>CM028380.1:100757370-100880877 GCA_013146195.2 Codonopsis lanceolata | reverse complement strand
GAACCTATCACCGGTATAGGATAGGCCGAAAAGACCTATCCTCAGTGCGAGGATAGGCCGATAAAGACCTATCCTCGGTGAGCCGAGGATAGGCCTAAAAGACCTATCCTCGGTTCACGAGATGGAGGCCGATAAAGACCTATCTCGGTGAAGCGAGGATAGGCCCATAAAAGACCTATCCTCGGTTCACGAGGGACCCAGAGCCCGAAAAAGACCTATCCTCGGTTTAGGATAGGCCCGAAAGAAAAGACCTATCCTCGGTATCACAAGGATAGGCCCGAAAGACCTATCCTCGGTATGCGAGGATAGGCCCGAAAAAGACCTATCCTCATTTATCTGAGGATAGGCGGAAAAAGACCTATCCTCGGTATCTGAGGATAGGCCCGAAAAAGACCTATCCTCGGTATGCGAGGATAGGCCCGAAAAAGACCTATCCTCGGTGAGCCGAGGATAGGCCCATAAAAACTATCCTCGGTATCAGGGCCGATAAAGACCTATCCTCGGCGAGACGGGGATAGGCCATAAAAGACTTTGCCCTCGGTATACGGGCAGACTGAAAAGACCTATCTTCAATACATGAAGATAGGCCCCGAAAACCACAAACAAACTCTAAAACTCAAGACATTCTCATAAACTTCTGAGGATCACAAAGAGCAAAGGCGAATGACGACCTTAAGCGAGATAATCAATAAAAAAATAAAAAGGTTAAAATCGTCAAAGAGATAATTATGCATTACATTGTACGAAGGCCCAAAGAACTCTGGAATCACGGCCATTCGAAAACCTAGAGGGCGAGAGTCGGGGCCGGCGGGAAGGATTCGGTGCTCGATAGATATCGGCGGCAGGCGCTCTCGGTGATTTCGGGCCTTGAAAGCTTGCATTGTTAGCTCGAAATCAAAGGCACATTTTCATTGCGCTTGGCGGCCTCAATCCGCGAAAACACGTTTACATCCGGGGGCAGGCGGATCCCACTTATCGAAACCGCTTCGATCTTCGCGGTGCACGAGCTCGAGCTCATCGTCACGGTATGGAACCATTGTATGACCTTGCGACATAGAGCCGAAACTCAAGTCCCGGTCGACCAATTCCCCATTGAGTGCGCCGTGGACCGCCGCACAGGAGAATGTCGCGAGAACCTTTAGCATAATAAGGCACCGGCTAAATCGAGAATAATAAGTCGTTGTCCTTGTAATCTTACCTGGCCACGCACCAATTGCCTCCGATTGAACACGAACCCCACTACTTGGGCCAAGCGGCGTCTCGCTCCTTCACCGCTGATCTCCTCTCCTCGACAACCAGAAAAAGTCTGGCTGGTCCGTCCTCCTCAGAAGCTCGTCAACTTGGCCAGGAAAGCTTATTTGTTGGCCTTTCATCTCTTCCAACTTTAGAGCCTCACTCAATTTCAGGCTTCATTCAGCTTCTCGGATTTACGTTTATTGTCGCCTTCGGAGGCAGCGACCTTAGCCTTCAAAAGGTTCATGTCATCTTCGTGAGATCGGGCTTCTCGGCGCGCTTCTTCGCTATTTGTTGTTCGGCCAAGGCAGTTGACGGCGACTTCGCCGGCGCAAGCCTACGACCAGAAAATCAACTAGTTATCAAAATGCAAAGCGAGATAGAAATAGTCGAAAATATAAACTATATAACGATGTACCCGCCGGTTATCGGGCCAAACGACTAGCGACTGCGTGGCGAGTTCATCGCCCAATCAAATCTTTGGGCGCGGCTCGAGCAACTTGACCCAATGTCGTGATGATGAATCGTCGGGCGGCAAAAGTCGAAGTTGCCAAGAGGAGCAACATCGGCAATGACCTGGCCACCTCTTGGTTGGTCGGCTCGAAGTTCTGCTCGGCCAAGGTAACCACCTCCTGCGATGCAGGGAGCTTTCCCGACCCCGCTTGCCACTTGCTTTCGTGGGAGAGGCTGACCAACACCTCTACTTCTTCATCCTCCTCGTCGGCGAGCCGGTCTCTTTCGCTTACGGTGGCTTTAGGAGGCGGATCAATCTGACTTCCCGATATGGCCAGGAGCTTTAGGGGCATAGCCGCGGGGAAGGAGAATCGGGGATCTGATGATGGGAACAGCTTTCTTCGATCCGCTCCGGGATGAAGTGGGAACGACCGTAACTTTGGGGATAGGGCGACCACCCCTCGGTTAGAGGCACGATTAAAACAAACCTGGCCCCGTATGAGCGGGTCTCGGCCGCGACACGGCGATCAACGGCCAAATCTTCGGCTCCTCGTCAAACCCATTCGGGTATCAAGACTCCTCATTTGAAAAACAAAAGCTTGAAGTTAAGAACAAGCAAAAGAAGAAAAATAAGCAAGGAAAAGAATTAAGGAAGAAGGTGTTCGCGGTGATCACAGGCAAGGCGTTCGGCTTTCAAATTCGACAAGAAAAGGCAATCTTTTTGAAGACCAAGTCCTTATGCACAACCGGCCAGGGTAAGTGCTAATTCTGAGGCATGGCACATCGAGGTCGGAGGTCTTTCGTGGCTTTGCTAGATATCCCGACGAGGCCGGAGTAGTGCTTCGTTAGTACAAAGCAGAGCTCCACTTGAACAGGCGGGTTCTCGCCGTGCACCAGAAAACCCTCAATGCTTCCTTGGCTTTCTCCTCATACTTGGTCAATGAGGAAGCAGGGGGGCAGTGACTTCTGCTCGGCGACATCGCGAGTGGGGAAAATTCCACCCTCGTCGACTCTGGCAAGGACCTTATCCCATTGATGCCTGTTTTCCTAGGAGGTCGAGCGAATAAGTTGACCCCATTATTGTGTGTTTGCATTGAAGGCGACCGAGGACATAGTCACGGCAAAATAATTCTTGAAAAAGAGGAAAGGGTAGGCTCAAATCCGAGCACTCGCGGACAAGCAATGAAATGAGTCGGATACCTCGCGAATTGAGGGATAGATCGAGGATGAGCCCGGCCGTCTAATAACTACATATGAAAGGGTCAAGGCGGCCAGAGCACTCAACACCACTCGGGAGAAGCCTCGGTTCGAGGCAAAGACAAACGTATATCGAGGCATACCCGAGAAATCTTTGGGGCTGTGAGATTAAGCCCGGTTGCTCCAAGCCTCGTCTCGGGGTCAATATGGTTACACCATCCCTTAACCACGCCCTCGGTTTTGCCACCTTCCTCGGCGAATCCTCGCTTACTCCTCGGTTTTCCCCAGTCAGGGTTTTTCTTGCTCGTTTTACTCACCCGATCATCTACGGGTGCTCGGAAGCGAAAGAGCCAACGACATCTTTCTTTCTCTTTCTCTTCGCCAACTCTCGTACGCTGCCCATTATACGTTGCGCCTCGAACTTCGTCAGTAAAAGATTTGATAAAGGTCAAAATATGCTGCTCCTCGTCTCCTAAGGTACATCCCTGAGCCCCAGAGGTCGGTCCTCGACTTTCCGAGGACTAGATCCTCGCGTAGGGAAGCCTGCTTGATCTAATTTATACCGGTAAAACCTCTCCGACCGAATGTTTCTCCGCTTCACCGGAAGACTCCGGCTTCCATTCCATCAATTTGTTTGTATACCCGAAGGGTAGGGGGACCGAGCATAGATCACCCCAGGATTAGCTCTTTTGGTCCGCATGTGAAGAAAGGCCGAGGCGAAGGGATCCTGGAGAAGATAGAAGAAGAGCAAGAAGAACAGGTCTCGTGCGCTTTGTTCGAAGAGGAATGGTCGGGGGTATGATGCGAGGACTCGGCCAGAACTCATAAATATCGCGACAAAGATAAATTAAAAATGAGCTTTTGAGCAAGCGAGGGAAAGATACCTTGAGTGTATGAAGGCAACGGAACGGAAGCAAAAAGAAAAGGGCAAAACACGAAGGGAAAAACCCGCCGGCGTTAGTAAGAAACACAAGCGATCGCAGGAGAAAGAACAACGAGGATAAAACCCACCGCTACACCGCTAGAGAAAGGGACCGTAAGCAAAAGGAGAAAGAGCGGAAGAAGAAAACGGACCTAAGACACCGCTTTTGAAAAAAACGGCGGGGATGAAGGTCAAACCGCAAAAAGGCCAGTAGAGGGAAATATCGCCTAAGAATCGCTTGAGCGGAAAAACAGAGCGGAAGTGTGAAGAAGAAAGCCAAAGTTTTTCTTTTATACGACCCACGATGCACGGGTCGATTCCGAACACCCAAGCGCGGATCCTATTCCACCAATAGACGCCCGACACGTGGCCACGCGATAGCAAGCGGCATCGCCAATATTAAGAAATAACGGCCGTCACTCCACGAATTAAATGAAAGTCGGGCTTTACGGCGCTGGAAACTCGCCATTAATGAGACGTGACCCCAACCGACGCCACCAATCCGACCATCAACACAAGCTCGCCCACAGGAACTAGTTGAAACAGTCCTCGCTTGTCCCCAAAAATTAAAAGCAGAGGCATGATTGACAGGGAGATTCCGACCAAGGACAAGTCAAGTTATACTTTCCAAGCTTGGGATGAATCCTCGAACTTCGGAAAGTCGGGGCAACCGAGAGGGACTCCACCACTCGCCTTCCACGTGGCAGACACGTGGTCGTTAGAACAACGACACTGGCGACTACGATGTGGCGCAACTTCGGCAACCATCCTCGACACGAGCACCACCGGGCAGGCCGTGCCCAAAGCTGCTGCACTACTCGACTAGCCAATTGTCATCGAGCAAACCTTATATGATCGGTCCCCGACCCTAGCCGACCACCGAGGAGAAAAGAAAAACAGGACCCGAGTCCCACCGACCTAAGCAAAGAAACGCGGCCTGAAGACAAAGTACGCCAGTGGCCCTGTTCGATTGGAGAGACACCAACGTGCTCTGCGCCGCCCACTTCCACTTTGACCCGCCCGCGATACTCGACAAACCCGAAAAGAACCAATAAGAATCGGCCACCTCTACGACCAAATCTGCCTCCAACGTGTCGTCCTTGCCACGGGCAAGCCGCACTGGAGAGGAGTATAAAATGGGAAGCAACCAACTTTATAAGGTATGATACTGTTCACGCTTGGCATACTCTCTACCTTGAGCTCAAAACTATATACAGATTACTAAGGGTGATCACAGGGTACGCCTGTTCACTCCATTGTTACCCCCGCACTGACTCTCACGCCGGAGGCTTTAGGGATAACCTCCCAGCCTCCCCGACCTGTGTTTTCTCTTATTTGACAGGGGCTCACGCAAGAAACCAAGGAAGACGATAGGGAAGCCAACAAAGAACAAGTAGCCGATATCCACCTCACCACTCCAACACAGACAATCTTCACCTGGACCAGTCCCACATATACTCCACGTGTAGTCACCCAAACTTTGGCGTGATCAGTCATGAATGTAAATGCAACCTCAAATTGATGTTTCCATATTCTGGTTTGCTTTGTGATTTGATTTAAGGTGGTCTAAGTAACCAATAGAGTCTACAGGCCACAGAGATGAGAGAGCGAGTAAAACATTAAAAGTCTGTAAGAGTACATTGTGTGTGTGTGTGTGACGCCATAGCTGTGGAGGCAGCGGCGGTGGTCCAGCAGAAGGCGGCGGTGGTCCGGCAGAGGGCTGCAGCGGCAAGAACAAAGAGATCGAGCTCGAGGACTAGCCGACGAGGAGACGAAGACGAGAGATCAGATGACATAGATATCAGGCTGAGACGACGGAGAGATCAGAGAGAGATTGAGAGCCGTCCCGTAACAGCCGTTTTTGGCTTTGCGTTTGCCTTTTTGCTTTGGAAAGAATATGAGTAAAGTATATTAGGATTTATGGATAGTGGGATATTGTGAATGTGATATAGCACTGATAGGGTTTTTTTAAGTTTTTGCCTTTTTGGCTTTTTAAATAATTAACTCACTTCACTAACTTAATGACTTTGTAATTGCCAACATGCATTTCGGGTCAGGCCAGGCATTTGCGGGTTTTTTATGACCGAGCCACTTACAGCCCACGGGCCTGTCGGGCCATGCCAATAAGACCCGGTTTTTTCGGGCCTTCTAGTTTGAAGCCGAGGCCCTTAAAAATCGGGTGGGCTGGACCGGGTCTATGAGCAGGGGTCGATTTTGACAGCACTAGTAGCAATCATAGTAACCTCTGAGGCCCTCACTCACCTTCTTGTACCAATCCATGTACGTCATGTTTATTTTTATGTCGTTCAACTTCTTTGTCGCATCGTAAGGCTTCTTCTGTGCCTTTAGTGTATTTTCTAGCCTTTCCTCAACATCTACGATGAGACTGCACATGTCGTTGCTATGCTGTTGTTGTAGCTGAAAGTATTAAAAATCATTATAAACAATACTTTGAGGCATAACATGCAACATCAAACATATTAGGTTGTGACTAAATCTCGTAAGAACATTGAGAGAGCACAAATACATCTATATTACCATAATAAAAGAAATCAAAACATAAGATTGAACTACATAAACTATCTCTCTCATTACACCCTTCTTAGACCCCACAATGGTGAGAAGTGAGAACTGAGAACCTACTGCACTGGGACATCCTTGTTTTCTTTTCTTTTCAATTTAAAGATATTCTGAAACAGTAGCAGATAGAATGGACTTACTTGTGCTTTAAGAATTCCGATTGCTTCTAGTTGTAAGGTAATTCCCGTCCTAAGTGGATTGAAATTGAATTCACCCAGATCCGAAACTCCTCTACACATTGCCTTCCTCCCAACTCCATCCAATACCCTTGTGTAGTCACAGCTTGAAGTAGCGGAACAATCAACATGAAATCTTTCCACGAGTAATTCCTTAACGAAAGTCTATGACGGCTTTAGGGTTTCAAGCACAAAGCAAGAAAACAAGAAAAACTCAAATTTTTATCAAAAGCTGCCGAATAAACCAAACCCTAAATGGAAAAGAATTAAACAAATTAAACGAAAAACCCGAAAACTTCCAAGACCCATAACAGTGCTTAAAACGATATTTTGGGCTAAAAACGAACTGTTCACGAGGTAAATCCCGTGAGTCTTGTAGATCTCGTCCCGTAGTTCATCCGGACGCGAAAGTTATGCTCCGTTAAAGTTCTGCCGACCATTAAATGATTTCTACTAGTGCATAACGGAAACTAACGGAAAACTGTGAAAACAACCTGCCGACCCAACTTTTAGAAACTGCCACTGGACCCCCTGAGCTTCGAATTCTTCCCTAACGCCTTGCTCAAATACGTCTCGGCCGCTTGTTTACATCATAGCTAGTCACATTTCCCATGCTCTCCGAGTTCATTGCCATCATTACTTTCAAAACTGATTCGGGTTCCTCAAAACAAGCACAGCCAAATTGTGAACATTAAAAGAGAAATGTACCAAAGGGCATGTAACCATTACTGCTATGGGAAGTTGAGACAAATAGTATAGGGATAGGATCTTGGATCGAGACTACATTTAGGAAGCAAGAATGCCACGATGGGCGTTCTCGTATGGCTCGCAGAAAGCCATCATCACCAAGACGGGGTGATCCAAAAGTCAGGGGGTTTGGGTTGGTCCTTTCTCTTGTCCTTGGGCTTCTTTGAATACACATTGTCTAGCAGCCATAAGGTGAAGAGGGAGGCAACATAGCCAAATAGAGAGTGTCTTGCTATAACCAGTGGCTTGTAGATATCAATCTGCAATACACCCATAAATAACATTTACGTTAGTTCCTTCCTTAACATTATTGCTATGTGATTAGGAAATTCTTTTGGCCCCAAAGTAGATTGCAGGAAACATGTTATGTTACTGAGAGAAATATGTGCTTGATATTTTCCTATGGATGAAAAGAGAGATAACAGGAGCCACACAAACATTCTTTAATTCTGGAAAGTGTTTCCAAACAGGGCTGCAAATTACATGTCTTTATCAACTAACTACTTTACTGATGAAAAGTTGATTTTGTTCGTACATTAATTTTTAAGAAACAATTCATAATTTTATAATAGAAACAGATAAAGTAACCCTTTAATGTCAAATATAATGGTTTTCATTTATAAAAAAATAAGACACTTTTCAAAATGAAAGTAACACATTTAAAATTAAAAGTGATACATTTAAACTTAAAAAGTAACACTTTTTTTGAAAAAAAATTATAATTTTTATTAAAAATACAAAGTGATACTTATAAAGCTAAAAGTGATATATTATATATTATAAAGTGATACTGTTAATAGTAAAAAGTGACACTCTGCGTATATAAATATGAGGAGTGACGCTGTATTTTTCAAAAACTAAGTGGTTACATTGAGATTTTTAAATTTTACTTCATTTAACTTGGATAGATCCATCTTGAAATTGTACCCACTTGAAATTTGTCTTTTTTAAAAAATTGTGGTCGGTCCACTTGTTAAAGTATTTAATTTCTACAGTACATCTTTTTTATATTTAATCAGAAAAAATTATTTTTTGTGACAAAATGACTACGATATTTTTAATGAACTGTATGCGTGTTACGAAGTTCATTATTTTTGCACCGTAGTACAATTAAACTTTATGAATCGCGGTACAAAAAGTGACTAGCAAATTAAATTTTGAACCACGGTGCAAAAATTAATACAATGAAATTTATGAATTATGGTACAAAAAGTGACTAGCAAATTAAACTTGAACCGTAGCGCAAAAATTAATACAATGAAATTTATGAATCACTGTTCAAAAATATATTAGGAAATTAAACTTTGAATTGCAGTGTAAAAGTTAATACAATGAAATTTATGAATCGCGGTGTAAAAATAAATTAGGAATTAAAACTTTTGAAAATAATATAATGAAATTTATGTATCGCGATACAAAATTATAAAGAACCAATTTACGTCATCCACTCTCTTCTTTAATTTCTCCGTCGTAAGTCTTCTTTTTTCTTCTCCTCTGTCTTTGTCTTAACTGAAAAAAATTTCAATTCAACACATATTTATTATTGTTTAGTATTTTATGAATCAAAAAATTCGTTTACCTTTCGGGTGTTACCCAGAACCCCCACGAAGGAGTGCTACCCCCTCGACCCTCGCGATCTGATTGGATAGGTCGATCTCCGTTTCATTGCGCATAATCGCGATTTTCGAATCGAAAATATGTTATCAGAGTTGTTGAAGAAAATGATAAGTAATCTTTTGTGATTGAAAAAAACTAAAAAGATAAATGTTTGAGATTAAAAACTTTAAAAAATGAAACGGATATAGTTTTCGCCAAACCAATATTGCAAGAACGCTGGCCACATAAAAGGTCACGCCTAGCCACTTTCTCACAGTTGCCATTGTTAAGCTTAGTAAAATGACAAACAGTACAAGAGCCACTGAACAATATCATCTAGAAGAAACCAAGCTCTGCGCCTCTGCCCATGAGCCACGTGATCTCCGATAACATCCACATTCTTATGTAAGCTCATACATCGCCATCTACTAGTGGAAAGAGTTGAATAAATAACAGCATTACCTTTGATTCTTTTCTTCAGAAACGAAACCATCTAAATCAGAAATATTTACTCACAAACAACACTTCAGTTACCTTCGTTACCATGGCCAATGAAGACCTTCACTTGGTCTTATTTCCTCTAATGGCTCAAGGCCATATGATTCCCATGGTTGACATAGCCAGGATGCTAGCAGAGCGAGGTGTTGTCATTACCATACTCACCACTTTTGTTAATGCCAACAGATTCAAATCAGTCATTGCTCGAGCAAATGAGTCCAACCTCCGAATTGATATGCGTGAGCTCTCTTTTCCGTCAGCCAAGGTAGGATTGCCTGAAGGGTGTGAGAACTTTGACATGCTTCCTTCTGCAGAGCTTGCAATTAAGTTTCTTTCTGCAACTAGCATGCTACAAGAGCCAGTGGAGAAAGTGCTGCAGGAGCTGAAACCAGCTCCATGTTGCATAATCTCTGATATGTATTTTCCTTGGACAACGGATGTGGCCAAAAAGTTTAATATTCCGAGGCTTGTTTTCCATGGCCCTGGATGTTTCTATCTTTTCTGCATGCACTCTTTAACGACGTCGGGGATAATGGATGAAATTACCTCCGACTCAGAGCCATTTGTGATGCCTGGCCTGCCCCACCATGTTGAATTTACTAAAGCAAAGGTTGGACGAAAGGTTGCACCGGAAATAGAAGATTTCAGGAACAAACTTAAAGAAGCAGAGAAAGAAGCATATGGGATTGTGGTTAATAGTTTTCAGGAGTTGGAACCGGAGTACTTCAAGGAATACGCAAAGGCGAAAGGTAAAAGCGTGTGGTGCATAGGCCCTGTTTCACTCTACAACAAAAACAGCTTGGATAAAGCTGAAAGAGGAAACAAAGCAGCCATTGATGAGCATCATTGTTTGAAGTGGCTGGATTCATTCGAGCCAAGCTCTGTAGTGTATGTTTGTTTGGGAAGTATATCACGGTTATCTACTGCACAAATGATAGAGCTTGGATTAGGATTGGAGTCATCAAACCGACCCTTCATTTGGGGCATACGCCATAAACCAGAGGAATTTGAGAGGTGGCTTATGGAAGTAGGATTTGAAGAAAGGGTAAGAGGGAGAGGGCTTCTAGTGCATGGTTGGGCACCACAAGTATTGATATTGTCACACCAAGCAATAGGGGGTTTTGTAACACACTGTGGGTGGAACTCGACACTAGAAGGGGTGTGTGCCGGGTTGCCAATGATAACATGGCCACATTTTGCCGATCAATTCTTTAATGAGACATTTATTGTGGAAATATTGAAGATTGGAGTGAGGATTGGGGTGGAGGTTCCTGTTATGTGGGGTTCTGAAGAGAAAGTTGCAGTGTTGGTGACCAAGGATGATGTTATGATGGCTGTGAACAAGTTGATGGATGGAGGAGAGGAAGCTGAAGACATGATAAATAGAGCTAGAAAGCTCAAGGATATGGCGGCAAGGGCAATGGAGGAAGGTGGTTCTTCATATCTCAACATGATAAAGGTAATTCAAGATATCGCAGAACGAGCAAATACTAGAAATAATTCAACTTGAGAGTATTATCATTTGAAGGGTGGTCTAGTTGCATCTTCCCTATACCTAATGTTTCAAGTTCAACCGCTTTCCATTACCTCACAGTTAGGGGTGGTCATTGGATGTTAATGGATAGCTTTGAATTAGACAATTATTTATTAGGTCAATGGATAAAACCTAAATCAAAGCTATCCATTAACACCCAATTGCCACTCACTCACAGTCGAAAAAAAGATGTATATATTTGAGAAAATTATGGTACAAAAATTGGTAATTTAAATCATTCTCTGAAACAAAACCTTTCACCATGAGACACTTCATATTTAAAATGATTATATTTCTAGTAACCTTTAGTCATTTCAAAGTTTAAGATCTTGATGTTGCTTTTGTATAAATCTTTTTATACATCTTCTTATTTGGGTCTTATTGTTATCTATATATTTTTATTTTTTTTACCCACTTAAGAATATATTTTTTCATTGTATAATTTTTTTACTTATTTTTTACACAAAAAATATTAAATTTAAGACCATCGTAGATAATAAATACAAAACCTCCCCCCCCCCCACACACACACACATACAGACACCACAAAGTGGGTAGGCTGACACCCGTCCCCTTTCTCTCTCTCCTTGATGATAAATAAAAAGATTAACAATGGTGAGTAAATAACTATGGGAAGATGGTTAAAAAGCAACAATAGAGTTGGTGTTGCTATTATTGGTTTTAGTCAACTTTAATCAGACTGGATTTGTTCCTCTTATTTTCTTTTCCTTATTGGTGAATTTTTCTCTTTGCCTATTCCAAAGCCATTAAACTAACAAGTGTAACATAATCAACTCTCTTCTATTTCAAGGCCAATTAAAGCATTCCTTGAAATTGACAAGCAAATCTCATATACAATTTTTCACATGTAACATTCACAGAATAGCATCGTGATGATGAACCCTATTTTTCACATGAAGTGGCTGCCTCAAATAATTCTAGCAACATAAATAATAGGACAAACGAGGGTATATATATATATATATATATATGGAGAGGTTATTTTTACTACAATTTTTACTTTGGCAAAAACTTGTGTAGGACGGTTTTACGGATCCTAAATCCGTAAGACGGAGCCCCATTTAGGATTTCGCTGATTAATAAATAAATATGTTAAAAGTAATATTATTAAATGTTAGCTGAGTTGCTCGGTTGCATCATTTAAGGGTTTAGCGGGAGGGGAGATCAGCGGTTTGAAACTCTGAAGCTTGCTTGCAATATTTTGTTTTAATGCTCTTTTATGAGAAATTCGTCTATTTCTCATCTTTTCAATGTTTGAAATTCTTATGTTCTTACATTATGCCTTGCAATTTAATCTTTTGGCAGTAACCATCGTTAGTATCAGCGCCTTGGCATACTTGACGGATCCTAACGAACTTTGACGAAATATTAAATGACACATTTAAAGTCAAACGTGACACATTGAAAACACAAAAGTGACACATTTTAATGTTAAAAGTGACACTATAAAAGAAAATTTATTATCATTTTTATTAAAATACAAATTAACACTCTTTATACTAAAAAGTGACATTGTTAATACTAAAAAGTGACACTCTTAATACTAAAAAGTGACACACTTAATGCTAAAAATGACACTTTTAATGCTAAAAAGTTTCTTACGCCTTGCAATTTAATCCTTTGGCAGCTCTGTTAACCATCAGTTAGTATCAACTGTCTTGGGATATTTGACGGATCCTAATGGACTTTGACGAAATATTAAATGACACATTTAAAGTCAAATGTGACACATTGAAAACAAAAAAGTGAAACATTTAATGTTAAAAGTGACTATAAAAGAAAATTTATTATAATTTTTATTAAAATACAAAGTGACACTCTTAATACTAAAAAGTGACACACTTAATGCCAAAAAGTGACACCCTTAATGCTAAAAAGTGACACCCTTAATGCTAAAAAGTGACACATTTAATACTAAAAAGTGACACATTTAATAATAAAAAGTGTCACTTTAAAATCAACGTTGACTGCCAAGACTTGGCTGGGACAGTGATGTCGGTGGGACGATGATGATCCTGTCGACGGTGATGTCGGTGGGACGGATTACGGCTATACGCTTTACGCCTAGTCGTGCTCTACTCTTCATTCGCCTGCTTTGAGGGTGCATGAATACGGAGGAATTCGTGCTTCGGCGGACAATTGTTGGGAGGCCTTACGGTTTAATCATTTGTCGACTCAGCATCCGTTAGCATCAATTGCCTTGGGATACTTGACGAACCCTAATGAACTTTAACAAAATGTTGAATGACACATTTAAAGCCAAACGTGACACATTGAAAAGATAAAAGTGACACATTTTAAGGTTGAAAGTGACACTATAAAAAGAAATTTATATAATTTTTATTAAAATACAAAGTAACACTCTTAATACTAAAAAGTGATACTCTTAATACTAAAAAGTGACACATTTAATACTAAAAAGTGACACTCTTAATACTAAAAAGTTACACATTTAATACTAAAAAGTGACATTTAATATTAAAAAGTGTCACTCTTAATACTAAAAAGTTACACATTTAATACTAAAAAGTGACACTCTTAATACTAAAAAGTGACACTCTTAATACTAAAAAGTGACAAATGATTAAACTGAAAGGCATGAGAAATATAAGAATTTCGGTGGCAAACAATGAAAGTGCAGGGGCACTGGAGCAAATAGAGGAACTTCTCATTAATGTGAATTAAAACTAAATTATGTAGTTAAGGAGTTTCAAATACCCAACCTTCGATAAATAAGTCTTCAAGCGACAATTCCATCCATTGAGACAAGCTTAATATTATGATTTTTATTAACATGTTTAATTATTAACCAACACATTTCTAAATGGGGCTCCGTCTTACGGATATGGATCCGTAAGACCGTCTTATAGGAGACCACCTTTTTTGACAAAACATATGCTAGTGTGTAGCGGATATTTTATAAAACATCCGCAAGTTTGTAGTGGTTATTTTGTCCGAAATCGAAAAAAATGCAAATCAACGGTTTTTTTTCGTAATGGAAAAGAAAAAATAAAGAATCAAAATTAATCTAATTCACATGCGATATCATGCAAATTAATAATGGAAATCAAATCAATAATAACACATAATCAAAATTACATGAAGGGGGGAGGAAGGGGATAGTATAATTTAAATATAAAGAGAGATAAATAGTGTTACGTTTAGATGTTCTGTTTGAATATTCTGAAAAGCGTTTACATAGTACTCCATAAGCTAACATCATGCTCATTTCCTATTTCATTTCTCCTTCTTCGTTGTCGTGTTTGTGTAAGCCGTGCATGTGTGTGTGTGTGTGTGTGTGTGGTGTTCATCATTTATGGGTTTGACTCGAAGTCTATTATGAAAGATTTTTATCGTGTTTTATTGGTAAATATTATCTTATTTTGAGGTAAGATAGATTATTTATTACTTATTCTGTGTCAGTTTAATCACGTGAGTTTCTCTATAGTATTCTTGTTTAATTCGTACTCTTGTTATTGAAACATATTTCTTGTTATTGGTAAACTTTCAGTATTGATTTAAGAAAATGTTATTTTAAACTATTTGGTTAAGTAATTTATTATTTGGAATGATTTAATGATACTCATTAGTGGAATGATCATGAACAATCTTGATACTGTTATTGTGACTCGTGTTATTGAGTGCTCATGTGTGTTGTGCTCGTTATCAATAATCTCAACATGACCTAAGTTGATTAGTATACTGAATTGTAACTTGTGATAAGTTGTTATTTGAATAACATTTGGTATTGTTCTTTGGGTAATAATCTTTAGTCCATATTTTCATATCCATGGACTTGGTATTTGTATCATATGTCTTGTTCTTTTTAGTGGTGCTATGTATCCCCTCTCTTGATGGGACACAAGCTCACTTCATACAGTTTCTGGTTGTGTAGTTGAGATTTGATCGAGTTTGGATAACATTGGGTGCTCGAGGTTTAACGGAGCACTCGGCTTTGATATAAAATATCTATGTATTTTATTTAGGCTTTATCAAAAATTGTAATAAAAATCGTTTATATCAAGTATTGATATTTTTTAGAAATACTAGCTATTTAATTGTTCTTCCACAACGAGTTACGTGGTTTTATTTTGGGTTATTTGGTTCATGCCTCGAGGTGATTTTTGAGGTGTGACAAAGGGTATAGGGTTGGGTTTAGATTTTAGGTTTCTAATAGTAAACCATTTTGTGAAAAAACATAGTTTTTCATTTTTTGATGGTGGTGATGGTGTACATTGTGTTTTGATGTTCGAGAAACGAAATTAATCGTCGTAATAAAAAGTTCGTGTTGATTACGTTTCACGAAATATAATATGAACTAATGGTCATAAGTCGTTTTCATGAAAGTTATTTTCATGTTAAACTACAACTCTAGTGCTTATTAATTACCAACTTGGAGACGCTTGTTTAAAGATCATTTTCAAGAAAATCGTGCATACTTACCAACTCTAGATATTATTATCTTCATGCCAAATTCATGAAGATCATTTTCATGTCAAACTTTGACTCCTTACATTAGTTACTTCCTTTGAAGCTAAAAGTGTTAATTGTTTTGTTTTGGCCAAAATTATGAACCTAAGTGCTTCTCATCAGTTTCATAGTTTTCAAATTGTTCGGTTTGGTTTTGAAGTTCTAATAATTTTTTTAAATCAATTTATGTCTAAATATTATATATATTTATATATATTTCCACCAGTAACACCAACATTCCTCATCTCAGTGCAATTTTTGATTTATTGCAGAAGATGGACCAGAAGATTGACCATAATGACCAAAAGATTGACCATCTTAGGACTGAAGTGACGGCCTTGGATTGAAAAGTGGTAAAGTATTGACCTTTTGCTTTTAAGTAATTAGTTGTGATATTAATTAGTTTATACTTACCTAAACTTGCTTACCTACTTGAATTGACCGGATGATCTAAAAACAAGTTTAGGTCCTGCTCGAGAACAAGCATCACCCTCCAGCTTGGGATGTACTTCCACCTGTTACTCTTTTCCTACTTTTCCAAGTTTTGCTGCCTTTTCGAGAATCCCAAATGCCAATCCAACCATTTCTACTACTCCCCCTATTACCACTCTCATCTCCACTTCTTCTGCCCTTACCACCACCACTCCCACCATCTCTACTTGTTAGTCCCAATGAGCACAATAATAAGTTAGAAGGGAGGGGGGTTGAATAGCTTATTAAACACTTAAAACTTTTCGTATTGATTCCTAAAACAAGCACTTACAATCTATTGAAAATATTGAAGTAACAGAAGTCTTGCAAGGAAGACAGACTAAGTCTGCTGGTGAAGCACTACCGGTAGACTTAGTTAGTTACTAACGTTTGCTGCTTAAGGAGTAAGTTAATCAGATATGAAAACAGTGTAAAGCGGTAAGTAAAGAACACAAGTATTTTGAGATGGTTCGCACTACAAAGAGTGCTACGCCCACCACCAAGACAGTCAACCTTAGATTTAAATGTGCACTATGTTTTCCACTAATTCTATTACAGAAATGTTTAATGGATCGTGTACAAAATATTTGACTCGTGTTTGGGGTTGGGGAAATTGAATATCTGGAAAAACTGAATATTCAATGTGCAGAAGAATAGTAGTAAGAACAACAATAAGAAACAAATGATTAACAATTGATGCAGATCTTCTTATTGTTGTTGAGGACTTCTTTGATCAGTTAATAATCTCTTGAATGCACTGAGTATAAAGCTTGATGTTGTTGGATAGATTCAGAGCATTGTTTTCTTCAGTATTTAATGGCAGTATTTATAGCTGGGCATTCTTGAGATCGTTGGAGAAGACGAAGTGAGTAACAACTCTATTATGTTGAATGCATTAAATGTCTGGAGCTGTTTGTTGATTTCGTCTTCAACTAATGCTGACCAGGGAATGGCAAAGAGTTGTCTGTAGCAACGAGCAGGTGAGCGATCAGAGTTGCAGATCTGCAATAGTTGGTACAGTCTGTATATGTCAGTTTGTGTATGCTCTGTCACTTTTTAGGAGACGAAAGTCTTCATGCTTTTTCGGAAAAGCTGGAGGGACGTGTCCGAGAAGTCAAGCGTTGATCTAGAGATGATTTAAATTCAAATTCAAACTGAATTAGGCTGAATTAAAATAATCCACCAAAGCTTGATGTATTGAAGAGTTTGGACACGTCATGCAGTCCGAGTGCAGATAATGTCTGCCGCTGGAGGCTGCTTGAAGTCTTCCGGTGAAGCCTTCAACGAAGTCTTCCTCTGAACTTGTAAAGTCTATAAAAACTATTCTAAAGCAAAGTTGTATACTTAGTTACCACGCTAACTGGTACGCAGCCCATTTAGCCACTACGCATAAAACATATTAATGTAATGAATGAACAAATGTAAATCAAAGATACACATGAAAAACAACAATCTCCTCCTATTTGCATCTGGTCATCATTACTTACAATTGAGGGCTATGAAAACTTAAAGAAAGATAAAAGCATGTTAGAAAGATAAATTTTGGTTTTAAAATAGCAAACATGCTTCTATCATAGAAAGTGTCTTAAGTGTACAACTAATCTAAGTGCTTACAAACAGAAGAGATGAAGGAACATCACAAGGATTAGAAATAAATAGTTCAAATAAATTTAAACTAGATGTTTTAAATTCTAAGCAGATATATGAATTTAAATAGCAAGAATTTAAACAGTAGATTGTTTTTTAAAAGAATAAGCTTCTGTATTTCAAACGAGAAGTTTAATTCTACAAAGTTTTCAAAAACAAGATAGGTGCAAAGGATAGGGATAGACAGATATGAGATACCATGGCCTTTTCCCCTTCCCTTTGGTTGCTCTGTCAGCTGCCTCTCTTTCGCGGCACTAAGGCTCGAGTTTTTCAACTCTTCTTGTGTATTCTTCATTAGCGGAGGTTGGTTTTCTGGTGGAGCGAGAACGGTAGTCGAGTTCTTCACGTAGTCTGTTGTTCTCCTCTATTAAAGTTCGGTTCATAGACCTTAGTTGTCTCTCCTCCATGATGGCCAGATCACGTTAACGCTCAGCATTGATACGATCATGTGATGAATTGAGAGTGAGATCGTTGAGCTTTAAAACAGGAGGGCGTCCGTGACCCAGGTGAAGGGTTATGATGTGGAAGAGCTGATAGAAGAGAGTAGAACATAGTCTGGCGCACTCGGTGCGTTGAGCTTCCATGTTGATCTTGAGATCAGTAGACTCGTGCCTCATTTATCCAAACTTGGTCCACATATCCTCTTGAAATTGGAGAAGGATGGCGGTATTCTTATTGACAGCTTTGGACGTTGTAGTTCTAAGCTCAGCAGCAGATGTGGAGATACTGGTAAGCTCTCCCATCCTGTTGTGAATGGCGTCTATGCGGCTAAGGATTTCTGAGTTGGCTGGTTGGGATGGAGAAGGGTCGAGGCCTATATGAATGTGCTCAATGCCGACAGATAAGGTCGCGTCGGTAGAGCTGATAGGATGGAAGGGCTATTGGAGAGGTGTAATGTTGGAGGTTGAGGTTGAGTCGCGTGTAGGGAAGGTGTTGGAATTGCTTTCTTGATAATTCACTTATCACCTTGCATATTCTATATATGATAATTTGCTTGTTCCTAATACAGTGAGTCATCACTAGTGGCTAAAAGGTCTATCTACCGGTTAGCGTGGCAACTCGTTTGACATCACATAGGTTTTAGATTAGGTGCGACCTGATCGAGTCCTACCTTCCTATATGATGAACAAACAGACATCACTTCATATGCACTAAGCACCGGAAGACTTGCGATAGTATCAAAAGTCTTCAACAGACTCGTCACCAGCAGACTTGTCGTAAGAAGATCATAACATCTTGAAGACTCACCACCGGCAGACATGCTACAAGCTGATTGTTCGGACCAGCAGACATTAGTTCTCCTGAAACGGAAGACTTGCTCCACTGGCCCAAACATCCTACCAGCAGACCTAATTATGCACGTGTTACAAAGAAAAGGCTAAAGTAGCTCAAATCAAGACAAATATGTTCAAGCTTCATAAGGCCTGACATAGTTAAAGCTACAAGACTTTCTCTCACTCACGTGGTCTGATAAAGTCAAAAGTATTCACTTTATTGAACAGACTACCAGACAGTGCATCAGATATCAGACATACTTTTCAGAGACTTATCAATACAGTCTGGCAGGCAACAAGTTCCAAGATCTACAGGACAAAATCTTTACCCAAACAGTCAAAGATCTTATGGACAAAATCTCTATCCGATAGACTTCAACAACCATCTCTAAACGGATAGATACATCAATCTTTATCTCTCAACGATCACATTGACTCCAGTCTATATAAGAAATCTTTTCTCTTCCTCAAAGACACAGAGAGCGAAGTCGGACTCAAAGACTCCTGCTACAAAGAGCTTCAAAGGAAAAGAGATCTACAACGAGACCGTCCTCATCAACGCATCTCAGATCTCTACAGAAGATTGCAGTGAACCCATCCAGACTTTAGCAAATCACTCAAAGAAGAGAAAGATAGATTAGAAACTTCAAAAGACAGAGATCAACGTCTTGGTCAAGAACACAATTCTTGATTTGAGTTCTTCACCCTTCTTCGAAGAATTCAGCCTTTAGCTAAGCTTCAGGACTCCATTCCTAACGCTAAAGGTCAAGCTCTTGGATCGATCTGAAGATTGAATTTAGATAATGCCAAAAGAAGATGAAGATCTGTCTGTAGATATTGCATTCATATGGCTTGGAATGTGGTTCAAGGTAAAAGTTTATGGGCTACCTTCGCTCGATCCAAATATGAATGTTTGCATGGCTTTATAAGTCCAGTTTCGGCTTCTCATATTTGGAAAGCTATTATGGCTCATCTGCCTTCTCTTCAACTTTGTTTTCAATGGGTTATTGGGCAAGGAAAGATTTCGTTTTGGGAGGCAAATTGGCGTGGTGAACCTATTGGCGGCCCCCGTCCAATTGATCGTAATTTGTTGGTGACTGATGCTTTATTGCAACTGGAAGATATTATTCATTTGGTGCCGGATAGACTTCATTTAATTGTTCGTAAAGTATATATTGATCCTGGGCTAGAAGATAAATTAGTTTGCAGTTTGTCGCGTACATGGGAGTTCTCCACTTTTGGTTATTTTTGTCACTCACGTAGGGCTTCCCTGGAAGTGGTTTAGGCATCAAAGATCTGGCAGTTGTGGCTTCCTTTGAAAATTAGTGGTTTCATGTGGAAGCTTTTTCATGGGATTCTTCCGGTGGACATGGCTCTTTGTAGATGGCACAGTTGCATTACTTCTAAATGTGTTTGCTGGATTAAAAATCCGGATTGCGAATCTTTACCCCACCTGTTCCTATGGTCCGAAGTGGCTATTCAAGTCTGAGAGAAATGGGGTTTGGCTTTTCATAAAGTTTGTAGGTATACTTCTATCCCTCATTTGTTTGATATTTGCATGAAGCACAATTTTCATCGCAATCAGTTTGGGGCTTGTCAGATTGGTATTTTGGCTTTCACTTGTTGGGAATTATGGAAGTCTAGGTGTGCGGTTTTTGATAATACCCCTATGTCATCGGATAGAATTTTTCGATGTGTGGTTCAAAACTTGCAGGATTTGTTTTTTGTTTATCGGCCCAAATCTAGCATGGGGCTTGTGGGTTCTCTTTACATTCAGCAACTTGGTCTATCGATCTCCCCACTCCTTTAAGGCGTGGTCAGTGGTTGCGCTGGTCTCCGCATATGACTGCTAATTATAAACTCAATACGGATGGTTCTGCTATTGATGGTAATTGTTCTGTCGGTGGGATTATTCGGGATTCTAATGGAACGTTTGTTCAGGCCTTCTCTAATTTCTATGGGTCTGGTACAAATATGATGGATGAGTTATTTGCCCTTCGTGATGGGTTGCATCTTTGTCGTCATCTGGAGTTGATGTCAATTGAAGTTGAAACAGATTCCCTTGTGGCAGTTATGGGTATCCTAGCTAATTCTAGTTTTCCTTGGAAATATACTTATGATCTTCGTCTGTGCAAAGGTTTATTGGGTGATTACCGTTTAACTCATGTTTTCAGAGAAGTAAATCATGTTGCTGATCGTTTAGCGAATCATGCTTATAGTCATCGTACGTCTCTTGGTTTTATGTATAAAAGTCATCTTCATGCAAATGTTCGGCAGGTGTTGTGTCATGATGAGATGGGTATGTATTCCTTTAGGAAATAGTTTGGCTTTGCTTATTTGTTTAGAAGTTAGGCTTATTTTCGAGGTAAGGCTCATCTGTCCTTCCATTTATAAGGGCAAGGTTGGTTGTTCCCCTCAGTTTTGTATATTTTTTTCCTTTTTAATAAAATTCTCGCAGGGTTCCGTCCTTGCTTAGAAAAAAAAGAAGATATTGCATTCATATCTTCAGATTTGTATTTCTATACAAATGCTATCGATTATGCAATAATCACTCATCATGGAAGGCCGAGTGCTCTGCACTCATTCGTTCAGATATTCCTTATCTGAACGACCTTGAAAATTCTCTTCTCATATTAGTTTCTCGTTCTGGTCTCCTATTGCCCTCTTTTCTTAGGGATTCATCTATGAATAATTAAGTAAAGATTAAGGCTTCGAAGGACGAGGAAAGTAA
This sequence comes from Codonopsis lanceolata, assembly GCA_013146195.2. Taxonomy (NCBI): domain Eukaryota; kingdom Viridiplantae; phylum Streptophyta; class Magnoliopsida; order Asterales; family Campanulaceae; genus Codonopsis; species Codonopsis lanceolata. Next base: position 100,859,327 of record CM028380.1, on the reverse strand, counting down.
CTTTATATAGAACATTTAGGCTGATGTAATCTATAATTTATCTTTGAATAAATTCAGATGTTCTTAAAATAATATATCCCTCAGTCTTTATATCCCTATGAGCTTTTATAAAATGATTTATCTTTAGAAAAGTTATTCTTTAATTGATCTCCTTGAAACTGCATTTGAAAGAAGTATTAAGTGTGCTGTTGTTCTGATCATATAGTCATGTACACCCACTTAAGACTCTCTAAATCTAAGTCTCTCTATTTCCACTGCTTAAACTCTTTCAATCAGGCTTTTAATTTAACTGACAGTTTACCGGTAGAGTTGATGTAACGCTCCGGAACTTTACGTGATCGTCTGGCCAATATGATAAGCCTTAACGTCGAAGACTTCTTATGCCTGGGTAGGCTAAGGTAAGGCCGATATCCTTGGGATGTCCGGTTTACGCTTGTTAGCGTGTTAGAGTCTCTATTGCGCGATTTAGCATTGTTGGGAACTCGACTCGGTAGAGTGTTATCTTCCTTAATTATTGTTTATGGTCTTTGAGATATCCTAGGTCTTCGTGTACTTGTTTGAATAAATTTTATATCCTTATAATCATGTTTGTAATGTTTACATGTGGTCACGACGTTCAAAGTATAATCGTCGTCATATGTTTGATTTCGTGATTCTCATATCGTTAACGTATCGCCTTTGGTACTTTGGTCGCACTTAATTTTATTTTTGACCTTGGGTATGTGTTTGTGAAACTTCATTAGGCTTCTAAAATTTTTTAAAACAAGTATGTATGCTTGTTCGTTCGTTGTTTCGATCGTGGGTTGTCCTGTGTAGTTGTGTCTGTTGTATAGCAAATTACGGATCGATTTTGGCACGCGTCTGAATTGTTTCGATTGAGGAACCCTTGAGAAAATTTTTGTTTGATTTGGGGTTTTAAGGCTTCTACTTAGGACATTTACAGAGTGGCAAGGAGAAGAAATCGTGTCGTTTCGTTGAACAGTGTTCAAACTGGAGCCATCGCAAATTGGACATGTGCAGCGCGATTACTGTAGGAGGCGCACTGTAGCAGTGAGCAACAGGTTGCTGCTTTGATTTTTGATGTTCATTTCCTATTCTACCCTCACTAAACCCCCTCTAAACCCTTCCTAACCAACCATACTTAGTCCTAAACATGTCCTAACACTCTTGGGGAGTTAATCAAGGTTTGATTAGGGGTTGATTACATCTAACATTCACTAATTGTACCCATGAAATCCCCTTTGTGCCCCTTTAGTTGTGGGAGTATAAAAGCTTTATCCCTTGTAGATTTCAGCTATTTTCTCTCATTTCCTTCCCTCTTCTAATACTTATAGTGAGAGAGAGTGTGAGAGACATGGAAGCTGGAAGCCCTAGCCCTTCTTCCTCCGATCTACAAAGATCCAACCGTCTGATTGCCGCCAAACTTCGAATTTTTGATGTCTTCGACGAATAGAACAACTTCACCGATCGGATTTCCATTCTTTTGAGTTTTGATTCAAGTGAAGTAAGCTACTAGACTCCTTCTTCTAGTGATTTTGTGCTCATTGACCCTAAGGAAAACAAAGAGGCTTGCTATTTGAGGTCAATGAGTACACATGTATGTTGTGTGTGATTTTATTTTGATTTTTGGATTTTGATGGGTGAACTTGTTAGAAGCATGTATAGGATGCTTTCTATATTTAATGAAGTCTATTATTGGACCTCATCATGGAAGTTTGGACTTTGAGCATGATGGCCATGAATTCCTAAAAACCTAAGGTTTGACTCTATGTATGCAGCAAATGGGTTAGTGATGTTATGAATGATTTTTGGAGAATTTTATGGAATAATATGAGTTGTTGGATTCTTTTTTTTTTTAAAGAAGCAGGGCGGCACCTGCGGGATTTATTAAAAAAGAAAAAAAAAATACAAACTTGAGGGGGACAACCAGCCTTACCCTTTGGACGGGGGGACAAAGGAGCCTAACCTCGAACAGGAATTACATCAAAATAGAGAAAACCAAACAACAAGAGAAATAATAAGACTAATCTCTAATATCAGCCCCTACGAAAATTGTAGATCCCTAACATATCGTGTCTCAAAACCGAGAGAATTTGCCTTGGGAGGTGCTCGATATCCAAGTAAACCATATGCCCATGATGGGAATAGGCCTCAGCAGCAAGAAGATAAGCCACTTTGTTCTTTTCGCGATAAACATGGGACACAGAAAAACCAGTACTAAGAACTCTGCAATCCTCCAATTCATAACTATAACGCCAAGGGAATTTACACTCCCCAACAATACCCATAGCAGCTACTTTACAGTCTGTCTCCATCGTAACTTCAGAGAGACCAAAATTCGCACAAAGCTGCAGTCCAAAACGAAGGGCAGCCACCTCCGCATATATATTGGAACCATTACCAAAAAATATAGAGAAAGCAATCACAAGACTCCCATCTATGTCCCAAATAATACCCCCTCCAGAGCATAACCCATTTCGAGAAGATCCATCCGTATTTAATTTGAAACCCCCATTAGGTCTCTCCCAACGCAACCATAAACCACGCCGCGGTCTAACATATTGAATAGGAATACTAAACTTTGCTAATCTCAGATTGCCAATGATTCCAGGTGACGTAGAAGGATGAAAAACAGTATTCTGCTCTATAACCCGAATACACACCTTCTGAATTATATTCGCGACCAACATTGGATTGGAATCGAAAACAACACAACAACGAGCTTTCCATATCTCCCAGCAGCCAAATAGAAAAATACCCAACTTACAAGCTCCAAGCTGACTACGAACGCTATGCCGAGACCAAGAATCAAATAGATGACGCATGGAGTTAAAAACCACAGGAGTTTGAAATATCAAAGACAACCGTCTCCACACCTCCGACGCAACCTCAGACCAAAGGAATAAATGGGGAATGGCCTCACAAGCAGGCTGAACTGAGCAACAAACGCATTTGGATACAATAGGGATACATCGACTTCGAAGCTGCATGTCTACTGGAATGGCCCCGTGAAACAACTTCCATATGAAACCACTGATTCTCGAAGGAATCCAATGATGTTATATATTCGACGCCCACGGCACATGAGGGCCCCAATTGCGAATGATATCATAGAAATCTAAACTCGCAAACAAACCCGTATTCGACTTCGTAAAAACTAGTCTATCCTTTACCGTCGGACGAATAATCACTCTATCAATGGCTGCATGTAATTGAGAAGGAATTAAAGGCAGAAACTCACCAATATTAGTCCAAGCATCTCGAACTTTCAATGTATGATATGTCGGTAACGGACCAAGCAAAGGCTCGCCACACCAGTTGTCAGTCCAGAAAGAGATATCACCAGCCCCTATAACCCATTGCGTATAATCTTTAAGCAAAACCAACTGGGCTGCTACTGCCTTCCACTCGCTAGAAACAAGCTGGGACATAGAAACCCGACCACCATCCATATATTTAGAGTTGACAAACTCGGACCATAGACTCGTACCTTGTAAAGCATTCCAAGCTAGCTTAGCATGGAGCGAAGCCATGATATGGCTCAACCGTCGAAGACCCAACCCCCTCTCCACAATTGGCCGACATATAGAATCCCAAGCGATCCAGTGAATTCGCCTTTCCCCTTTAGAACTCCACAGAAAATTAGCGAAAAGAGACTCCATACGGTTAAGAACGACATTCGGGACTTTGATGGCAGCAAGAGAATAAATCGGGATACAGTTAAGAACCGACTTTAAAAGGGTCAACTTGCCACCAAACGATAAAAGTCTAGACTTCCAACCGTCTATTTTACATGTAATCCGCCGAACCAAATCTTCAAAATATACACCCTTAGATCGAACTTGAAAAATGGGGATCCCTAGATATTGCATCGGAAAACATTTATTGGAGCAACCTGTCCAATCCCAAATGTTCCGACGTTTCCTTACAAAACAGTTCGAAGACACGTAAAACCCACTCTTGGCTAGATTGACAAGTTGGCCCGAAGCATGCTCATATCTCATAAGAAGACTTCTAAGGTGCTGAATAGAACTCTTACCGGCATTACAAAATAACAACATGTCGTCCGCATATAGCAGATGAGAAATAACAACTCCGCCACGCCCATGTATATAAGGAGAAATCCTACCAGCTTGTATTTCCCGATTAATATTTCTCGACAAAATCTCCTGAGCTAACACAAACAAGAGAGGGGATAAAGGGTCTCCCTGTTGAACGCCACGAGAAGACTTGAAGAATCCATAATTATTCCCATTGATACGAAGCGAATACCAGTTATTACCAATAAGACGATAAATTAGAGAACAATTATTGTCACTGAAGCCAAACGATCGGAGAGCGTGAAGAAGAAAATCCCATTCCACTCTATCATATGCCTTGGACATATCAAATTTAAAAATAACATTCCCCCCACGCATTTTATAATTAAGCCGATGGACCATCTCCTGAGAAAGCATCACATTTTCCTGAATGCTCCTCCCTTTAGTAAAGCCCGCCTGTTCCTTAGAAATCAAACACGGAAGAAACGTAGCAATCCGAGAAGCCATAAATTTTGGACAAAATCTTACTAGAAAAATTACAGAGACTGATCGGTCGAAAATCACCAAAACCAAGAGGAGTTTTAATTTTCGGTAACAAGATTAAAGTAGTAGTAGTAATCCCACGATGAATATCACCTCCATGAAAAAAGTCCTGAACCGCTCTGATGATATCCTCTTTAATAATGTCGCAGCACCCACGATAAAACCACCAAGTAAAACCATCATTACCAGGAGCACTATCCGGATTCATGGCCTTGATCGCATCCCAAATCTCCTCTTCCGAAGGAACACTGCTAATAAAATCATTATCCTCCAGCTGGATACCATTTCCCACATGATCAAACAAATCTTCGTGAAGCACATGCGCAGGCTGAGATAACAGGTTGTTAAAATAACCAACAGCCTGAGAGCCGATAGTATCCCCATTATCACAACAAGAACCGTCCACATTTCTAATCCTGATAACATTATTTTGCTTACGATCTTTAATACAAGCATGAAAGAAAGCCGTATTTTGATCACCCTCTCGGAGTCAATTCTGCCTAGCCTTCTGCTGTAACAATTCTACTATCCATTTAATACATTGTGCAAGGGATTGTTTCGCCAAACTTAAATCCTCTTCCATCGAAGCCGACCCGCCCTGCTGCAGAGAAACCTCTAGGTGTAAAATATCATCCTGATGTTTGGAAATCATTCTTTGAACATTGCCGAAAACAGACCAGTTCCAGTTCTTAAGCTCCTTGCGTAGATAATGTAGTTTCCGGTGCCACACTTCCATAGCAGTACCTCCAACAGGCCGACTCCACTGTTGTTCAACAAAACACAAAACTCCGGATGATCCAGTCACATCCTATGAAATCTAAACATCCCTTTAAACCTTTGAAAATCCGAAAAATTCAAAAGCAATGGGGTATGATCAGAATTGGCACGGGTTAAATGTTTAACATCGAGGGCTAGAAATTAAATTCGTTTTGTAAGAACCATTGACGAACTCCCGATCCAGCCTCTGCCAAATCTGAGTACCATCATGATGGTCATTACACCAAGTGAAGATGCTCCCTTCGAAACCCATATCTTCCAAACCTGCAGCGTGGCTAAACTCCGCAAAGTCACCCATATTGTGTAAATCCCAGCCACGACCTCCTAATTCCTCCGACGTATGCATGATAGTATTAAAATCCCCTCCCACTATCCATGGATCGCTATAATGAGCCGCAATATCCAAAAGCTCAGTCCAAAGATTATGTTTTCTCCATCGAGTGCATAGAGCGTACACAAAAGAAACCATAATAGATCGCTTATATTTCCTAATACTGCATGTTACATGTTGAGACGACGCAGCCAGAAAATTAACCTCCATGTCACGCTCCCAAAACAGCCATATATGTGTGTTTACTGGATTTTGATGCAAGCAACTAGCAAAACCCAAAAACCGAGCTATCTCATTAAATCTCTCACCATCAAGTTTAGGGTCCAAAATAGCTAGCAACGAAGGCCTATGTTGATGTTTTAAAACCTTTAAATAATCTATAGTATCTCGGTTACCAACTCCTCGAGCATTCCATATAATTATCGACATGGGGAAACTTACTGTTTGGATTTATGTTTTTTGGACTGAGCCCTAGTTTTGCAAGCAGATGGCTTAGCATTTTTATCTCGATGAAGTTGTTTAATCTTCCCTGCACAATATTGCTGAAATTCCTCCGTAACTGGTCGTAAATTGAACTCGTCCAAAGACGTAGACCGTTGTAAACTGGGATGATGCTCTTCAAAATCGCCTCACGTAGAGTGAGCTTTACCCAAATGGTGAGGTATAGTGCGTAGAATTTCCACCCATAAGGCAGAAAGTTTAGAGCCTTCCGAATCCATTCTCGTCGGACAATTAGACGAATCCAAATGGACCTTATCCTTTTGAGAATCATAAAACTCTTCCTCCCCATTATTCTCTGAGAGTAACTCAAAAGAATTTGCTATCTTAATACCCTCCTCTACCTCCCCTTGATTACTAACCTTGTTCTTCCCTTTGTCATTTGGAACCGGGAGGTTACTGGATATAATCGTGTCCCTTGCTTCCTTACCAATATGAATCCCTTGAGATGTCTCTGCCTTGTTACTCAAATCATCAGTTTTCGATGGAACCTTAACCACCTCAATAACCTCGTCGTCTGTGCCTTTGTCAGCAGAATCTCTAGCCATTGAACTAGACCCTAAATGCTCCCCTCTTTTCAGAATAACCGGAGTCCACTTCTGTCCATCTTTACCCCCATTAAAAGAGGTTGGTTTGGCATTCGCACCTTCCTTATTAGGTAACTTATTGATGTCATGCATAGCCGTCCCTGATGTATCCGTAGCCCGTCTTGAATTGTCCACCCCATGATCAGTCTTTACATGGACGCGTTTATTTTTCCGATAGTTAGATCGATAATGCCCAAGTAAACCACAACCATCACAGAAAGCTATGTTACCTTCAAATTCTAAAGCTTGCCCAAAGCCCTCCTCCTTAGAGGTACCAATCCATATACGTGATGGGAGTTGCATAGAAACATCTACTTCAACACAAATACGGGCAAACATTGGCCGTGATAAGGCTAAATTTTTCTCATCTGCCCGTAAAAAACTGCCCAGTGCATTACCAATATGCTGCAAATAAGATGGTGTAAAAAGATGTAAGGGGAGATGATGTAAACGAACCCAGACTGCAAGTTTGGTATTGTCTTTCTTAAAAGCAAAATCTACTGACCATATAAATGATCTATACATGCATGTATCAATCATATGCGACTCCTTAGATAGAGCCCGAACCATGTCTTCTGCCGAAGAGAGATGTACCATGACATGCCGGGGGTCTAACAATCCCACCACGAACGAACCCGTCAATTTCCATGACGTAGCAATATGTTTTTCAATAACCACCAAGGATGGTCTCCCCATCGAAAACTTTAATATAAGAATATTAGCCAGTTGCTTCTCCGCCGTCTCTAGTTCCAACGGAGTAAATAAACATCCAGGTTCCTCCATGATTGAAATAGCCGGTCTGGGAGCCAAAGGTATATCTTTAAGAATCGGAGCATTATTCGAAGTAACCCCCAAGATCGGAGCCGGTTGCCCAACTATATTAGCATAAGATCGTGGTGGACTCGCAGCCGCACCCACAGACTCATTGTTGTTACCCCCGGAAGTGTCCGTTGCCGGAGGAATGGGATCTGGCGGCATAGCCAAACCCTAGGAAAACCTAGGAAACCCTAGGAGAAAAATGGCAAAAACCAAAAGAAAGAGAATCGCACCTTCACTGTGTGTGTTTGTGTGTATCGGGTCCGGTCTTGTTGGATTCACACATGTTATAGGTTTAAGGTTTGAGAAGTATACTTGATGAATCTCTATTTTTGATTGTAAGCATGAAAGGTGAATTTTTACAATTGATTACATGTTTGAATGTTTCGTTTGACTTTTAAGAATAGAGTTGATGTGGGTCCCAATGGGCACAATAATAAGCTAGAAGGGGGGGGGGGCTTGAATAGTTTATTAAACACTTAAAAACTTTTTAGTAAATACTTTGAAAGGTACTTGCAATCTATTGAAAGATTGAAGTAGCGGAAGACTTTCAAGGTAGTTGTTCCAGGTCTGCCGATAAGCACTACCGGTAGACCTTTTACAAGTTACTAAAGTTCTGTTGTAAACGGATAATGATAATCAAAGTACTTAACCAGTTCAAATAACAGACAAACAGTAAGGAATAACACAAGTATTTTGGGATGGTTCACACTATAATGAGTGCTACGTCCACCACCAAGGCAGTCAACCTTGGATTTAAATAGTGCACTATGTTTTCCATTAGATCAATTACAAAGAATATCCCTAATGGATCATGTACAAAATATTGACTTGTGTTTGGGATCAAGGGAATTAAATATCTGTAAAAACAAGATATTTAATTCGTGCAGAAGTATAGTTAATGAAAGTACACAACAAGAAGGTAAAACAATAAGTGTTGATGAACAGCTTCTTGTTGTTGACGAGGACTTCTAGATCTGCAGAGGATCTCTTAATTGCACTGAGTTGTAAGACTTGGAGTTATGGAGTTTCAGAGCAATCCTTTTAGTGTTCGATAGATTATGTACAGTTGTGTGGTTGTCCGGTCTTCAATGGCAATTTTTATAGCAGGTGCACTTCAAAAGATCCGTTGGAGAAGACGAATACTTCAACAGCTCTTTTCAAGAATGCATTAAATGCATGGGGCTGTCAGTCAATGATTTTCGTCTTCACAGATATCTAGAGCAAGGAATGATTTATGATATCTTCAAAAAGTGGGCGATTTTAGGTGTCAGATCTGAGAGTTGTTGCGAGCGGTAGGAGGCGATGCGCTTTTCACTTTCATCGCTCAGACGAAAAGTCTTCCTGCTTTTCGGAAAGTTGCTTTCGGCGGCTTGATATGTCAGGGAATGTCTTGGATTAATTCAAACAATGATTAGGATAAGTTTGAATTAATCCAATGAGTCATTGCTGGATAGGACACGTCATAAGAGACCAGGTGGACACAAGGTCTGCCGAATGTAGGCTTTGAGCAGGTCTTCCGGTGAAGCTTGAAGAGGTCTTCCGCTGAACTTGTAAAGTCCTATAAAAACTATACTAGGAAAAGTTCTATACACAGTTGCCACGCTAATCGATACGCAGCCCGATTAGCCATTGATGTATAAAACTAAATGTAATGAACTGGACATATATAAATCTAACATAAGAATCAAATGATCATTACTACAAATGGGCTAAAATACTATGTGATAGGTAATAGCATGTCTGAGAAATTTATATATAATGTAGCAGAAGACATGCCTCTATCAAACAGAAGAGCACCTCAATTGTAAGGAACTAATCTAAGTGCATACAAGGGTATAAAAATCATAGAACAACACACAGATTAGCAGCAGTTCAAATAAATTTAAACTGATTGTTTAAATTCTAAACAGATATAAAAAGTAAAGTAACAAGAATTTAAACAAGACAATTTTGAAATCAATTAATCTTCTGTATTTATAAACAAGACGTTTACATATAACAGAGTTTTCAAAATGTAAGATAAATACAAAGGTAAGGGAAGAAAAGATACAAAAACTACCAAGGTCTTTTCCCTTTGCCTTTGTCTGCAGCCTCCTTTTCCCTTCGTTCTCTCTCTAGCTCTTCCATTCTGCGTACTCGTCATCGCATCGGTAGGAGGTGCGGTGGAGCGAGCGGTAGTCGGTTCTTCACGAAGGCGGTTGTTCTCTTCCATCGGCATTACGTTGATTGACCTCATTTGCTTCTCCTCGTGATGGCGGATCACGATCACGATCACGATTAGCATTCATAACGTCGTGAGCAGAGTCTCGAGCAATACGGTTGAGCTCTAGAACAGGAGGGCGACCGTTGCCGAGATGGAGAGTGATGGCATGGAAAAGCTCGTAGAAAAGGGAGGAGCAGATACGGACACACTCATCTCGTTGAGCTTCAACGTTGATCTTGACATCGGTGAAGTCGTGTCGTATCTGTCCAAAGCGAGTCCAGACATCCTCTTGAAATTGTCGAAGAAGAGCGTCCGGTCATTGGCCTTAGAAGCTGCAGTGGCTATTTCGGCGATAGCGGTAGAGATGCTTGTAAGTTCGCTTTAGCCGTTGGTATATGGCGTCCTAGCCTAGACAAAATTTCATCATTGGCTGTTGGAGGGGGAGTTGATGCTGGCCAATGTGAATAGTGGTTTCCGGAGAGGCAGGAAGGGTTGTTGGGGGCGAGGAGGATAGGAGTCGGAAGATGATGAGGAAGAGGAAGAATCGGAAGATATGGTTTGAGGTGGAGAGGGAGGAGGTTTTGGAGGGGAATCAATCTCAATGTCAGTGTCAGAATTGTCACTGATATGAGATGATTCGGGTAAAGGGTCGGTAGAGAACCGAAGAAGAAGGGCGGGGTAGAAGAGGGATTTTGGTTTGCGAAAGGAAGGTTGAGGAGGTTGTTGGTCAGGGGTGAATAGGTCCGCTATTGAAGAAAGTTCGAAAAGGAACTTGGCGGCGAGTCTATTGGCTTTGTGGGAGGGATTGGAGTTGGTTGTGGTGTGGTTGATGAAGTTGGTTGGGATTGGTGAGGTGAGGAAGGGGTAGATGGGTCAGGTGAGTAGTTGAAGGGTGAAGGAGGAGGAGGAGTGGGGGTTCTGGCTGGCTCCTCCTGAGTTTTAGGCTCCTCCTGAGGGATAGGCTCCTCCGGAGGTGGTGAATTCCTCTGAGTAGATGACTCAGGAGGAATGGGTTGTTGGATAGGTGTGGTGGTAGAGGTAGTGGTAGTTGGTTGGAGGTTGGTGGTTGGTTGGGCGTCGGTAGTTGGTTGGCTGGCGGTAGAGTGTTTGGGACGAGATCTCCTTTTCTTCCTTAGCGGTGAATAGGAGACTCAGGCTTCATCGGTAGTGGCGAGTGTCTGGGTGGCTGGTCTTCAAAGGTTTCTGAAGTCTCCTTCGTTTTGGTTTAGGAGTGCGGTGAGAGGGTGAGGGTGGTCTTTTGGGTTGAGAAGAAGGTTGGGAAGAAGAGGTTGGTTGTGATTGAGAGGAGGGCTGGGCTTGGGTTGGTGAAGGTGAAGGATGGCTGGACTGGGCTGGAGCCTTGTTCTTTTGGCCTTCCTTCATCTCCTTCCTAATCCATCTGGCTGCTCCTCTTCGATGAGGCTGCATCTTCGGCCTAGTCTTCTTCTTGCCCTTGGCGCCATCTTGGTTCTTAGCAGCTGTTCTGCCTCATCAGCCAAGTCTTTGGCCTTTTGATGGAGAGACGTGGCCACTTGATCATCAAATTTTGCAGAGGCCTTCTTGAAGGTTCTGGCGCGTCATGGGCTTCCATGTTGAAGCGAGTAACCAAGATCGGTGCAGGCTTGGCCACTTTGTCTATGGAGGCAGGCGGTAGACCCTTTTGCGATCTTCGCTTGTTCTCATATTCGAGAATATTTCTTAAGAAACGAAGCGGTTAGCTGCTTCTCCTTGGCCACTACAATCAGTTCGTCTTCCTTCAATGAAGAGTTGACATTGGCATCATCTCTGAGAAGGGCATTGATCAGCCTTACGAAGGGGCGCTTGCAGGTGGGGTTGTTCTTAGCTTTCTCTACCACTTGCTTTAATTCGTTGAAGATGGCGGCCCCAGTTGAGGCGGAAGGAACACGACAGTTAGGTTGATCTGTTGAGCCGTGAACATGTCATGTGCTCCACTTTTGAATAGAAGCCCCTTGTCAATAAGGTGGGTGGAGCGATGAGCGTCAGAGGAGCATTTGAGCATTTTCCCTTGAGGTTCTCTGTAAGTGTCTACTCCTCTCATTGCTTCCCAGGCATGTACAGCCTCAGCAATGGTTGCTTCAAGAGGTCCACCAAAGTGTACGCCGATGATGGTGGAAATCTTCTTGGCGGTGATGGAGATTGGTCGGCCCCTAATCCATCCTCGTAGAGCATTCGGGCTCATGAGTTCCATCCTCTGATAAAATTCTTACGCGAGAAAGATCTTGTAGTTCTTGTCGTTGAGGCGAGAGAGGTAGTATGGGAGGCGTTCATATCCTCGCATGCTTTGGCCGGAGACTATTGAGCGATTGGAAGGTCAATGCACATCCACGGAATGTACAACTTTGGGTCGGGGCCACTATTATGTCATGAGAGGCGGGAAAGGTTGGATATCCGGAAGGTTGACATCCGTACTTGGAGGAATGTCGGTTTTACGGGTTTAATTTCTTTCATTTGTCTCGCTTAGATTTTGAGGTTTTGCTGAAAGAAATGCAAACAAAAATTAGGGCTTTTCACCTCAAGAACTAAACAAGTAGAAATTTCAAGGTTTTCTGAAATAATTGGAATTTTTCGAAATGAAAACTTGAAACCCTAGAATGTTTAGAGTATCCACACCCGAAAATGTATAACGAAGTTTTCATAAGAATAAACATTGAATATACATAAGCATTGTTAGTTTTCTAGGTTTTTAAGAACAACAATGGCGAATCTTGTAGAAACTTCGAAAATGACCGTTTGTATTCCAAAACAATTTTAGGTTATGAAATGAAATGCAAAACAGAAAACAATAAGTTTCAAGTAGAGAGTAGAGAAAGAACATACCATTGTTGTTGATGAGAAGAAGAAACAAGAAAGATTTGGATTTGCAGAAAGCAGTTACAGAGAGAGAGTATGAATAGAGAGAGAAATATTTTGTCAAAGGGGTTTCGTAAAGTTTTGCAAAAGGCGGTTCAAGGTCTATTTAAAGGCGAGAAAATTTTAGTTGAAAAGCGGGAACTTAAGATATTTTCTTAAGTACCAAATTTTATCCTTGACCCCCTTTATTGCTTTAGAAACCTCTTTAAAATAATAGACTAAGTAATAATACTAACCTTGAAGTCTTCCGGTAAAGAGAGACTTACGTCTTCGATTAGTATAAAACTAGGTCTACCGGTATGAAAGAAACATTGACAAAAACTTTGAAATTAAGCGGTAGGATCAATCATACCAAGATTTCTCCTTAAATAAGCAAACTGGTGGCATCCGGTGGTTTTGTGAGAATGTCGACCAATTGATGCTCGGTTGGAACATATTCCAAGCGATGTTACCTTTCTCCACATGATCTTTGAGGAAGTGATAACGGATATCAATGTGCTTTGTCTTGGAGTGCATTCTTGGATTTTTGGAGGCGATATTGCTGATGTGTTGTCACACATGATTGGACAATTTGCGATCTTGATGTTGTAGTCCACTAGTTGTTGCTTCATCCATAGGAGTTGAGAGCAACAGCTTGCGGCAATGTATTCGGCTTACGTGGTTGAGTTTGCAAGCGATCCTTGTTTCTTGCAAGACCATGAGACAAGTCTATTTCAAGGAATTGACAAGTCCCACCGGTGCTTCTTACGCTCACTTTGCGAGCATAATCTGCATCGAGTATCCAACTAGATCGAAATTGTTGTTTTTGGAATACCATATGCCTAGATTTGTTGTTTTGAAACATATCGATGATACGTTTGGCGGCAAGCAAATGTGACTCCTTTGGATGCACTGAAATCTTGCACAAACACAAGCAACAAACATAATGTCGGGTCTACTAGCGGTAAGGTAAAGAAGTGAACCTATGATTCCTCGGTACTTGGTCATGTTCTCTTGCTTTCCCTTCTCATCTTTGTCAAGATGGCAGTCGGTAGACATTGGAGTTTCAAATCCTTTAGCTGAATCAAGACCGAACTTCTTGATTAGTTCCTTTGCATATTTGGTTTGGTGATGAAGATTCCGTCGGAAGTCATTGTATCTGCAGTCCTAGAAAGTAGGTAAGTTCACCCATCATGCTCATCTCGAACTTGCTTTGCATCAGCTTCTCGAATCTTTTACACAGGCTTTGGTTAGTTGATCCAAAGATGATATCGTCCACATAGATTTGTACCAGAAGAGAATGGCCTTTGTGCTTGAGGATGAATAAAGTAGTGTCTATCCTTCCTCTCACGAATCCTTGTTCTATTAAGAACTTGGATAGAGTTTCATACCAAGCTCTAGGAGCTTGCTTCGAGTAGAGAGCTTTCTTGAGTCGGTAGGCGTGATCGGTTTATGCGAAATGACAAATCACGGAGGCTGTTCCACGTATCTGATTTCTTGAAGATCACCATTCGAGAAAGGCACTCTTTACATCCATCGATACACTTTGAAGTCCATGAGCGATGCGTAGGCTAGAAAGAGTCGATTGCCTCTAGTCTAGCAACGAGGCAAAAGTTTCATCAAAGTCAATTCCTTCTTCTGTCGGTAGCCATCTAGCTTTGTTTCTGGTGACATTTCCATCTTCATCTCTTTTGTTTCTGAAAACCCATTTAGTGCCGATGACTGGATGATCAGTCGGCCTTTGAACTAAGCTCCACACCTTACATCTTTCAAACTGGTTCAGCTCTTCTTGCATAGCTTCAATCCAGTTATGATCCATAATAGCTTCATCAATCTTCTTTGGCTCGAGTTCAGATACAAATGCATAAGCAAACATAGTCTCTTCTCGAACTTTATTTCTCGTACGAACTCCTGTGTTGAGATCACCAATGATTTGAGAAATGGGATGATCTCTTGCTTCAATAACGGTTGGAGGAAGATCACTTCTGGTTGGTTCTTCCCTTAGGAATTCCGGAGTAGGTTGAGAAGGAGATTCACCAAAATGCAGTTCGAGAAGACATGGGATCTTCAAAACTTTCATTTTCTGGTGAACAAGAAGGATGAGTGATCTGTAAAGGTGCTTGGGGTAAGATAGAAGAGATGGGTTCAGGGTCAACAGAAGAGTTGTTATCGGTACCGGCAGAGTTCTCGTCTACCGGTAAAGGGTTAGCGGTACTTGAGGGGTCTTCAGTTGCCGTTTTCTGATGAGAAGTGGAAGTAGAAGTTGTATTTGTACCTGTCTCATCATTATCAGAATCATTAGCAACGTTCGGAGCCTTTCTAGGCTCTAACAAGTCATATTCATCAAAAGAAACATGCACAGATTCTAAAATTTTTAAATTAGTTTTATTGAAAATGCGAAATGCTTTTGAATGTTTGGAATACCCCAGAAAAATTCCTTCGTCTGATTTTGCATCAAATTTTCCTCTATATTCTTTTCCATTATAAAGAATAAAACATTTACAGCCGAAGATTTTAAGAAATCCTATGTTTGGGGATCTTCCTCTCCATATTTCATATGGAGTTTTGTTATGAAACTTGTTTACCAGAGATCTGTTCTGTGTGAAACATGCAGTGTTGACGGCTTCTGCCCAAAAATACTTCGGAAGTTTAGCTTACGCGGCATTGTTCTTCTTTGCTTCAATCGGTGTTACGTTCTTCCGTTCGGCTACACCATTTTGTTGAGGAATTCGGCGGAGAAGTTGTGGCCGATCCGTGGTCATCGCGGTATTTTCTACACCATTGTTCTTGAATTGGTGCCATTGTCGATCTTATGTCACTAATGTCTTCAAGCTTTTGAGTTTGAAGTCTTACGAAGAGAAGCATTGACTAAGGTCATACGTTTCATCTTTAGATGTCATTGTTTCAATCAAGTGAATCTAGAGTAGTCGTCAACTACCACAAGTGTATACTTGTCTCCAAATCTTGGTTGTGATAGGTCCAAAGAGATCCATATGCGAGAAGTTGAAGAGGTACGTTTGTTGACAAAACAGACTTTCTTTTGAAGGAAGACTTGGAAAGTTTTCCTAGTTGGCAAGCTTTACAACTTCGTCATGGTCGGCGGACACCGTAGGTAGACCTTTGACAAGCCCGTTTTGGAGAGCTTGGAGAGGTGCTTGAAGTTGAGGTGGCGAGGCAGCTTGTGCCATAGCCAAGCTGTTGTCACGAGCGTTGTTAGCTACTAGGCACGGGTTTGAGAATCTCCTAGAAGATTTAAGTCCACGACATAGACGTTTCCTTGTCTATTGCCGGTCAGTATTGTAGAGCAGGATTCACTATCTTTGATGAGGCACTGGTTTGAGTTGAATTGGCATAGTAGTCCTTTGTCGCAAAATTGAGATATGCTCAACAGATTGTGTTTTAGGCCACTCACTAGAGAAACTTTGTTGATGGAGAGACTTCCTCTAGTGATTGAGCCATATCCAATTGTGTTTTCCTCTTGCATTGTCTCAGAAAATAACGGTGGGTCCTTTAGCTTCACTATATACGTAAGAAGACTTACGTTCCCGATCATGTGTCTTGGCGACCCTTGTCCAGTACCGGATATCTTTGTTTTCGATTCTAAAGCCATGAAGCATTCACGAAAAAGAATTAAAGTAACAGGTACCCTTTATTTTCTTTCGGGTCCTAAGGATTAGCAACCTTTTGGAACCCATACCTGCTTGACCTTGAGAGAACTAGGTCTCTCAGATCTTGGAGTGAACCTTAGCAGGCATTCTGGGGCCAGATGGCCTAGACAATTGCAAGAATGACATAAATGGAAAGTCCACAGAGAACTGTTAGTGTCTTCAAGTGAAGAGTGTTTATGATCATTCCTTTTCTTGACATCCATTCTTGGTTCAGCTTGCTTGTTGATGGTAGACTTAATTGGTTTCTTTTGAATCTTCCTAGGTAGGTTGCCAACAGACTTAGCTTTAGCTTTTCTGTTGATTACCTTTTAGGAGGATTTGGTAGAATACCTTTAAGTTTACCTTCAACCGGTAAAGGAGCCTTGCCTGTTTCATAGACAAACTTGATAGTTACCGGTAGAGGTTTAGTAGGTCTACCGCCAGGACTTTGCCTTAGCATAGTTGTTGTCGGCGGACTTAACTCTCTCTATTACCTTTTCGGGTTTCTCATTTGAGTCGATCATTTTGGCTTTACCTTTCGAACTTTGGGGTAAATATAAGGAACACTAGAATAGCCAAGGCCTTGTTTCCCTATATTTCCGAATGTCTGTTTAGAGAAAGATATATCATTAGCAGTCTCGGAGGATTCACCTTTCTCTATGACTGAAGAGATTGTCGAAAGAGGCACATCTGAATATCCTATGCCAGTTTTATCATTATTAGATTTTTGGCTAGAAAGGATTTCTTGAATGCATCTTTGGAGCATTCAGAGTCAATTGTCTTTTGCAAGGCAATTTTCTCTAGGTCAAGTCCTTTGATGTGCTCGAGATAGACAATCAATCTTGTCACAAAGGAATTTGTTTTCTTCCTTCGGTTTGATACTCTCTTGTTGACTATTGAGAGTTTGAATCTCATTTGCCATCGAGATTTCTCGGGTAAGTTTCTCACAGTTCTTGGCCAGTTTAACATAGGCTACTCTAAAGGAATTAAATTCTTCAAGCATATCTTGATTATCCTTGAGAAGTTCTTCCTTACTGAAGTTGTCACTGTTGGTTTCATTTTTGTTCAAAGGACTAGGTGAAACTTCGACTTCATTTTCAGAGTCATAGGTAGGACCTGAATCATGAGCTATTAAGCATATGTTAGCTTGCTCACAATCCTCTTCCTCCTCTTTTGAATCAGTCTCAAACCATGTAGCAACATGTTTGTCTTCTATGTCTTCAGCCAACATACCCTTTTGTTTTTGAAATTTTCTAAAAGAGGGTTTTCGGTATGCTTCAAATTTTGGCTTAGGACATTTTGAGGCAAAATGACCAGGTTTCCTACAGTTATAACACACAAGCTCTTCCTTAGATGAGCTTTCACCATTCTTCCTAAAAGGTTGTTGGTGTGTGTTCTTCCTTCCATATTTTGCGAATTTTTGAAAACGTTTTACAAACATGGCAAATTGTTCGTCTGATAAAAAATCATTTTCACAGGAAGAAGTGGAAGGTTTGTTTTCAACAGTGATTTCTTCTTGGACCATGGCTGGCAAGGACACAGTTTTGAACTGTTTGTCTTGCTCTAGAGCTTGATTCACTTCAAGTTCATAAACCTTCGAACTTGCGTAGAGACTACAGAGAATCATCTCGTTTAAGTTCTTGGATTCTTTCATAGCCGTGGTCTTAACATGCCATAAGCTACCTAGAGAGCCTAGAAACCTCATGTTCATTTCCTTTTTGTCATACGTTTTACCAAGAGAAAAGCAACTATTTATTACCTCACTGAAGCGATCGTATGCTTGTCTCAAGGTTTCCTTAGGATCCTTTTTGAAGGAATCAAACTACTGGATGTATGTATATTTTCTGTTGTCTCTTGTGTCTTGGTCTCCTTCCAAGTATTCCACAAGAGCTTCCCACATCTCTTTTGCAGTTGTACATCGAATCACTTGCTGGTATGTGCTTGTGTCTAGAGAGCTGGTGATTATGTTGATTGCTTTGCTGTCAAGTTCTACCAACTTTCTATCATCCTCTGTCCATTCGATTCTTCTTTAGGTACTGCAGATTCCCGATGGAGGCTAGAAGATTTGGCTTCATTGGTACATGTTGACTGCGAACGCATTTCCATAATCTGTTGTCAATAGAATTCATAAATCTCATTACTTTATCCTTCCATACATCAAAATGTCCTTCGTCCAATATTGGGACGTGGTTAGCATTAGATATAGGCAGCATGTAGTGTGTTTGTGCCATTTTATCGTATTTCTCAAGAGTTTAATCTTGGAAAAACTTGTTTTCAAAGAGTAAGGCTCTGATACCAATTGTGGGTCCCAATGGGCACAATAATAAGCTAGAAGGGGGGGGGGTTGAATAGATTATTAAACACTTAAAAACTTTTTAGTAAATACTTTGAAAGGTACTTGCAATCTATTGAAAGATTGAAGTAGCGGAAGACCTTCAAGGTAGTTGTTCCAGGTCTGCCGATAAGCACTACCGGTAAACCTTTTACAAGTTACTAAAGTTCTACTGTAAACGGATAATGATAATCAAAGTACTTAACCAGTTCAAATAAAAGACAAACAGTAAGGAATAACACAAGTATTTTGGGATGGTTCACGCTATAATGAGTGCTACGTCCACCACTAAGGAACTCAACCTTGGATTTAAATAGTGCACTATGTTTTCCACTAGATCAATTACAAAGAATATCCCTAATGGATTGTGTACAAAATATTGACTTGTGTTTGGGGTCAAGGGAATTAAATATCTGTAAAAACAAGATATTTAATTCGTGCAGAAGTATAGTTAATGAAAGTAAACAACAAGAAGTTAAAACAATAAGTGTTGATGAACAGCTTCTTGTTGTTGACAAGGACTTCTAGATCTGCAGAGGATCTCTTGATTGCACTGATTGTAAGACTTGGAGTTATGGAGTTTCAGAGCAATCCTTTTAGTGTTCGATAGATTATGTACGATCTTTAATACAAGCATGAAAGAAAGCCGTATTTTGACCACCCTCTCGGAGTCAATTCTGCCTAGCCTTCTGCTGTAACAATTCTACTTCCCATTTAATACATTGTGCAAGGGATTGTTTCGCCAAACTTAAATCCTCTTCCACCGAAGCCGACCCGCCCTGCTGCAGAGAAACCTCTAGGTGTAAAATATCATCCTGATGTTTGGAAATCATTCTTTGAACATTGCCAAAACCCTTCTTAAGCTCCTTGCGTAGATAATGTAGTTTCCGGTGCCACACTTCCATAGCAGTACCTCCAACAGGCCGACTCCACTGTTGTTCAACAAAACACAAAACTCCGGATGATCCAGTCACATCCTATGAAATCTAAACATCCCTTTAAACCTTTGAAAATCCGAAAAATTCAAAAGCAATGGGGCATGATCAGAATTGGCACGGGTTAAATGTTTAACATTGAGGGCTGGAAAATTCGCTTTGTAAGCACCATTGACGAACTCCCGATCCAGCCTCTGCCAAATCTGAGTACCATCATGATGGTCATTACACCAAGTGAAGATGCTCCCTTCGAAACCCATATCTTCCAAACCTGCAGCGTGGCTAAACTCCGCAAAGTCACCCATACTGTGTAAATCCCAGCCACGACCTCCTAATTCCTCCGACGTATGCATGATAGTATTAAAATCCCCTCCCACTATCCATGGATCGCTATAATGAGCCGCAATATCCAAAAGCTCAGTCCAAAGATTATGTTTTCTCCATCGAGTGCATAGAGCGTACACAAAAGAAACCATAATAGATCGCTCATATTTCCTAATACTGCATGTTACATGTTGAGACGACGCAGCCAGAAAATTAACCTCCATGTCACGCTCCCAAAACAGCCATATATGTGTGTTTACTGGATTTTGATGCAAGCAACTAGCAAAACCCAAAAACCGAGCTATCTCATTAAATCTCTCACCATCAAGTTTAGGGTCCAAAATAGCTAGCAACGAAGGCCTATGTTGATGTTTTAAAACCTTTAAATAATCTATAGTATCTCGGTTACCAACTCCTCGAGCATTCCATATAATTATCGACATGGGGAAACTTACTGTTTGGATTTATGTTTTTTGGACTGAGCCCTAGTTTTGCAAGCGCATGGCTTAGCATTTTTATCTCGATGAAGTTGTTTAATCTTCCCCGCACAAGTATTGCTGAAATTCCTCCGAATCGGTCGTAAATTGAACTCGCCCAAAGACGAGACCGTTGTAAACCGATGATGCTCTTCAAAATCGCCTCCCGTGCATGAGCTTTACCCAAATGGTGAGGTATAGTGCGTAGAATTTCCACCCATAAGGCGTAAAGTTTAGAGCCTTCCGAATCCATTCTCGCTCGGACAATTAGACGAATCCAAATGGACCTTATCCTTTTGAGAATCATAAAACTCTTCCTCCCCATTATTCTCTGAGAGTAACTCAAAAGAATTTGTTATCTTAATACCCTCCTCTACCTCCCCTTGATTACTAACCTTGTTCTTCACTTTGTCATTTGGAACCGGGAGGTTACTGGATATAATCGTGTCCCTTGCTTCCTTACCAATATGAATCCCTTGAGATTTCTCTGCCTTGTTACTCAAATCATCAGTTTTCGATGGAACCTTAACCACCTCAACAACCTCGTCGTCTGTGCCTTTGTCAGCAGAATCTCTAGCCATTGAACTAGACCCTAAATGCTCCCCTCTTTTCAGAATAACCGAGTCCACTGTCCCATCTTAACCCCCATTAAAAGAGGTTGGTTTGGCATTCGTACCTTCCTTATTAGGTAACTTATTGATGTCATGCATAGCCGTCCCTGATGTATCCGTAGCCCGTCTTGAATTGTCCACCCCATGATCAGTCTTTACATGGACGCGTTTATTTTTCCGATAGTTAGATCGATAATGCCCAAGTAAACCACAACCATCACAGAAAGCTATGTTACCTTCAAATTCTAAAGCTTGCCAAAAGCCCTCCTCCTTAGAGGTACCAATCCATATACGTGATGGGAGTTGCATAGAAACATCTACTTCAACACAAATACGGGCAAACATTGGCCGTGATAAGGCTAAATTTTTCTCATCCGCCTCGTAAAAACGCCTGCATTACCAATATGCTGCAAATAAGATGGTGTAAAAAGATGTAAGGGGAGATGATATAAACGAACCCAGACTGCAAGTTTGGTATTGTCTTTCTTAAAAGCAAAATCTGCTGACCATATAAATGATCTATACATGCATGTAACAATCATTTGCGACTCCTTAGATAGAGCCCGAACCATGTCTTCTGCCGAAGAGAGATGTACCATGACATGCCGGGGGTCTAACAATCCCACCACGAACGAACCCGTCAATTTCCATGACGTAGCAATATGTTTTTCAATAACCACCAAGGATGGTCTCCCCATCGAAAACTTTAATATAAGAATATTCGCGCTTGCTTCTCGCCGTCTCCTTCCAACGAGTAAATAAACATCCGTGTTCCTCCATGATTGAAATAGCCTGGCCTGGGAGCCAAAGGTATATCTTTAAGAATCGGAGCATTATTCAAGTAACCCCAAGATCGGAGCCGGTTGCCCAACTATATTAGCATAAGATCGTGGTGGACTCGCATCCGCACCCACGCACTCATTGTTGTTACCCCCGGAAGTGTCCGTTGCCGGAGGAGTGGGATCTGGCGGCATAGCCAAACCCTAGGAAAACCTAGGAAACCCTAGAAGACGAATACTTCAACAGCTCTTTTCAAGAATGCATTAAATGCATGGGGCTGTCAGTCAATGATTTTCGTCTTCACAGATATCTAGAGCAAGGAATGATTTATGATATCTTCAAAAAGTGGGCGATTTTAGGTGTCAGATCTGAGAGTTGTTGCAGCAGAGGAGACGATCGCTTTTCCTCGCTTTCATCGTTCAGACGAAAAGTCTTCCCCGCTGAAAGTTGCTTTCGGCTTGATATGTCGTGGAATGTCTTGGATTAATTCAAACAATGATTAGGATAAGTTTGAATTAATCCAATGAGTCATCATTGACAGACACGCCATAAGAGACCAGTGGACACAAGGTTCCGCCGAATGTAGGCTTTGAGCAGGTCTTCCAGTGAAGCTTGAAGAGGTCTTCCTCTGAACTTGTGAAGTCCTATAAAAACTATACTAGGAAAAGTTCTATACACAGTTGCCACGCTAATCGATATGCAGCCCGATTAGCCACTGAAGTATAAAACTAAATGTAATGAACTGAACAGATATAAATCTAACATAAGAATCAACAATCTCCTCCTATTTATATATGGTCATCATTACTACAAATGAGGGCTAAAACAGACTATGTGACGATAATAGCATGTCCGAGAAATTTATATATAATGTAGCGTAAGACATGCCTCTATCGTAAGAGCACCTCAATTGTAAGGAACTAATCTAAGTGCATACAAGGGTATAAAAATCATAGAACAAAGACACATTAGCGGCCAGCTCAAATAAATTTAAACTGATTGTTTAAATTCTAAACAGATGTAAAAAGTAAAGTAACAAGAATTTAAACAAGACAATTTTGAAATCATTTAATCTTTTGTATTTATAAACAAGACGTTTACATATAACAGAGTTTTCAAAATGTAAGATAAATACAAAGGTAAGGGAAGAAAAGATACAAAAACTACCAAGGTCTTTTCCCTTTGCCTTTGTCTGCAGCCTCCTTTTCCCTTCGTTCTCTCTCTAGCTCTTCCATTCTCGCTGCGTACTCGTCATCCGCATCGAGTGCCGGTCGATCAAGAACGGTAGTCAGTTCTTCACGAAGACTGCCGTTTCTCTATCGATTCTTGATTGACCTCATTTGCTTCTCCTCCGTGATGGCGGATCACGATCACGATTAGCATTCATAACGCGTGAGCGAGTCTCGAGCAATACTGCTTGAGCTCTAGAACAGGAGGACGACGAGATGGAGAGTGATGGCATGGAAAAGCTCAGAAAGGGAGGAGCAGATACGGACACACTCATCTCGTTGAGTTTCAACGTTGATCTTGACATCGGTGAAGTCGTGTCATATCTGTCCAAAGCGAGTCCAGACATCCTCTTGAAATTGTCGAAGAAGAGCGGCAGTCCGGTCATTGGCCTTAGAAGCTGCAGTGGCTATTTCGGCGGTAGCGGTAGAGATGCTTGTAAGTTCGCCTAGCCGTTGGTATATGGCGTCTAGCCTAGACAAAATTTCATCATTGGCTGGCGGAGGGGGAGTTGATGCCTGGCCAATGTGAATAGTGGTTTCCGGAGAGGCAGGCTGGAAGGGTTGTTGGGGGCGAGGAGGATAGGAGTCGGAAGATGATGAGGAAGAGGAAGAATCGGAAGATATGGTTTGAGGTGGAGAGGGAGGAGGTTTTGGAGGAGAATCAATCTCAATGTCAGTGTCAGAATTGTCACTGATATGAGTTGATTCGGGTAAAGGGTCGGTAGAGAACTAGAAAGAAGGGGCAGGGTAGAAGAGGGATTTTGGTTTGCGAAAGGAAAGTTGAGGAGATTGTTGGTCAGGGGTGAATAGGTCTGCTACTGAGGAAAGTTCGAAAAGGAACTTGGCAGCAGCAGAGTCTATTGGTTTTGTGGGAGGGATTGGAGTTGGATGTGATGCAGTTGATGAAGTTGGTTGGGTTTGGTGAGGTGAGGAAGGGGTAGATGGGTCAGGAGAGTAGTTGAAGGGTGAAGGGGGAGGAGGAGTGGGGGTTCTGGTTGGCTCCTCCTAAGTTTTAGGCTCCTCCTGAGGGATAGGCTCCTTCGGAGGTGGTGAATTCCTCTGAGTAGATGACTCAGGAGGAATGGGTTGTTGGATAGGTGTGGTGGTAGAGGTAGTGGTAGATGGTTGGAGGTTGGTGGTTGGTTGGGCGTCGGTAGTTGGTTGGCTGGCGGTAGAGTGTTTGGGACCGACAGATCTCCTTTTCTTCCTTAGCGGCTGAATAGGAGACTCAGCTGCTTCATCGGTAGTGGCAGGAGTTTCTGCCGGTGGCTGGTCTTCAAAGGAAATCTATTCTTTAGGCAACATCTACTACAGACTTATTAGCTCAGATTCAAAAAGGCATCTTCTGAAGAACCTCTACCTCGATCCAAACATGAATGTCAAGAAGGTACATCCCTTGTCTTATGCTCTTTCCTTAAAATCTTTCTCTTTGCACAAAAGACCAAGGGAGAATGAGAGATTCAAGATCCAATCTTTCTTTTTCAATATCACAGATCTTCTTGAAATACTTGTTCTAGTATCTAGATTTTTCTGGAGCTTTCTAAAGCTCATAAAATGTTGCTAATGATCTTCTTGATTTTCATTCAGGAATACATATTCTCTCAAGATCAACAAGCATATTTTATTATCTCTCTAACAGCACTAAATGCTATGCTTGACTAACGTACATGACTCTATTCACTTGATTCAGTCAAATCTTCTTCGTTCTGGATTATGATATATGACTGATTTTCGCTTATGATTACCTGTTAATCATGCTCATGAATATATCATCTCTGCATAGCCTTATATTTGCTTGCTCTGCTCTTCTATGTTCTTTCCCAACTAATATAAAGCTTGAGTAATTGCTTATCATATTTTGCTCCTTGCTTTTATTCCATTCTGTTAAGTATGATTTTCATTATTCATATGGTTTGATGCTTTCTTATCAAGGTCATTTCTCTTATCCTTGATCTGCCTCTTCTGTATCATCTTCAAACCATCTTCCTTGTTGAACATTCTTGTTGCTCTGTACTTCATAAGCTCGGTTCTTTGTGCTGACTTATAGGAGTTTTTACCTTAGTAGACAATATGCAATATACAAGGGTATCTTTGCAATTTCTACAAAGGTTGAGGTTAAGCTTCTTGAAATTGACTAT
The DNA here is from genome assembly GCA_013146195.2 of Codonopsis lanceolata. NCBI lineage: Eukaryota > Viridiplantae > Streptophyta > Magnoliopsida > Asterales > Campanulaceae > Codonopsis > Codonopsis lanceolata. The sequence continues at coordinate 100,834,207 of CM028380.1, read as the reverse complement.
TTCTTGAAGAAAAAGACAAATTTCATAGAATCTCGGTAAAAATAAAAATTACTTTGAAAAGGGGGAAACGTATTTCCCAAGACATTTTTCTGAAAAAGATGTTCTGTCAAATCTATCTGAAAAATTGTTTTATCCTATTAAAGACATTTTATACTCTCAAGAAAGTTGTATTGTCCTTTCAAAATCTTTTAGCTTTCCAAAGAAGAAACTTTACCGAATATCTAGAAATTAAAATCATCTCCCACACTTCCCTGTAACTTTAATGAGAGTGGTTTAAAGGACTCTTCATTCTTAATGAATTTATTTCATTAATCGGTCCATTGTCCTGCCTCAGCGAGTATTTATAAGAGACATTCATTCCTTCTTCTCTATCACTCGCAAATTACCCCAAACACTATGATAGATTCTGATATTTATTTCCTTTCTTCCAAAATGTTACTTAGGAGAACTCTTAGCACTAGATCAAGATTCTCTCTCAACAAATTAGAATTACTCTTCCTATCCACCAAAAGTTGTTTTGTTAGTTTTGAGGATTCCTCTTGTATGAAGATTTTCCTCAACAACCATTTAGCATATATCTCCCGTTTCTCTCTATCCTTGCTTACATTTGAATGCTCCTTCTTGTTTAGAAGATCCTCCTATCTTCTGTGAGACAAATGTGATTCTCCTCGGATTTCCTCTCTCAAAACTTCGAGGATGAGTGCCTGCATTGGAACTGATATCTAGAAATCTAGTAGGTGTTTATGCAGCGCACCTCGGATAGAGAAAACATGCTAAAGAGGAGAAAAGGATGAGCCCTGTTCTCTCCTTGGCTCACTTTGAGTCCCTTGATATGGACCTATACTCCGTTCGCCAACCGGTTAAACGGATCTGGGGCCATGGTCTTCATAGACATCTCCTTGTAACATTCTTATCCTTAGAAATGTCTCAGGTGTTTAGATTAGTTGTTTAACAGGAGTAGTAAGTCACCGGAAGTTGTATTGAATTTGTAATCTTTAGATCCTCTTTGTATTCGAGTATATTTTTATCTAAATGAGAACTTGTTTAAAGCACCTTTACTTCATGTCTATCTGCTTTTGTATGCACATTCTTTGATAACATGAAATATTATGTTTGCTTATGGTTTCGGTACCTGTAATTCATACTTCATTTCTCTTCTGTTCCGAATCCAAAACAACAACCATAACTCTGCTGTTAACCCAACTGCAAACCAATCCTTAACCATAAGAATTCCTATTCAACATAATAATTATGATGAGACTATCCCAGGATCTATCTTTTTAAAATTAGTCTTATAAATCTAAACTTTTATTTTGATTTGATTCAAAAATCACAGAAGACTTTAAGTTCTTTATCAAAACTTATGGCGTTCAAAAGACTAAGTTGATTCTTGTTTTTAATGATAATTAACTACTGTCATTACAACAAGGTCAACAGCTGATTTTAACTCAGTAAAACAACCTTATTTTGTTTGAAAACTTCAATGATTACCGATAGAAATCTCATCAGAAGAACTAGTGTTGGAATATGGATAACTTCAGTTTTGGATTTCTTAGAAGGGACTGCATACCTGGCAACTCCTTCATCAGGAATTGAAGATCTCATCTCAACCCATGATGTTCTGGTGAATCTTAATTCCCATCCAAAATTTCTGGTCTCATTAGCTTCAACAGTAGACTTTATATCTGTTGTTGAAACAACGACCATCTGAGGAACAAGCAATCTCTGCAATTCTTTTCCCTATCTGTTGTTTTCTCTGTTCATGACAACCTTGCTCTAATACTTTCTTCTTTACTTTGTCTTGAACATGATGACTTCCCTTCCTTAAAAAGGTTAAGTCATCATTTTAGCTGTTGACCTTGAAGCAAAATACATTTTTCCTTCGTAACTTCAGCCAAATTAAGTATGAGCTATTTGCTTCTTTATGATTTAGGTGCTTTAACTAAAATGGTTGTCTTCCGTTTTGTTTCTAAATTCTCTTATCATTTAATCAGGATTCTATTGAAAAGAATCATAGTTTTTTTTTTTTTAGGAAACAGGGACGACACCCTGCACAAATATCATAGAAAAAAAACGGGAATACAAATAAGAGGCAACCAGCCTTGCCCTTATAACTAGGAGGACATATGGAACCTAACCTCTGAAAAGAAACCAAAGGGAAACTACAAACAATTATTTTCTAAAGCTAAATAAGCCTATCCTGTCAGCCCGAATTGCTTCAAGAGGGAGCCGGGGGAGAGAACCTTCCTGAGAAAAATAAATAGAACACCTCAAATCATGCGCGTATTGAGCCAACTGATCCGCAAATTTATTACATTCACGAAAGACATGGGCAAGCTCAAAACCTTGGACCAGGGCTTGGCACTCTAACAACTCATAATGATACTTCCACGGGAAGCCTTGAGAGACATGGATGCTTCTAACATCAACTAACGAGTCAGACTCCACCATAACATTGGTCAGATTGAGGTGTCGACAAAGACGCAAACCATCACAAAGCGTCGTAATTTCTGCAAAAGTATTACTGCCCTCGCCATAAAAAGAAGAAAAAGCGTGAATGAAAGAACCATACTTACCTCTAATAATACCCCCTCCGGTGCAAAGACCACCAACTGACGACCCATCAGTATTAAGTTTATAAGAATGATGAGAGGGACGCTCCCACCTAAGCCATCTACCATGAAGGAAAGGAATCTGAATCACTGGTAAACTACTCAGATAAAGAGCAAAAGCATCCCCAACACGACAAGGAGCCCTCGACCTGAAAATACTACACATGTCCAAAAGATGCCTCTGAATATTCTGTATAACCATACCCGAATAGATGTCAACATTATCGAAAACTTTCTTGCACCGGGCTTTCTAGATTTCCCAGCATCCGAACATGAAGATACCCAACTGACTCGCTCCAGCTTGACTTTTAGTTGAGGAATTGTTAGGCCAAGTATCGAATAAATGTTGTATTGAAGAGTACATACTGACTTTTTGAAAACGACGAGCAAAATGAAACCAAACAGCTTGAGCCACCTTAGATCGAAGGAAGAGATGTTCGATAGATTCTTGAGAATTTGAGGCCTGACAACAAGCGCATTTAGAGACTACCAAAACGCCTTTAGCATGCAAGCAGAGATCAACTGGAACTGCCCCATGAAAGAGCTTCCATATAAACCCACTTAATTTTAAAGGAATCCATTTTTGCCATATTTGAACAGCCCAAGAAACCGTCTACCCTTGCGCACGATGCTGCTGCCAATAGATAGAAGACCTGAACTGACCGTCCTTGGAAGGAGAGTAAATCAGCTTATCATCCTCGAAATCCCGAAGCTGAACCTTGGCGGCAAACTGGCGAAGATTGGCAGGAATTAAAGGTAAAATGGAAGAAATTACAGGAATATCATCTTTAACTTTAAGACATGCATCAACCGGGGAAGGACCAAATAAACAATCACCACACCAATTGTCAACCCAGAGCCGAACATCCCCTCGGCCTATAACCCACTAAGCCTGATTCTGAATATTATCCATAACTCTATGAATAGCCTGCCATATATGAGAACCCGTACCAATACGCCAAGAATTCAGCCCCAAACTATATTTGCTTCTAGCTTAAAGAGCCCATAACACTTTGCCTTGAAGAACAGCCCACGCCAATTTAGCGTGCAACGAATTCATCACCTGAGATAACGAACGAAGCCTAAGACCTCCCTCCTTCGTTGGCCTACAGACGACACTCCATGCCACCCAATGGGTACGCTTTGCACCTAAGACATCCCAAACGAAACCCGCCATGAGTGACTCAATACGGCAAAGAACCACCTTCGGCACTTTGATGGCAGCTAAAGTATAAATAGGGATACTACTTAACACTGCCTTCAACAACGCAATTTTACCTCCAAAAGATAATAGTTTGGCCTTCCAACCACTAATTTTCTAAGAAATACGTAGCACAAGATCTTCAAAATATTGAGGACGACATCTCCCTCTAAATAAAGGGACACGCAGATACTTTAGAGGGAATGATTGAGCTGAACAGCCAGCCCATCCCATAATCATTCTTTTCCGCCTTCTAGAACAGGAATCAGCTGTATAAAATCCGCTCTTAACAAGGTTAATCAATTGACCAGACGCATTGGCATAAGCTTCCATCAAAGCTCGAACTGCACAGATTGATCGCTGCCCACCGTTACAAAAAAGTAACATATCGTCAGCATATAACATATGAGAAATAAGCATGTTGCCCCAACCATGATCAAAAGTCGTAATTCTACCTGAGCGGACTGCATGACTAATGTTTAAGGTCAGGATTTCTTGAGCTAGAATTAACAACAACTGAGATAATGGGTCACCTTATCGAACTCCGTGAGAAGAATGGTAAAAACCATGGTTCGTACCCTGGATGCGAATGGAGTACCAGTTATTTCTAATAAGACGAGAAACCAACGAGCAACTAATCTTGTCAAAACCAAAAGCATGCATAGCCTGAATTAAGAACTCCCATTCTAATCTATCGTAGGCTTTAGACATATCAAACTTAAAAACAATGTTGCCTCCCTGACATTTTTTATTAATCCGATGAACCATCTCGTGAGCTATCACCACATTCTCATGAATACTACGGCCCTTCACAAAACCAAACTGCTCCAGCGAAATCAGATTAGGAAGCAAGACGGCCAAACGACTAGTAAGAATTTTTGAAACAATTTTGCTAGAAAAACCACAAAGACTAATAGGCCAAAAATCCCCCAAACCTGTAGGATCACTAACGTTCGAAAAAAGAACCAAAACAGTCGAAGCCAAACCTCTATGCATTTCCTGCCCATCAAAGAAGGCTTGCACTACCGCAACCACCTCCTTTTTAATAATATTCCAACAGCCTTGATAAAACCAGCCAGTAAAACCATCCGTCCCCAGCGCACTGTCAGGATTAAGATTTTTAATAGCATTCCAAATTTCTTCTTCACGGGAGGATTCTGAAACGAAAAATTATCATCGTTAGTCAGACGATTTGTAACTACAGCAAAAGTATCACCTGGCACAATATGATGGGAACGAGAAAATAAATCAGAGAAAAAATCCACAGCTCTTTTGCAAATCTCGTCCTCATCATGACACCACGACCCATCCAAATTTTTAATTTTAATGTTGGAAACATGTTGCCTGTCCCGAAGGCATGCATGGAAAAAAGAAGTATTTCTCTCCCCATCCTTTAACCAAAGTTGCTGAGATTTACATTGAAGCATCTCGACTTCCCAACCAATACACTGATGAAGCCTTTGATGAAGATCCTTAATCTCTGAATCCAATTGATCATTGCCCCCTGATTGACTCAACACTTCCAGCCACAAAATGGAATCCTGAAACTGAGAAATTTTCTGTTGCACATTACCGAAGACTTGCCAATTCCAGCTTTTTAATTCCCTACGCAGGTAAAACCTCCATGGAATTACCATGGACATGTCGATCCCATTGAGCTTGAACAAAGGTAAGGAACTCGGGATGGTCCAACCACATTCTATGAAAGCGAAAACCCCCTTTCGGCTTTTTAATAAAAGGAAAATCAATGAGAAGCGGAGCATGATCAGAATAAGAATGAGTCAGATGACGCACGCGACAATACATATATGTTGCCTTATAAGCTCCATTCAATAGAACTCTATCAAGCCTCTGCCAAATACGGGAACCCCAGTCATGATCGTTGCACCACGTAAACTTGCTACCTTCAAAATCAGTGTCTTCCAAGCCGGCCATATGACATAAATTAACAAACTCAACAATACTGCTATGATCAAAACCATTGCCTCCAAGCTTTTCCGACGTATGCATGATCACATTGAAATCACCACTAACTAGCTAAGGCTCATTATAACTAAGCGAGATATTATAAAGCTGGGACCACAAATCCTGTCTACTTGGCCGAGTACATTGAGCATAAACAATCGAGACCAATAAGGAGTGAGTCTGATTCAACATAGCTCGGATCGTGATATGTTGATTAGAGGCTTCAATAAAAATAACATCCACCGGTCATCCCAAAGTAACCAGATATGTTTATTAGTGGGATTCTTATGCAAACAAAATTTGAACTTTAACATTTTCGCAAATTTGTCTAACCTTTCTCCCGACAATTTAAGCTCTAAAATTGAACACAAAACTGGATTATGTTGAGATTTGAGAACCTTTAAGCAATCCAAAGTATCTTTATTGCCCACCCCACGGGCATTCCATATAAAAACAGCCATAAAAACAGATCACTGATTAGAAACCGAGGCCGAAGCCTTATGTGACCTTGCGCATGTCTTGACCTTATTTGTTTGAAGGAAGTTCAATTGTCTAACTTTCCTATGTTTTTTGTTACACTCAGATATGAAAACTTTAATCTCATCTTCAGTTCTTAAGATAATCGAAACGTCATCTAGAGACATATAACGTTTGTGTAACTTACGAATTCCCCCATGGTACTCCTCAAGGGAGGTAGCCTTTTTTTTTTTAGGCTGATGCTTATGTAATTGCTGAAGAACAGCCTCCCAATCTTCATGTAAATCGACTAAGGAGGCAAAGGAACTACCTTGACCATCAAAGTTGTTCTCCATATTCAGCTCACCAGGCCCCTTCTCGGGCACTGCCACACCTTTATCTGGAATCTGGTTACCTGCCGCAATTGACTGGCCATCAAGTCTTTGTTCAGTCGGTCTTTGAAGAATAACCACTTTTTGCAATTGCTTGGGTGGATTCGTTGGACACTCCGCCATGTGATCAACATCAATAATATCCTTACCTTTATTATTTGTTGTAGTAGGCTGTGTTGAAGACCCTTCATCAATACCTACCTTAGATGGATTAGTCACTGGTTGCCACCCATGATTTCCTGGCATACAAGGCATCTTTTCCTGACCCATAGGAATTTGCATAACCGGAGGGATTGGAATAGTAGTTGCAGCCGGATTAATATTAGGATCCACCGCCTTCGGAGTCGATTTATCATGCACAGGAACCTGATGTTTACGTCTAGAATCATCTTCAAGATGACCCAAAAGGCCACATTCTGCACAGAATTTAATATTCCCCTCAAACTCAACATGTTGCCAAAACCCCTCCTCCTTTGTAGAGCCCAACCAAATCCGACGAGGAAGAGGAACTGAAACATCCACTTCCACACATATACGAGCATAACCAGGATGTGTTAGAGCGAGAGTGCGATCATCAGCCTGAAGAAAACGTCCTAGCGTGTTGCCGATTCGCCGTAAAAAGGCATTATTGAAAAAGATGAGGGGGAGTTGTTGTAACCGAATCCAAACGGCCACTTTAGGGCTATCCTCTTTAAAAACAAAATCTGGAGTCCAACAGAAAGAGCGAAACAAACTACTCTGAATCATGTGAGATTCAATGGATAAAGCTCGGACCAAATCCTCATGAGAAGACAAATGAACCAAAACATGTCTAGGATCTAAAATCATGATAATGAAAGTGCCTGAAAGGTGCCACGAAGAGGCTAAATGGTCATGAATAATATTGAGGGTGGGCTGGCCAACCAAGAATTTAAGGATGATAGAATTAGCGAATTGCTTAGCCGCTAAATCAAGCTCCAAAGGCGTAAAAAAATAGCCTGGCTCGTTATTGATATCAACTGGTTGACGTGGGGGCAAAGGAATTTCGGACAACGCTGGTACCTTTGTAGGATTATTACATGCTAGTGAGGGGCTCGTATGCACTGCAGCTGTATAGGATTTAGGCAAAGAAGGACCCGTAGTGTCACCAGGAAAAGGTGGAGTAGGCGGTGGGTCATTAGTTAATCCTTGCCAATGAAGCCTATAGTTCATCCTTCCAGAAGCCAAGGCACCCCAAAGGAAATGATTGATGAAATGCTCATCATTCCCTTGGTATCAGCAAAACTCAATGTCTGTTGTTCCATTCTTATTCAGCAAACCCCATGTCTACTGTCGAGCCTTCTATCTCAGAGGCTTGCAGATCTTGCGTTTTCTTTCTCTCCAAAAGATCGAGACGCAAACACTCTACTAGTAAGGAGGAGCCAACTACATAGAAGAAGAAGAAGTCTTCTTTGAGCACTGTTGCTGCTGACACTGCTGCTGCTCTCAAAAGGAAGAAGCGTTCAGCTATCACTACTTTTGTTTTATCCTCCGAGCCAGAAAAACCCAAGCCGAGCCGGAACTTACCCCTCTCCTATTTCTCTCATCTATTTCTTCTTCATCAGCCCCTGATGCTGTTCGGAAGAAGCTGGTTGTTTCCTTTTAAGAAATCCATGACTCTACACCATCATCAATCCAAGCCTGCGTACCTCAATCTCTAGTTTATTGATCACCTATCTTTCAACAAATTAGCATCGGTAGACTTTCATCCTTCTTGAACACTGTAATCTTTAATTGGTATAATAGCTATTTTATTGCTACCACCATCCGTGTGTTCAAAAGACTGATAACCAGCCATTATCAACTAGTATCAGCAAACTTTCATTACTGTTGCATACATCTTTAAAGTTATCAGTTGAAACAACAAACTTCAATCTCTGCTGATCAAACGTGAACAACAGACTTCCATCTCTGCAGTTCATAATTTCATAACAGCAGACTTCAGTCTCTGTTGGTCAAACTTGAATAGCAGACTTCCACCTCTGCCGTTCAGAAACTCAAAATAGAAGCTTTCAATATCCGATGTTCTTTCCCTTGTGAAGATATCTATGACTTAAATGAACCTTTGAAATTACTGATTATTTTTCAAAATGTTTTACAACAAGTAGTATTTCAAACATTCGATATCAATTCCAAAAATGGTTTCACAACTGGTATCAATTCCAAAATGTCTTTTAATGTTCTAACTTCTTATAAGAAATTTGGGAGATTGCTGAGGATTGTGTAGATGATTCAGAAAGCCCCGTGCAATTATCTTCTAGAATCTAAGAACACAAAATTCCTTACTATTTTTGAAAACATGTTCTAATTTTTTTTGGAAATACTTCTTCCAAAATTAATTCTAAAGCTTCTAAAGATTTGAGAGATTGCTGATGATTGTGTAGATGATTCAGAATGCCTTGTAAATTATCTTTTGAAGAATTTTAGAATTTCAAAACATATTACATTTCTTCAAAGGTTGGCATTTTTTTAAACTCGTATTATCTTTCAAAAGGTCATTAATATCAACACTAAATCTCTTCATTTCAATCCAATATTCTCTACCATCATTGGTATCTAACATCTAGATATTAAGATATCTCGATTTAAGTCACAATTTGTATCGAAAATATTCCCAAGAATGACTTAATATCGAAACCAGGAATCGCCACCACTCCTAGCTAAATGTCTATTCAAATTCTAATGTTTTGACATGATTACCTCGACGTATTGTATTCTTGTCATTACAGCTCTTTAATGGACACCCAATCAATGATTCATGGTGAGAGTGTTCTTCCATTATAAATCCTCCGAAAATACTCAATCTTTAATTCTTCCCATTAAAATCTTCCTAACTGAGAATCTCCAACAATTGTTTGATCGGACATCAACAACTAGTATCATATACTCTACAAGTATATTTCCTCCATAATCAAAAAAGTTCCAATGGCCCTTCATCTTCTTCAAGCATCTCTAGTCGATTTGTTCCCCCAGAATCATCTTTTGTGACCAGAATAGGTTCTCACTCATACATTCTTGGTCATACGATTCAAGGAGAACAATTTCTCATCGATAATACTGTTGGAGAAAAGATTATCGATCTTCTCCACAGCTCTAGACTAGTCTCACTCTTTTCATTTAGTGAAGAATTCTACAGCCTTAGGTTGGTTGACGAATTCTATTCTAGGATGATACTAGCAAGAAATGGTAATCACTTCTTTGGTTGCATTCGAGGTACCGATGTCGTCCTCAGTGCTAAGAGCATGTCTTGCGTCTTCCATCTTCCTTCTACAAGACCACGCGCTCTTGATGATTCAATCCTCAATGAATCATGGCTTTTACAAACTGACTACACTTCTCGAGATGACTACGGTACATGGGACATTGACAACTATCCCTTAGACGTGTATTGTGTTGGTGAAATTATGAGTCGATGTCTTCTATTTCATGAAGCAGGCTCAGGTAGTGACACCAGAAGACTTCGTTCTAGATTCTCATACCATCAACTGGTTTGAAGTCGTCTTCTATCTCATTCGCCAATCTATCTGCGAAGACAGACGAATGGACTTTGCATTAGAAAGTATGCTAGAATTATCAGTCACTTTCTTTGCTCTTTTCAAGACATTTTTTCATCAGTCCACGATGATGAACGCCTTTCCATCACTGGAGATATGCTGATAACTCGAGAGTTATTCGGCAATCGAAGCTTCTCTGATCAAAATAGAGAATATACCTTAGATTCTAGTACTAGTAGTTTCGGGGATTCCAACTAGGTTGTACTTTATTTGGTTGCTAAAAATTGTACCTTTTTCCTTTGTCAAAATTAATTAAACATCTACTGATTTTCTCTTCTACTCTTTCTCTTTCTACTCTTCCTCGTGGACTCCTGTTTATGCTTGCAACCATTAAGGAGGAGAAGTGTTATGACATATATATATTTAAGGAGGAGAAGTGTTATGACATATCTGAAGTCATTATTTAAAGATGATGAATGATGAGAGGAAGAGAACCTTTAGTTCTTTGTGAATCACCCCAAAGCTGATTCTTTGTGAATCACGCTCAGCATTTGTGGCACTTATGTTGAAAAATATGCAAGAAATAAAAATTCTCTGTTGAGTCTTACCTTCAACAATGATATTTATTTTTAACAGAACCATAATTTTTTTTTTGCAAATGGTATCACGAGCAATCCTTAGTGAAACACATTCAAAAACATATGCTTACTTAAGGATTTGCTACTCTTGCTTGCCAAAACATTCTTTTTAACATATAAAAATCTATATGCAAGGAAGAATCCTAAAACCTTTTAGATCCTGTTCAAACATCTTTCAAATACTCTAAGTGATCTAAATTATTTTTACTATTGCTTTACCTGTTCGGCACTTTGATTTATCGAGTTTGTAATAGCAATAGTAGACTATACAAATGCCATCGCTTATGTAATTATCAACATAGGACATGTCTTGAGATAAAATGATTATTCATTGTAGGCATGTTATTACTATGTCTTGATAAATGCTTCAGTGCTTTGTATATGTCATCTTATAATGGTTCCAAGCAAATAGGAAGAAATTGTTGGAATATGATTCTTGATAATTCACTTATCACCTTGCATATTCTATATATGATGATTTGCTTGTTCCCATTATAGTGAGTCATCACTAGTGGCCAAAAGGTCTGCATACCGGTTAGCGTGGAAACTCGTGTGACATCACATAGGTCTTAGATTAGGTGCGACCTGATCGAGTCCTACCTTCCTATATGATGAACAAACAGACATCACTTCATATGTACTAAGCACTGACAGACTTGCGGTAGTATCAAAAGTCTTCAACAGACTCGTCACCAGCAACCTTGTCATAAGAAGATCAGAACATCTTGAAGACTCACCACAGGCAGACATGCTACAAGTTGATTGTTCGCACCAGCAGATATCAGTTCTCATAAAACAGAAGACTTGCTCCACTGGACCGAACATCCTACCGGCATATCTAATTCTACACGTGCTATAAAGAAAATGCTAAAGTAGTTCAAATCAAGACAAATATGTTCAAGCTTCATAAAGCCTAACATAGTTAAAGCTACAAGACTTTCTCTCACTCACTTGGTCTGATAAAGTCAAAAGTATTCACTTTATTGAATAGACTACCTGACAGTGCATCAGATATCAGACCTATTTTTCAGAGACTTATCAATACAGTTTGACAAGCAACAAGTTCCAAGATCTACAGGATAAAATCTTCACCCAAATAGTCAAAGATCTTATGGACAAAATCTCTATTTGATAGACTTCAACAACTATCTCTAAACGGATAGAAACATCAATCTTTATCTCTCAACGATCACATTGACTCCAGTCTATATAAGAAATATTTTCTCTTCCTCAAAGACACAGAGAGCGAAGTCGGACTCAAAGACTCCTGCTACAAAGAGCTTCAAAGAAAAAAAGATCTACAACGAGATCGTCCTCAGCAACGCATCTCATATCTCTATAGAAGATTGCAGTGAACTCATCCAGACTTTAGCAAATCACTCAAAGAAGAGAAAGATAGATCAGAAACTTCAAAAGACAGAGATCAACATCTTGGTCAAGAACCTAGTTCTTGATTTGAGTTCTTCACCCTTCTTCGAAGAATTCAGCCTTTAGCTAAGCTTAAGGACTCCATTCCTAACGCTAAAGGTCAAGCTTTTGGATCGATCTGAAGATTGATTTTAGATAATGCCAAAAGAAGATGAAGAGCTGTCTGTAGATATTGCATTCATATCTTCAGATTTGTATTCCTATACAAATGTTGTCGATTATGCAATAATCACTCATCATGGAAGGTCGAGTGCTCTGCACTCAATCGTTCAGATATTCCTTATCTGAACGGCCTTGAAAATTCTCTTCTCATATTAGTTTCTCGTTCTGGTCTCCTATTGCCCTCTTTGCTTAAGGATTCATCTATGAATAATTAAGTAAAGATTAAGGCTTCGAAGGACGAGGAAAGAAACTTTACATAGAACATTTAGGCTGATGTAATCTGTAATTTATCTTCGAATAAATTCAGATGTTCTTAAAATAATATATCCCTCAGTCTTTATATCCCTATGAGCTTTTATAAAATGATTTGTCTTTAGAAAAGTTATTCTTTAATTGATCTCCTTGAAACTGCATTTGAAAGAAGTATTAAGTGTGTTGTTGTTCTGATCATATATTCGTGTATGGCACTTAAGACTTCTCTAAATCTTAGCCTCTCTATTTTCCGTTTCTTAAACTCTTTCAATCAGGCTTTTGATTTAATAGACAGTTTACCGGCAGAGTTGAAACTTCTGCTTTGAACAAGTCTGCCATTGAATTCTTCCAGCAGACATGCTCAACTCGTTAAACTGTCGATGCCATTGACTCTACGCTTTAAACAACTTTAAAAAAAAGTTTTTAAAAATGGCATCATAGGCTATTCACACCCCTCTAGCCTATTTGTGCATAATTGTGGACCAACAGAAGGTGTTAGTAGAAGATGAATTAGATAAAGAAGGGGAGGGGGAGGGTCAAGTCAGATATCAGTAGCGAAGATATCAATGATAATTGAAGGTGTTGGGAGTGGGTCGGTAGAGAACCAGAAGGAGGGAGCGGGATAGAAAAGGACTTTTGGTTTTATTGGGGTAGGTTGTGTAGAGGGTTTGGGGAAGGGTTCTGCTATCGACGAAAGTTCAAATAAGAACTTCGTTGCAATAGAGTCTAAGGTTGGTTGAAATTTGGCGGTAGAGGTGTTGGTTTGGTTTCGTTCGGATGGTGTAGTTGGGTTAGTTGGATTTCGAGGGGGGTGAAGATGGGGTAGAATGGTTTGGAGAGTAATTGAAGGGGGAAGGAGGGGCTGGAGAGTGTGATCTGGTAGGCTCCTCTTGAGGGATAGGCTCCTCCGGAGGGGTTGATTCTCTCTGAGTTGATGACTCAATAGGATTGGGTTGAGAAGGGGTAGAAGGTTGGGTGCCAACAGACTTCCTTCGCTGCCTTAGCTGTTGGAAAGGAGATCCAGCTGCTTCATCGACAGTGGTGATAAGGTCTGCTGGTGGCTTGGTAGGGAGGCCTTTACGCAATCGCCTGCGTTTAGGCTTGGGTGAAGGTGAAGGTTGGTCAGATGATGTTTTGCATTTTGGAGTTTGGGATGGCTTGGGAGTGGGGGTGTTGTTTTAGGGTTGGATGGCTAGGGAGACGATGGTTGTCCAGCAGCAGTAGAGGAGCTACCAGGAGACTTGTCACGTCTACTGGCCTTGTGTTCCTTTCGAATCCATTTGGCCTGAAGCTCGTCTAGTTCTGCTTCTGCCTAGCCTTGTTGGCAGTATCAGCCTTGGTCTTGGCAATGATATCAACTAAGCTTTCTGTTTCATCTGGCAAGAAACTAGTCGCCTTCTTGACCTTAGCAGCCATTCTTTGTTTCAACATGAGCTTTGCCTCATCAGCTAAGTCTTTGACCACTTGTAGTATGTCATGGTCAACGGCAAAGGTTGACTTCTTGGAAGCTCCTTTGCCTGTACGAGCAGCTTTTCTGAATGCATCATACGTGTCCATATCGAAGCGTGTAATCATCATAGGAGTGGGTGTGGCTATCTTTTCAGCAGCAATATTTGCTAGCCCTCGTTGCTGCCACCTCTTGTTCTCGTACTCAATGTACTTATTAAAGAAGGTAGCCGTCATCTGCTTTTCCTTGGCCACTTTTGTGATCTCATCTTTGGTAATGGTGGAGTTGAGTTGATGAGTCGTACAAAGGGCCTCTTGTAGTATGGACTGTGCTTCACGTTGGCAATGTAGTCTTTCAATTCGTTGAAGATGATGATGTCGTAGTTGAGGTGAGTCCTCTAGTAAATGGCGCTTGTGAGATTGAGCTGTTGGGCTGTGAAGTTGTCATGCGCTCCATTCTTGAACAGAAGAGATTTGTCCAGCAGATGATTGGAACAGCAGACATCCAAGGGAAGGATATTCCTCGGCATTTTACCTTGAGGTTCCCTTGGAGTATTGGTTCCCCTCATTGCTTCCCAGGCTCTGTTAGCCTCAGTAATGGATATCTCAATGTCTCCGCCATAGTGAACACCAATGATTTTGGATATCACCCGGGCAGATAGAGAGAAGGGACGTCCACAAATTACAGAAGGAGTTTGTGGATTTATCTCCATGCGCTGGTAGAATTCCTCAGCGAGAAGATTGTTGTAGTCTTCGTCATTGAGAAACAAGAGGGGTAGAATTCCAGACTCGTTCATGTCGTCGCATATCTTAGCCCCGACGACGAATGTCCGAACAGTCTTCAAGTCATTGCACATGCCCGGAAGGTACATTTTTGGGTCCAGCTCCATAATAATGTCGTGAGGGGAAGGATAGAGAAGAAACCCAGGGAGGTTGACTGAAGGTCAGGGTGAATGACGCTTTCCGGGTCAAACACCTTCTTCTTGTCGGAATTTGACTTTGTAGATGATTTCACCTACGAAAGTCATTTTCATAAATTAGGGCTTTTCTCGAAACAGAACAAACAACCAAAGATTTCATTTTTAAAAATAAAATAAATTTTCAGGAAAAAATTGAAACCCTTGAATGTTTGGATAGTTAAAAACAGAGAAACATTAATAGATTATTCTCAGAAAAATGAGTATTCAAAGTATAGAGAGCACCGTTTGTTTCAAGGTTTTGAAATAACAACAATGGTGGAAACCGTCAATATACGCAAAGCATCTTTTTAGATTCCTCAACAATATGACTCAAAAGAAGAAATTTTAAGCATATAACAAAGAGAATAAACTAATGAGTGTCGAAAATCTTACCATTGTTGTTGTAGGAAAAGTAACATAGAGAAGAATCGAAGAAATCGAAGCAGTTACAGAGGGTAAGTAAGGGTTTGAATAGAGAGAGAAAATATGTGAGAGAGGGGTTTGTGATAGTTTTGAAAAAGGCGGTTCAAAATCTAATTAAAGGACAAGAAAAATTATTTTTAGCAAAAATGTCTTGGATGATTGACAGGTGTCTATCAAAAGGCTTTTAACTTTTAGATATTTTCAAAAAGTGGTACAAAGTGACTTTTAAACTTCTTAGCCTTTTTAGAAAACCTTTTACCCTTAATAGACTTATAATTTGAGATACTAACGTGGACTTTGACGTAGTTGAGCTATATCATTTAACAAAGTTAGTAACAATTAAGTCAGCCAGTATGAAAGAAAGCTTGTAAATTTAAAAAAAAATTAAATTTTAAGCTATAGGATCAATCATACCAAGATTTCTCCTTAAATAAGCAAACCTGGTAGCATCCAGCGGCTTGGTGAGAATATCAGCCACTTGATGTTCAGTTGGAACGTATTCCAAACTGATGTTACCTTTTTCCACATGATCTTTGAGGAAATGATAACAGATATCAATGTGCTTTGTCTTTGAGTGCATCACTGGATTCTTTGAGACTAAAATTGCAGAAGTGTTGTCACACATAATGGGACAATTTGTAGTTTTGATGTTGTAATCCACGAGTTGCTGCTTCATCCAAAGTAGTTGAGAGCAATAGCTACTCACATCAATGTATTCTGCCTCAGTGGTTGAGCTTGCAACTGATCCTTGCTTCTTGACCATGAGACAAGTCTATTTCCAAGAAATTGACAGGTCACACTGGTGCTTCTTCTGCTAACTTTGCAAGCTGCATAGTCTGCATCTGAGTACCCAACTAGATCGAAGTTGTTCCATTTTGAATATCAGATACCCAGATTTGTAGTGGTTAAAACATATCTAATGATACGTTTTGCAGCAAGCAAATGTGATTCCTTTTGATTTGCCTAAAATCTAGCACAAACACAAACAACAAACATTATATCAGGTCTACTGGCAATAAGGTAAACAAGTTAACATATGATTCCTCGATATTTGGTCACGTTCTCTTGCATTCCCTTCTCATCTTTGTCAAGATGGCAGTCGGTAGAAATTGGAGTCTCGAATCCTTTAGCTGAATCAAGACCAAATTTCTTGATAAGTTCCTTTGCATATTTGGTTTGGCTAATGAAGATCCCATCTGAAGTCTGTTGAATCTGAAGTCCTAGAAAGTAGGTGAGTTCTCCCATCCTGCTCATCTCGAACTTGCTTTGCATCAGCTTCTCTAATCTCTTGCACAGGCTTTGATTTGTTGATGCAAAGATAATGTCGTCCACATAGATTGGTACCAGAAGAGAATGACCTTTGTGCTTGAAGATGAACAAAGTTGTGTCTATTCTTCTTCTTAAGAATCCTTATTCAATTAAGAACTTGGATAAAGTTTCATACCAAGCTTTGGGAGCTTGTTTGAGGCCATAGAGTGCTTTCTTGAGTAGGTATACTTGATCCTGATTATCTTGGATGAAAAAACCTGGAGGTTCTTCAACATATACCGTTTCTTGAATATCCTCATTGAGAAAGACACTCTTTACATCCATCTGATATACTTTGAAGTCCATGAACGACGCATAGGCTAGAAAGAGTCTTATTGCCTCTAATCTGGCGACAGGAGCAGATGTTTCATTGTAGTCAATTCCTTCTTCCTGTTGGTAGCCTTGACTAACCAGTCTAGCTTTGTTTCTTGTGACATTTCCATCTTCATCTCTCTTGTTTCTGAATACCCACTTGGTTCCTATGACTAGATGGCCAGTAGGTCTTTGCACTAAGTTCCACACTTTGCGTAGCTTCAATCCAGTAATGGTTTTTGATAGCTTCGTCAATCTTACTTGGCTCGAGCTTAGATACGAATGTGAAGGAAAACATAGTCTCATTTCAAACGTAACTTCTCGTCGTACGAACTCCTGAGTTGAGATCATTAATGATTTGAGAGATGGGGTGATCTCGTGTTTCAATAACAGCTGGAGGAAGATCGCTTCTTTTGAGTTCTTCTCTTAACGAATTTGGAGAAGGTAGAGAAAGGGATTCACCTAAATCGGGTTTGGAAGAAATAGAATCTTCGAGACCTTTATTTTCTAGTGAACAAGAAGGGTGAGTGATTTGCAAAGGTATTTGTGGTGGAACAGAAGAGATGGGTTCAGGGTCAATAGAAGGGTTGGAAGAGGTACCAGCAGAGTTGAAGTCTGCTGGTGCTGGATTAGCAGAACTAGATGAGTCTGCAGTTGGAGGATTCTGAGGTGAAGTAGAAGTAGAATCTCTATTTGTACATGTCTCAACATCATCAGAATCATCAGCAACATTTGGAGCCTTTCGAGGCTCTAAAAAATCGTATTCATCAAAAGTAACATGCATAGATTCTATAATTTTTAAAGAAGTTTTGTTGAATATGTGAAATGCTTTTGAATGATTGGAATAGCCTAGAAAAATTCTTTCGTCTGATTTTGAATCAAATTTGCCTCTATATTCTCTTCCATTGTATAGAACAAAACATTTACAGCCGAAGATTTTGAAAAATCCAATATTTGGGGCTCTTCCTCTCCATATTTCATATGGAGTTTTATTATGAAATTTGTTTACCAGGGATCGATTTTGGGTAAAACATGCAGATTTAACAACTTCTATCTAGAAGTATTTGGAAGTCTAGCTTCTGCAAGCATAGTTCTTGCTGATTAAATGCATGTTCTGTTCTTTCGTTCAGCTACAGTTGATGAGTTCCTGCAGCAGAGAAGTTGTGGCTGATCCCGTGGTCATCACAATATCTTTCAACACTGTTGTTCTTGAATTCAGTGTCGTTGTCTTATCTGATGTCACTAATGTCTTCAAGGTTTTGAGTTTGAAGTCTTCTGAAAAGAGCGGTGACTAGATCATATGTCTCATCTTTTGAAGTCATTGTCTCGATCCATGTGAATCTAAAGTAGTCATAAACTACTACAAATGTATACTTGTCTCCAGAAATACTGACTGTAGTGATTGGTCCAAAGAGATCCATGTGCAGAAGTTGAAGAGGTCTGGAGGTTGACATAATTGACTTGTTCTTGAAGGAAGACTTGGAGAGTTTTCGTAACTGGCAAGCTTTGCAACTTCTGCCGTGGTCGGCAGACACCTTAGGTAGACGTTTGACAAGCCCATCTTTAGAGAGCTTGGAGAGGTACTTGAAGTTGAGGTGACTGAGACGCTTGTGTCAAAGCCAACTGTTGCCACGAATGTTGTTTGCAACTAGGCAAAGGCTGGAGGATCTCCCCAGAAGGTTTAAGTCCACGACATAGATGTTTTCTTGTCTATTTTCGGTCAGTAATGTTGAGCAGGATTCACGATCTTTGATGAGCCATTGGCTGGAGGAGAATTGGCTGATAAGACCTTTGTCGCAGTATTGGAATATGCTCAGAAGAATATGCTTTAAGCCATTCATTAGAGAAACTTTGTTGATGGAGAGACTTCCTCTAGTGATTGAGCCATACCCAATCGTTTTCCCTCTTGCATTGTCGTCGAAAATCACCATAGGACCTTTAGCTTCAGCTATATCTAAGAGTAGACTTCTATTCCCTGTCATGTGCCTTGAACAGCCACTGTCAAGGTATCGGATATCCTTGTCTTCTGAATCTATAGCCATGAAGCAGACCTGAAAAAGTCAAAGGAACAAGGTCCCATTTATTTTCTTTTGGGTCTTGGGGATTAGCAACCTTTTGGGACTCATACCTGCCTAACTTTGAGAGAACTAGGTCTCTCAGATTTTGGTGTGAACCTTAGTAGGCATTCTGGGGTCAGATGGCCTAAACAATTGCAAGAATGACATAAATGAAAGTTCCATGGAGAACAATGATTAGCTTTAGCTGTAGAGTGCTTGTGACTTTCCTTTTTCCGAACAGCAGTCTTGGGTTCAGTTAGCTTGTTGACAGTAGGCTTAATAGGTTTCTATTGAATCTTCCTTGATTTGTTACCAGCAAAACTAGCCTTGGCTGGTCTGTTGTTAACTGTTTTAGAAGGATTTGGCAAAATTCCTTTAAGTTTATTGTCATTTAACTTGGGTGCCTTACCCATTCCATAGACAAACTTGATGGGTGCCAGCAGAGATTTCGTAGGTCTACCGTTAGCAGACTTTGCTTTAGCAGAGTTGCTGTCGGCAGACTTTGATTTTTCTACCGTTCCTTTTACAAGATTCTCATTAGAAGCAGTATCTTTGGCTTTCCCTTTATGAGCCTTGGGGTAAACATATGGAACACTTGTATAGCCAAGTCCACCCTTGTTCCCGAAGGTCTGTTTGGAGAAGGAAGTATCATCAGCAGTCTCAAAGGATTCACCTTTCTCCGTGACAGAAGAGCATGCAATGCTGGGCTCATCATTATAGCCTAAGCATGATTTATCTCCACTTGGATTTTGACTAGAGAGGATTCCTTCAAGGGTTTCCTTAGAGCTGTTCCACGAGTCAATTGTCTTTAGCAAGACAATTTTCTCTAGGTCTAGCCCTTTGATGTGCTCAGTTAGGCAATTAACTTTGTTATAAAGAAATTTGTTTTCTCCTTTTAGTTTGATACTCTCTTGTTGACAGCTATTGAGAGTTTGAATCTCAACTGTCATCACAGATTTCTCAGCAGCAAGCTTTTCAAAGTTTTTTGCGAGATTTACATAGGCTACTCTGAAATTAAAGTTGTGCAAACAGATGGTGGTGGTGAGTTCACTAGCCATGTATTTCGAAAATTTCTTTCTCAGCATGGCATTCAACATCAGATCACGTGCCCCACACACCACAACAGAATGGTGTCGTTGAGCGAAAACACCAACACATCGAAGAAATGAGTCTATGTCTCCTTGCTCAAGCAAATGTCCCTATGATTTTTTGGTCAGAGGCCTTCTCCACCGCAGTCTTCCTGATAAATGGATTCCTCTAAAGTTGTTTTTCTCTCTGTCTATAAAAGTGAAGGTTGTTTTTTAGAAATTAATAGATGGACTAAAACAACCCTATACCTAATAAACACACAAAACTGAATTAAGATCAAACAAGTAAAATTTGTTACAAGTAGAAAATATGTAGACAAAAATAGTCTTAGATTTAATAAACTACTCATCAAGTTAATTTGCATGGGATAATCAATTTCGTAAATAATGAAATAATAATTTGGTCCATCAACTTATACATAATTTTAAGTTAGGTATTAACTTTTTGAATTATATTTATTGTTACTCATTTGTTGATTTCTTTTTTTTTGTCAGACTCCCCTTCCTGTAAGAAAGGATTTTAAATAAATATTGTTTTAAACTATCAAACAATTTAAAAAATTACAAACAAAACTTAACATTTTAGTAAAATAACTTAAATACTTTTCCATCCCAAAAATATAATTACTGATCGAAAATATTCTATTCATTGTTACTCATATGTTAGCTAAACTTAACATCCTATATATGCATTTCAATTTTTCAAGTAAAGCAGCTTATTATTCTTTTTTCCACTTTCCAATTTCCGGTTTTCTACTTTAGTATACAAGTGATTTATGGTCAAAGACCATATATGTTTATCAATCGGATCAAATAGTCATATTTGACTAATGCCACCAAATTAAAGTAAAGTGTGACATTAGTCAAATATGGTCATTTGACCTGGTTGATGAACATATATGGTCTATGACCATAAACCACTTGGTCGACCACTGATCGACCTGATAAACCAATTGTCGATCAAGTGGTTTACACTGGTTTATTGATAAACCAGTTGTCGACCAAGTGGTTTACACTGGTTTGATCGACAACTCGCTTATCTGTCGACCACTTGATAAACCAGTGGTTTCGGATGTTGAGGGGTGTATTTTTACTGCTTTACCGATAAACCAGTCGTAGTTTATCAGTGGTTTATTAATAAATCAGGCCATAAAAGAGTTTTTTTTTAAGTGAGGTTATAAATGATCAAGTCATCTTTTACATGGCCATTTTGTAAATCCCCCCCCCTTTAATTTGTACAAGTCATTCATACGTGTAAAACCCATTGGAAATTAAAACGATTATCCTAATGGGTTGGAAATTATTTTGGGAAAAATATCAAAATGTCTCATTAAAAAATTCTCATATCCAAAAGTCACAAAAATAATTCTTTTACTCAAAAAGTCCCAAAATTCAATTTTTAGTATCAATAAGTTCAAAACATAACGTTTCTACTAACATCGTTAGGATATTAAGTTTTGATATGAAAGTCAACGTATATTTAACTTCAATAACGTTAATTATTTAGTATTTCTGATATAATAATAATAATAATAATTATTATTATTATTATTATTATTATTAGCAACTAAAATAATAATAATAATAATATGATAATAATAATAAGATCGAACAACAACAACAACAACAACAAATAACTATGCTATTCATTATAACAATAGAAAAGATTTTTGCTATTATAATAATGAATTATTATTATTATTATTATTATTATTATTATTATTATTATTATTATTATTACTACTACTACTACTACTACTTGAATAATAATATTATTATTACTATTATTATTATTACTTCAAAATTTTCATAATAGTGTAATGGTTAATTTTTAAAAATTGTTAGTATAAAAACTTTTTGGAATCATTCGGAAATCAATTTTTAAAAGAGATTTTTATACTATTTAATAGTAAATGTTGATGAAGAAAATGATAACAATATTATGGTTATAATTAATAATAATAATAATAATATTAATAATAATAATAATAATAATAATAATATTTTTATATTAAGAATAATTTTATTTTTCGAATAATGATTATAATTATTGTTTTAATAATAATTATTATTATTGTTATAATAATAATAATAATAATAACATTCAACGCAATTCTTATTATCATTGGAAAGAATAATAAATTTTCACCCAATGAAAATGTTTAACATAACGGTGTTCAAAAACACGTAAAGTATTAGACTTTCTAGTATTAATATTATAATTTTGAGGCTTTCTAAATACAAGAATTATTTTTGGAGAGTTTTTTAATATGCATGAGAATTTTTTAGTGGGACTTTTAGGTATATTTCTCAATTATCTTTGTACATGATATGTAGTCGGATGCAACGATAAGAGAGCCAATTTTTACGTTAACTTTAAAAGTTTACTTACATCATTGGCTGCTAAAAACTTCTTAGGGGTACCAACTTAAATCAACTTTAAGTCGTTAGGCCTCGCCGCTTTAAATTAAGGTAAAAAGTTGTTGGATTTTTTCTTTTTTCATTGAGGGAGGGTAGTAAAGTAATTTGGTTGTTTAGGTGGTGTTAGGTTTAGTAAAAATGGTACTGTTACGTTTAGGGCCTTATTTCTTAGAGAATGTTTGGCGAAGATTACCGTGGAGGCAAGAAGAAGATAACAGCCGGTTAAGATGATTTACCATTTGAGAAATATTGGAAATGTTATTCTCTATATTAAAAACAAGGTCTTATTTGATAAATTAATTTTTTAATGACTATAGTTTTACTTGTTTGTAGGGCGATCCTTATGGAGATCTAAAAAAAACTCTAGACTGAGGTCTTCTTAAAACCGATTATAGGAGGAAAAGAGACCCATAGAGGTTGTTATCAGACTTGATCGAGTGACGTGAGATGGAGGAAAATAGAGATGATAATGCTAAAGATGATTGAGTAGAGATAGGAATATTAACTAATTGTAACGTTATTAACTTATTTTTAATAATGACTCTTAATGAGTGAGTGAAAAAAGTAAGAATTATATTATACAAAAATCATAAAAAATAAGTAGTAAGATTTTTTTAGACCTAAAGCCCTAGCTTTAGTAGCTTTTTCCGTTTGCGGACCCTGTTTGTTTATATCTTCTTCGAGTTGTCAAGATTTAACTTCTAGATAAGATATAGATAAAATATAAACTTGACCTTCCTCAACTTATCCAAATTATCCAAATTAATGAGTGGTCCACTTTATGGATGGTACATCCCTTTATAGAGGGGCCCAAAGTCTTCAATTTTGGCACCTAACAGAAAATAATTATTGATATTTAATTGACTTTTGGGCATGTCTTTGTTAGTGATTTAGTGGCTTAATTTTGAGCTTATAAGTTTTGAATGACTAAGAGAAACATATCGGAGAAATACGGAGAAAGAAAGTATATAATTACAAAATCAAGTTATTAAATCATGAAACCATACTTTAGTGATTTTTTAAATTAATTGCAATAGCAAGAAATTTATGAGGTAAAAAGTTAAATCTTGAGGGGAGGGTAGTAAGGTAATTTGGTTGTTTAGGTGGTGTTAGGTTTAGTAAAAATGGTACTATTACGTTTAGGGCCTTATGTCTTAGAGAATACTTATTGGCAATAAAAAAATAAATCTTTTCAGGTAAGTCGAGAGAGTTTCCATAGGGAATGTTTGGCGAAGAATACGTGGAGGCAACATGAAGATAGCAGTCGGTTAAGATGATTTACCGTTAGAGAAATATTGGAAATGTTATTCTCTATGTAAAAAAAAAGTCTTATTTCATAAATTAATTTTTTAATGACTATATTTTTACTTGTTTGCTGAGTGATTCTTATGAAGGTCTAAAGCAAATTCTAGAGTGAGGTCTTCTTAAAATCGATTATTGGACGGAGAATAAAAGGTCTGACTAAGTCACGTAGAAAAAAAGACCCGAGGTTGTTATTGTAGACTTATGATCAAGTGACGTGAGGTGGATGAATATAGAGACGGTAATGCTAAAGATGATTGAGGAGAGATAGGAATATTAACTAATTGTAACATTATTAACTTATTTTTAATAATGACTATTAATTAGTGATTGAAAAAACTTAACTTGTTTATATCCAAATTAATGAGTGGTTCACTTTATGGATGGTACATTTCTTTATAGAGTGGCACAAAGTCTACAATTTTGGCACAGGAAATAATTATTGATATTTAATTGACTTTTGGTCATGTCTTTGTTAGTAATTTAGTGGCTTAATTTTGAGCTTATAAGTTTTGAATGACTAAGAGAAACATATTAGAGAAATATGGAGAAAGAAAGTATATAATTACAAAATCAAGTTATTAAATCATGAAAACATACTTTAGTGATTTTTTAAATTAATTGCAATAGCAAGCAATTTATGATCCTGTGTGCTTAGTGTTCATTAACTAATAATTACTAATTTTATATTGAAAAACCATCGAGTTTTTAAATGTGAGTCTCTAATTTTTATATACGAGAATACAACTCTAATACGACATGTAAAGCTATAATTTTCAATAATATGGATCTAATAAATCAATAATATTGTATGTTAGTAATATAATATCGTATATTAAATAAATTATAACAATGATATCAACAATATGTAGAAATAATAATCTCTAACACTCAAAAGATTAAAATAATACTCCATTTGTTCCATTAAAAGAGTTGTTGGTCCACATTGATGCTCAAATAGACTAGAGGTGAGGTGAATAACATATGATGCCTATTAAGAACTTTTCTTTTAGTATTCATAAAGTGCAGGCTTTAAAGGCATAGGTAGTTGACATAACGGGTATGTCTGCTGGTAACAAGGAACAACAGACTTGCTCTTAGCAGAGTTATGAACTCTGTTGGCGAACTGTTGGTAAATCAAAAGCATGTTTTAAAGAGTTTAAGCAACAGAAATTGTAAGGCTTATATTTAGTGAGGAAGTTTTAAGTGGTTGTACACTAATATATGTTCAGAACAACAGGTTTAGGAAGTCGTGAGATAATAATTTTTCAAAAGATCAATCAGTATATAAAAGCTCATAGAGGAGTTAAGGCTGAATATTAAAAGATAAACATTGTGAAAGAACATATGAAATTTATTCAAAAATAAATTTACAGAATACATCAACATAGACTCTCTATATAAAATTTATGTCCTCGTCGTTCAAAACCTTAATCCTTACTTAATTATTCATAAACGAATTTCTTAAGCAAAGAGGGCAGTAGGAGATGAAAACGAAGAACATATATGAGAAGACAATTTTTAGGGTTATTCAGATAAAAGATATCTGAACAACTAAGTGCAGAGCACTTGACTTCCTATGATGATCGATTATTGCACAATCAACAACATTTGTATAGGAATACAAATCTGAAGATATGAATGCAATATTTACAGATAGCTCTTCATCTTCCTTGGGCATGATTTGAAAATCTATCTTCAAATTGATCTGAAGTGCTTGGCCTTTAACTTTAGGAATAAAGTCCTGAAGCTTTGTTAGAGGCTGAGATCTTCGAAGAAGGCTGAAGAACTCAAATCAAGAACTGGGTTCTTAACTAAGACACGGATCTCTGTCTTTAGAAATTTATGATCTCTCCATCTTCTCAAATCATTTTCTTCTTAGTAATCCACTGAGAGTGTTTTGCTAAAGTCTAACTTAGTTCACTGCAACTGTCCGTGGAGATCTGAGAATCATTGTTTGAAGACGATCTCGTTTTAGATCTCACAGCTTTGTTGAACAGTGTCTTGTTGCAGATTGTTCTTTGATCTCAATCGAGTATCTGCGTCTGCACACTCATATCGTGTATGTATTGAAGGAGAATGAGGGTTTCTTTTATATACATGGGTATTTTAGATCATTGAGAGATGATATATTTTCTATCCGTTGAAATGGATTTGTCGTTGAAGACTGTTGGATAAAGATCTTGTTCGTCGGATCTTTGACTGTTGGATAAAAGCTTTGTTTTATAAATCCTGGAATTGTTGCCCGTCAGACTGTATTGATAAGTCTCTAAAAAGTAAGTCCGAATCATAATGCACTGTCAGGTGGTCTGTCCAATAAATTAGATTCTTTTGACTTTCCACACGTGTAGAGAGAGAAGATCATGCAGTATCACTGATGTTAAGCTTCATAAAGATCTGAGTGACTTTTTGAGGCTTGAAAATTTTTGTCTCATCTTGATCTCATGCAATCATGTCTCCTAGTAGCACGTGCAGAGCTAAGTCTGCTGGTGAGATGTTTAGTTCAAAGGAGTGAGTCTTCTACAAGAGAGGACTGCTGGCTATTGGCATAAACAATCAAACCATAGCGTGTCTGCTGGTGGCGAGTCTTCATGATATTCTTTAGCGCTCATGACAAGTTTTTTGGTGACAAGTCTTCTGAAGACTTTTCACGCTCTAGCATGTCTGCTGGTGCTGGTGCATATGAATTGCTAGTCTGTTGATCATCATTAAGAAGGTAGGACTAGTTATGACATACCTAATCTAAGACGTATGTGGTGTCAAACAAGTTGCCACACTAATCAGCACGCAGGCCTTTTAGCCACTTGTTATAACACACGGTAAGGAAATAATCAAATCAAAATATTCAGAATATGAAAGAAGATAAGTTACTCATCAACAAACATATTCTAACAAGAGTCCTTGCACGTTTGAGAGTTCTAATAATTTAAATATGTATTAATGTCTAAAGTTTGTCATAATTACAAAAATACTTAATCATAATCAAAATGTTTACAACACAAATGGAGGCTAGGGTAAAGATAAAAGGATATGGAAATTGTAGAAATAATTTTTAAAAGTTGAATGTGTATGTAAAACATCCAAAATAATATACTTGAAATAGAGGGAATAATATTTATAATATCCAATTGCTCAATGCAATCAATTGCCAATATTACTCAATTGAATAATATAGAAGAGGAATACAATTGAAAAAACAAAACCAAAACCCACGGGATGATCCATTTTATTATGTACTCATATGTGCCTCGCGATGCATGACGTGAATGGAAGCATTTTTTTTTAAATATTTTCATCCTTTGACAATTAAATTGTTACGCCGTCAATCCTTTGGATGGATTTCATTAGTGAAATGGCATTAAGTTGCCCATGTGTCACACACATGCATTTAGTTAAGGTCTAAAATGATATTTCTCATAACTAAGTTACATCACAATTTGCAACTAAGCCCTTAGGATTTGGAAAAAGATTACAAGGGCTTCTTCCCCCAAATTCAATTCCATCTCATTGCAATAAAACAAAACCCAATTAGAATAACAAATTAAGAAGTGTCAAGTTCTTAAATTTTTTAAACTCATTGATATTTCACATGTGAATTCGTTGACGGATAAGTCAAGTAACATCAAACCATCACACCTAGATAATTTTGGCACGACTATTCCCGTTAGATGATTCTAGTGTGGCGAGAAAAAGTATATATATATATTGTTGAGGGTTTGAACAAAGGAATCAAAATTGGAGACAGAGAAACAAAATGTGATGACCTTTGGGAAGATTCTTAGGATTGGCGACATCTATGTACGGTGGCAGTCCAAGGACCTTCTGGAAGCTTGGTGTTAGTGTGAAGACCTGAACCCTTACCTCTGTTGCATGCCATACATATGTATATGTTTATTACGCTAGAGAGTGCAATGTATGTTCAATATACTAAGAATATTCTTAACATGCTTGCCTTAGATTTATTTGAGTCTTAGTTGCTTTGTAAAGTATTCCATGTTTAACATGTTCTTATCTAGTCGCTTCGAGTATTGCCTTAGCATCCTAGACGCTTAACTAAGAGTCTTAGTGTCTCTTTGCTTCATGGTTGTTCGTTCTTACTTTTTTCTTAAGGTGTTTAAATTTAAGTTGAAACCCTTCTTGCTTGTACTCGATTAATTGGGAACTTAGGATGCAACAATACATTCCTTTACCTTCGTGACTTATCTTCGCTACTTGTTAATCATTGGGTTTGAGTTCTAGACCAAGCATACTAGTCCTTATCATGTTAAAACAATCCTTGTTCAAGTTTATTTCATCTTAGTTTGTTTCTTGCTTGAATCGTGTTTTATTCGTTTGACATTTGTCGTGTGTTTCGATCCTTGTTTACACTTGTTTTGGATGTTGTTCAGGAGTGTTTCCGACTTGTTTTGAGTTGGGTAATACTTTAGAATGTTTGTCCATGAGTTTGGAACCTTTTAGACAATGTTTAGATCAAGTTTCCCTTCTATACGGCACGCTCGTATCGTTTTTGGTTCAGCGGCTCGTGTGACAGTGCTGAGAGCACAACAAAATAGACAGAATAGAGGAACAGAGCCATGCGATCGCAAGGCCTGTTTTGGCGCGACCACATTGCCTAGTTTGTGCCTACGTGAATTTTTTCTTTTTTTGGTTGATGTCTC
This sequence comes from Codonopsis lanceolata, assembly GCA_013146195.2. Taxonomy (NCBI): domain Eukaryota; kingdom Viridiplantae; phylum Streptophyta; class Magnoliopsida; order Asterales; family Campanulaceae; genus Codonopsis; species Codonopsis lanceolata. The sequence goes on along the minus strand of CM028380.1, from coordinate 100,805,615 downwards.
ATTTGCCCTTGACCCATACCCGACTGTTTTAGCCCAGCACACCCTTGTGGACTCAAGTCACACCGCCCTTGGATTGATACGTAATCAAAGACTCTCATTTATTGACCAATTAGAAGCCTAATAAACCCCCTTCACTTGGATTATGGTTTTGTTGCTCCTAGTTTGTCTAAAACTCCCTTGACAGCCTCCATTGTCTTCTACTTTAGATTTTCTGGACATAGAAATCATTAGAGAGTTTGTGAAGCCTCCCTAGTTGTGTGATCATTTGCCTGAGCTCCGGTAGCCCGATCGGCGATCCGAGACCGACCTTTTAAAGCTCTAACCCTCCTTTACGTTTATCCTTGATATTTTTGTGCTTCAATCCATTAATCATAGGCTTAAGGTAAGCTCTCAATACCCAGATTTTGTATGTTCAATAAAATGACATGCTTCCTTCATTATAGTTGTTCTAAACTTGCATATGAAGACTTTTAGTAAATTAGAAACTTTCAATTCAACAAGATGAAAATCTGGAAATTATGGGGCTGCCTTGTTAAGTTATTAATTTTGGTTTGAGTAAAGCATGAATGTTGTTCTAAATGTTCTTAGGAACAACTCTTGTGAATGAATTCAATGCAATTGTATGTTTAAAAGAATTGACTATGCTAGGGTTTCAAACTATAGAATTGGATTATTGATAGGCTAAAGTCATGAATGGCTTTGTTAATGGGTTCTAATTGAATGGAGAACATAGAAAAGAGTATTGAAATGCATATAACATTTAATCTCCAGAAGGTTGAAATTATATAAATGACTCAACGGAGTCGAAATTAGTATGCTATTGAACAATACCGGCTCAACGATCAATCCCTACGACGTTTGTAATTTGTTTAACTAGAATACTAGTTTCGGGATTATTTATTTGGATTGACATTCATGTTTGAAATATATGCCATAGAGTACTATACCTATTTGACATGATGAGTTCGCTATTGTCAAGCTCAATACCTATTTGATTCCATGATGAGTAAATACGTACTTGTTATGAACAAGTTCACTCTTATCGAACTTGTTCTCTATTTGACTAAGTGTTAAGTGAACATCTACTTGGCATTGCATTCAAGCCCAGCTGGCATATTTGGTCGATTCGATGGTGAGACGATGCATGGCCGTCATGAATTATGGGATTCGTGATAGTGATGGGTCGTCGTACCGGATTTTATCACACACCCTCAACTGTTGGCCCTAGTGGGGAAGTAGCCCTTTGTTGTAACAATAAGAGCGCTTTGGATTATGCTATATTGACTAAGTGGTGTCCTCAGTACATTGATGTAACTCACACGACATCGTAGTCACGAAACAAAATAACGTTGTATTGCAGGAGCTACGTAGCAACACTGGTTCTATGACATATCCTCTTTCTATGTGTAGACACGTCAATTTCGTACCCCTGTTTTATGACATGCCATAAAATATCAAGACCTATTAAAATGACTAACGGATGTCAAGTTACAGGGTTTAAAATGCGATAGAAAAGAAGAATGAACAAATAGTGAATTGCAGGGGGCCAAAGTGCCAAAAATAGAAAAGGAAAATCAGATTTTGCGGCCTTAAGCCTATCTAGGTGCTACGCCCCTAAAGCCCCATGGCTGCGCCCAAATTGCCCCCAGGCTGCGCTCACATGCCCCTATTCAACTGTAGCAGTTACCTTTTAGTGCAACTCTTTTAGCGCATTGTACAAGTCGTTAAAGCACAGAAGAAAATATTTGGCTTAACCTTAATCGCTTAGGAAACTCAGCCTCAGCCTATAAATAAAGGCTCCCAACAGTGAAAAAACATTGTTACACACTGTTCACAGTTTGTGAAAACTCTCTCAGTTTACGGAGAGAGACCGTCGAGGTTATTTCCCATCCAACCCTGAAGCTCCGCTAGGCTGCCAAATCCTTCCCTAAACACTAAAACTCTCTGGTCAAAGTGAACCCTAGCTACCCAACTAGGTTTCCGCCATATTTCACCGGTTCAAAAGAGCCAAAAAGTGCAGTTTCTCTGCTAGAATCCAGACGTCAAATCCAGCCGAAGCATGTAGTTGCTCCGCCCGATTTCAGACTCAGCAAGCACGCAAAGCAAGCAGTTGTGCCACCCGAATCCCGAGGTGAAAACAACAAAAATGAGTAGTCACACTGCCCGAAACCCCATAAAAGAAAGTAAAAAGACTCCATCTCCCTGAAGGACAGAGCGAGCACACCATAAATCCTACCAGAAGGTTGGTATGGGATAAAACCCACATGTTTCAAGAGGTAGGTACCTTAAAAGTTTTATTTATTTTATTTTAAAAATTTATATTTAAAATAGTAATATATCACGAAATAAGCGGTTATGCTGCCCAAAATTCTATAACAAATAGAACTAAAATAAGCTGTTATTATGGCAAATTTTTATAAAGTATATTTGCAACTCTAAAATGAGGTTGCTATAAGTTTGTTTGTTTGTTTTTTTTTTTTTTTAGGAAACAGGGGCGGCACCCTGCAGGATTTTATTAATTAGAGAAAAAAACAAACAAACTTGAGGGGGACAACCAGCCTTGCCCTTATAAATGGGAGGACAAAGGAGCCTAACCTCGAAAAAGGAAATACAAAGCAACAGGAAACTAAGATATACGAACATAAGGAGTACTAACAGCATCAAGATTGATAAGACCGCGAATATGGGGAGGGATATCAGAACTCTGGTGGAACTCAGACTGAGAAAGGGTATCACAAGCCAGATTTGCTAATTTGGCTGCCACAAAATTAGCCTCCCTGAAGCAGTGCCGAAAAGTAATATGCAGCATATCCCGAATATGAAAGATGTCTCGAAAAATATAAGAATGAGCCCAAGGGAATTTGTGACCTTTAGTAATACAATCAAAAATAACCTTAGAATCCACTTCCACTATAAAATTGCCCAAAACGTGATCCTGAAGCCATAAAAGACCAGAGTGCAGAGCCCGAAGTTCAGCGACCATATTAGTGCTTTCACCAAAAAAAAAAAGAGAAGGCATAGACAAACCTTCCCATAGAATCACGAATGATGCCACTACCTCCACTACTTCCCGGATTACCACGACTAGCACCATCAGTATTTAATTTGTAACAACTATCAGGAGGTTTGGACCATGCCACAGTTTGAATTACAACTTGCTTGCGAGGGCCAAAAGAGATGCGGGAAGTACCAGATTAATTGGACACATAGTAATTGGCTACTAGAAGAGCATCCTTGAAATCAGCAAAAATATTGTGAATAATCACATGCACAGGAGTGCGAAGATCATCAAAAACATCCCTATTCCTTGCTTTCCACAAATGCCACAGAATGAATGAGGGAAGCAATGTATAAACCAACGACTTGTGATGCAACCACCAAGAAAAGCGACGCTGCTGGATAGAACAAGACTGAAGCCGAAGATCAAATTTACCATGGAAAAATTGCCAAACGTGGAATGCAAAAGAGCTAGAGAGAAAGACGTGATCAAAAGTTTCCATATGCCCAGCTTCACAACAATGACATTTTGAGGCTAAAGAGAAACCCTTTCTCCAAAGACCTTCATCTATAGGAATTTTATGTTGAAACAACCTCCAAAGGAAGACACCAATTTTTTTTGGCAAGAACTTGTGCCATATATATTTGGCTGAAAGGAGCAAAGGACGCGTGGTTTTAATCAGAGAAAGAGCTGAAGAGAGGGAGAAAGAACCTTTCGATGTGGCTATCCAGAAAGCACGATCAGGCGAATTGACAAGAGAAATATGTTGCTCCTTAATCTGATCGATCAAATGGGTAGGAAGCGCTGTCATAGCAGGATTAAGAGAGAGATCAGTGAGAACTTCCCAAACAGAAGACGCATTATATCCTACAGGTTTTGCAACGGAATGATGAAGCAGCCAGTTATTGAACCAAGGGGAACACTCTCCTTTGCCGATGACCCAATAAATTATGGGTTCAGCGATCGCCCTAGCTTATATAATTTGTTTCCATATATGAGAAACCTTGGAAGTGGCACAGCTAGGATGGGCTTGGGAACAATAACGGGCAGCCAAATAATTAGACCAAATGTTGGGGGTAGTACGAAACCTCCACCACAGCTTAAGACCGTAAGCTTTTGAGAGATCAGCCATAGAAAGGACCCCGATGCCACCCTCATCAATGGGACTACATCAAGTGGTCCAAGAAACCCAATGACTCCTCTTTTTTCCATCGATCTGGCCCCAAAAAAAATTAGAAAACATACGATCAATTATAGCAGTAACAGAAGTGGGGGGTCTATAGCAGCCAGAAGATAACTAGAAATAGAGGAGAGAACATGCTTAATAAGGGTAATACGACCCGCAGCATCCAGAAAAGCACCCATCCATGAAGTTATCCGATTCTGAAGATTTAGAATTAACGAGTCAAAATAAGCCTTCTTTTTCCGCCCGACATAAAGAGGGCATCCAAGATAGGTAATGGGAAGATCACCCATTCCATATCCCAAAGAAGCAGCGATGAGCACAGATCGATTGGCATCAATAGAAGGACCAAGATAGAATGAGCTCTTAGAAGTGTTAATAAGCTGCCCGAAACAGCTTCATAAGTGCTGATAAGATCCTTGTGGAGTTGAATCGATTTTTTGCTTCCGTTGCAAAAAATTATAATGTCATCGGCAAAAAGCAAGATGGGAGACCACAGGACATCCACTAGAAGTCGAGTAGATAGAGGAGGGAACTTGAGAATGGAAACTATTAAGGCTTCTGCTTAAAACCTCAGCTGCAATAATAAAAAAAACTAGGAGATAAGGGATCTCCTTGGCGAAGACCACGAGAAGAGGGGAAGAAACCTTCAGAAACACCATTAATCAGGACTGAAAACCAGTTATCTGAAATAGGTCTCCAAATAAGATGGATAAAAATTTCATGGAATCCAAATTTACGAAGAACACGAATGAGAAATGTCCAAGAAACTCTATCAAAAGCCTTCGCCATATCAAGTTTCAGAACCACGTTAGAGCCAAGCACCTTTTTATTAAGATGACTCATCAGTTCCTGGGCAAGAAGAATATTATCATGTATGATACGACCTTTGGTAAAAGCACTTTGATTTTCGGAAATAATATGAGGGAGGATGGGGGCCAAACGGGTGGAGAGGATTTTAGAAATGACCTTCGAACAAAAATTACTTAAGCTTATTGGACGAAGATCTTTAAAAGAAGAAGGCCTATCCACTTTGGGTATCAACACAATAAGAGTGCTAGTCCATGCCTTGGTAAGATTAAATCCTGAGAAGAATTCAAGAACAGCTTTACAGAAGTCTTCACCAATAATATCCCAGCAATCATTATAAAAACGACCAGTAAAACCATCGGGACCGGCTGCGCTATCACCATTTAGATTCTGAATGGCCTCCTTAATTTCAGATGACGAAGGAGGAGAAATGAGTGAGGCGTTCCAATCATCAGTAATAAGATTAGGGATCATCTCAAGATCCGAATGAGTAACATCATCCGCTTGAAGTTGAGACTGATAATAGCGAACAACAGCATTTTTAATATCAGCCACCGAACTAAGAACAGTACCATCAACATCAGAAATAGAATGAATAAAAAGCCGGCGTTGGGACTGCTTAACCGAGGAATGAAAAAGTTTAGAATTTTCTTGCCCCTCCTTTAACCATTTTATTTTAGCCTTTTGACGCCAATAAAGTTCTTCTCGAGTTAACAACTGTCTGAGATTAGCCTGAGCAGCCATTAGTTGTTCTCGATTTGTATCCGAATTATTGAGATCAAACAACAACTCCTTCTCCAGAACCTCATCTTCTGCAGCCTTTAGATGTTCAAAAATATTCCCAAACGTCGACTTATTCCATAGTTTAAGGGCCATTTTAACATTGTGGAGCTTTTTGGAAAAGATAACCAAAGGTCTCCCAGATTCCGGCTTAGACCAAGCATGAAGCATCGTATCTTTAAAAGAATTGTGGCAGGTCCATACATTAAGAAACCGAAAGGCAGCTGGCTGAGACGAAGACCGTTGCCTGAAAGTGGTCAGAAGGGGTGAGTGATCTGAGCAGGTTCCATTTAAGTGCTGAACAGAAGTAACAGGAAAATGCTCCAGCCATTGTGTGTTACAAAGGATCCGATCTATGCGCTCATGAATGGTGGAAGAACCGTCTCTCTTGTTCCACCATGTGAAAGGACTGCCAGAATATCCCGGATCAATAATGCCCGAAGCAGAAATACATTCATGAAAGTCTAAGGCTCCATTACAATCCCATCCAATCCCTCCGAATTTTTCATTTGGATGAAGGATTATGTTGAAGTCACCACCAATTAGCCAAGGAGAATCTGAAAAACTGGAGCTAGAAAGAATAAGATCATCCCATAAATCACGCCGCTCTTTAGAATCGCACCTCGCATAAACACAAGTGAACATGGCATGAAAAGGCCAAGAGAAATGTTGTAATTTAATAGTAATAAACTGCGAAGTTTCAGCAATAAAAGAACAATAAAAACACGCCTTAACAAAGATCCAAATAGAACTCGAAGCATTAGAGAAAGAAAATCTGAACCTGAGTCATCAAGTGATAAGCTGAACTTTACCAAGGTCAAGCATAGGTTCAAAAACAGCTATGATGGATATATTATGGATACGAACAAGACTTTTAAGCCGGCTAGCTGTCGGATCATTACCGATGCCCCGGACATTCCAAAATAGGGCTTTACAATCCATAATCAATGAGATTGGGAAGCATTTAAGGAGGGTTTTGAAGCCTTAGAACGAGTTTGACGATCGGATGGGGGAATGGGAGGTTTAGTCTTAGGAGCAACAAGAGGGACCTCTAGATTTAGAGCATTTAAAGAGATATTATCATCTTCATCCTCAATTTCAACCGTATCTAAAACAGCAAATCTATTAGGGGAGACATAGAATTCCTTTTCAGGAATGGTTTTGTCCTGATCAGAAGTACAAGGATCATGCTGCTCGTCCTGAAGAAGGAATATTGGGAGACAAATGAACAGAAGCAAGGTTATCTTTCAAGACGTGGTTGACATGGCAAGGTTCTACATCGATATTAGAAGGAACATCATCATTATCAGATTCAGGCAATTTAGAAGTGGTAGGATCTTCTTTAGAGATTGGAGGTACTTTGACTGGCTCAGGATCAAGGCCTTTCTCGGGCAAATTAGATGAAGGAGCAACGGGAGCAATGGGATCAACAGAATTAGAGGAAGTGGCTTTGGCTGGATTCGAAGTATCTTTCTTTGGAATCCAACGATGGCGTATGTGAGCAGATTGAAAGTTTTCCGAAGGCTTAAGGTTTGCCATTGGCTTAGGATCAGGTTGCTTAGCTTTGCAAGAAAGATCCTGATGGCCTTGCCTGTGACAATTTGTACAATAATATGGCATATTTTCAGCCTCTACAGGCTGCCAGAAACTTGGGAAGACATCCCCACAATCAATCCAAACCCGAGAAGGACAAGGTTTGAGCAAATCAACTTCCACACAAACCCTAGCGACACTGGGACGTGAAAGATGAATGGTAGGCTGATCAAGCATTAGAGGTCTACCAAATAAAGAGACAATCGAGAAAAGGGCAGACTTATTGAAAAGATGTATAGGGAGACCCGGCAGCGCGAACCAAACGGGAACAATTGAGCTTTCAACATCAGGCCTGAAATCAGGAGACCACTTCAAAACTCTCATCGGATACTTGCCGAGGTACCACTGATCCTTGATCCATAGACGTTGATAGTCTTCATCGTGGTGCACTTGGATCAGAATATGTTTAGCATCCAAATGGCCAATGGTGAACGCGGCTTTAAGGCCTATGGTATTGTAATATTTGTGTGTGGCTTCCATTGAAGGGCGACCATGGGAAAACTTCCCGACCAAGGTATGGCTAAACGGTTTTGCAAAGGTGGCAATAATTTCTGGGGATAGCTTAAGAGCCGGCTCACCCTTATAGGTAGAAGCAGGGATAGAAAAAGATTGATGGCGTGGAAGATGTGGTGCTTAATACAGAAGCAAACGTGGGAGGGGTTGTTTGTAATGGAGGGGGATCTGGCGGCATAGGAGGCACAGCAGCCATGGCCGCAAAGCAAAAAAACGGCGCCTCAAGAGAGAGACGGCGGATAGAGCCAAATCGCAAGGCAAAATTGTCTTTTACAAATATATGTTCAACTTTGCTATAAGTTTGTATTTATTTCATTATATATGCATATATATATATATATATATATATATGTGTGTGTGTGTGTGTGTGTGTGTGTGTGTGTGTGTTTTATTTAAATTGTTAATTTTATAAAAGAGCATATTTAGACGAAAAACCTATTTTGAGTCGAAAGGGCCAGTTGGATGTCTAACCCCTTTCCAACTTGTAACTTAGCCTCTGAACCCTTTTGCAAGTCTGGTGTTTTTGGTTTTTCTTTATTTATCCTTAAAATAAAGATAGCGACTCGGTTGTTCATATTTTGAGTCCACTTTTGAGGCCGGACATATTATATGCAATTGAAAGGTTTTGAGATCACCCGCTTCTCAGTAGTGAGGACCGGTTAAAAACTGGGGCACTCACACTATGTGATTTACTTTATAGCACTTATGTGAAATCAACTTGCTATACTGGTTTTTTTATTGTTATTTTTTTTTCTCCTAGGGGGGGCATGGGAAGGGATCGACCTTGAGACCTCACACTTTGTGAAGCCCTATACTGGTTATGTGAATGAAATGCTTATAAGTGTTTATCCTTGAATGCCTTGATATTAATTAGCTATGATATCTTTTTATGTATGTTGCATATGTCATGACATGCATAATTGTTAGCTTACAAAGTCTTTATGACTTACTCCCTCCCTTTTACTGCTTTAGATCTGAGCCGTCCAGGTCCTTCCCGTTGAAGTGTTGCTGAGTTCGTGCTTGTTCGAGATCGCTCGAATGCGGTTGTTATAGAGATGTCCTTCTTTTGTTCTCTTTTGGAAAGGGCGTTGGGTATAGCAGGTCATGTAGACTTTGTTTGGGAATATGAACTTGTTCTCATTATGGTTATAGCTTGTAGTACTTGTATTCTATTTTGAGTGCTGACGCTTGTACGCCGAGCCTTGTACAGTTTTATAGTCGGCTCATTACTTCAAGTCTTCCGTTGAGCATCTCATTAGCTCTTATTTACTTTCGTTGTTTCTCTGACATGTTTTAGCCGTCGAGATATTATAGCATGAACTATTTAGTTGTTGGGTTTCGGTTGTAAAGTCGCCTATGATTTGGTTTAATTGCTTTAATTGTTTTATCAGGTTTAAAAGTTTTTAAATTTCTGGCCTTTTGGTGCCGAGTCGTGTTACGTCTATGATGTTGCATCACGTCTGTTTTAATAATTGAGTCCTTGCATGAATTGTAATTCTTATTTGGACGACTTGACTCGCGATTCCTATTCAGGGTCGGGGCCGGGGCATCACAGCTAGGGTCCCATTCAATGAGCTGGAGATAGAAAGAGGGGGACAGTTTTAGCCAGTGGCGGACAGAAGAGAAAGGGTCTGGGGCTGTTGGCCCCACTTGGAGAAAATTTTATTAAAGGAATTTTTTTTAATTTTTAATAATTAGTTATGATATATACAATTTGCCCCACCTGAATATAATATATACAATTTGCCCCTACCTGAATAAAAGAATTTGTTTTTTTACTTACCTGTGAAAATTTGAAACCCAAAAGACAAAACCCTTTTCCCAAAACTTGAAATCCCTTGATTGGTCATCACTCTAGTCTCCCGCATTGGCGGACAAAAGAGAAAGTGTCTGGGGGCAATTGCCCCCACTTGGAGAAAATTTTGTTAAAGGATTTTTTTTAATTTTTAATAATTAGTTATAATATATACAATTTGCGCCCACCTGAATAAAAGAAATTTTTTTTACTTACTTGTGAAAATTTGAAACCCAAAAGCCAAAACCCTTTTCCCAAAATTTGAAATCCCTTGACTGGTCGTCACTCCAGTCTCCCGTCCTGGCCGTCTCCGGATGGTAAGAATGGCTCAGCTTTATCCGGATGACTTCCCTCTAGTTGATTGTATGATGCTTGAAAATCAACTAGAGACATATATTATGGATTTGCGATCAGATGACAGATTCAGTAGATTGGAGGGGCTTGTTGATCTATCAACATTGCTTGTGCAAATACGGAAATACTTGTCGTACCCATTGGTGTGTCGACTTTTGAAGTTCGCAATGATTTTGCCGGTAGCAACAGCAAGCGTGGAAATATGCTTCTCAGCAATGAATATTGTCAAGACGGATCTACGAAACCAAATTTGTGATCAATTTTTAAATGATTGTCTTGTATGTTTTTATTGAAAAAGATTTGCTTAAAAGTGTTACAAATGATGATGTAATTAAACGTTTTCAAAATATGAAAACGTGTAGGGGACAATTATGATTTGTAAACTTTATTAAATTTGTGCACTCGGTTGGAAAAATTTATGCGTCCGCCACTGGTTTCAGCCATATAACGTTGAATTCAAATTTAGCGTTCTCTACATATTCAACCCCAAATACCTAACATCCTACACAAAAACCTCCACCCTACCCAGCAATTATCAATGGGAGATTAAAGTTTAAAGAGAAATTTAAACACGCGAATATAAAAAAGGCGATGACTGGAAAGAGATAGAGAAAGAGAGAACTCTTGGTAGAATTGAGCGAGACAGTTTACGTCGTAAGATTCAGGATTCCCAGAAAAGATGATTGACAGAAGCTTCGACTGCTACTGCCATTTTACTTAGCTAGCTGGAGAGTTCAACTAATTGTTATGTTAGTATTCCTCTGTCTAACAAAAAATCTCAATTCCGGACACTTGAGAATGTTGAGAAAAATAAGACTTCAATTTGATGGTTGAAGCTGAAAAACTTTTGCATGCTAAAGAAGCTCAAGAACTGTTTCAAAAAAAAATTATTTCAATAGGATAGAAATGAATTTGGGGGATTTTTCTAAATTCTAGGGGCTCGATTTTTAATTTCCATATAACTTAGTTGTGATAAATATCATTTTATACCTTAACCAAATGCACGTACGAGACACATGGGCAACTTAACGACATTTGACTAACAACATATATCAAAAGGACTGACGGCGTAACAATTTAAAAGTCAAAGGATGAAAATGATTTACCGTTAGAGAAATATAAAAAAAATTATTCTCTCTGTCAAAAAATTAAAGGGTCTTATTTGCTAAATTTATTTTTTAAAGTTTGTAGTTTCTATGTTTGCATGAAGACTCTTATGGAGGTCTAAAGCAAACTCTAGAGTGAGGTTTTTTTTTTTAATCGACTATTGGATGGAGATTGTGAGGTTGGACTAAGTGACGTAGGAAAAGACCCGAGGTTGTCGTTGTAGACTTCTATTCAGGTGACATAACGTGAGATGGAGGAATATAGACGGTGGCCCTAAAGATGACGATGATGGAGGAGAGATAGGAATATTAAAAATTATAATGTTATTAACTTATTATAATAATGACTAGTAATAAGTGAGTAGAAAAAACTAAGTTACTCTGAATATTTTTAAAAAACTATAAAAATAAGTAGTACGAGTAATGTCTTTTTAGGCCTAAAGCCCTAGCTTTAGTAGCTTTTGTTTCTAGGGTGATAACCGAGGGGATCCCATGTGATGAAATTATAATCGGAATAGTCGCTTATATTTGTTTTAAACCGCTAAAATACACTTTTGGAGAAAAAATGATGAAAACACCATTAATGAAGGAAATACGTGCAGAAAAAGCTAAATTTCAAATTTCTGCGTCACTCAAATTTTTGGTTGTCGCTACGCAAAAGTCACTGCCCAAAATTTGGGCGTCGCTGAAATTTTTGGGCATCGCAATGAAATAAATTGGGCGTCGTTAAAAATTTTGGGCATCGCAAAGAAAAAAATTAGGCGTCGCTCAAAATGTGGGCATCGTTTGTCTTTACGTAATTCAAAATGTACTTTAAATGTTAGAAATGTACAGTTTCTCTCTCCTCATTAATGTTTCTGTATCTCTGTACCTTTCTCTTTCATCTTCTCATTAATACTCCTGTGACGACCCGACCCGGATCTCAATACGAGATCCCAATGTCGTGCCATCAGAACAAACTAGGAGACAGACAAGCACCTGCTAAGCATAATGGTGCGAGTCAAAAGACGAGCCAACAAGCTCAAAACAGGAAGGTAAAGCCATAACGGCAATACAGGAAAATCAAAACCTAAAACCTGCGGAAGCAAAACGATAATGGGACTGAGCTATCAAGCTCACGATGAAAACAACCAAAGAGATAGTAAATCTCTCGGCCCAAAAATTCGGGCGTGGCAACATTAGACACGCACAACAAACCATCGGCAACCAAGGCGGCAATGACGAGAATCCCAACGATAAACAACACTCAACGGCTATAACATGCTTGGGAGAACAATTCACTATAACCATATAATCAATGCTAAACCACCAACCAAATCTCTCGACTAAAACTGTCGGAGGTAGGAACAACAATAATACCAAAACTAGAATAAACGAGCCACACATGCTCGAAATGACAACGAGAATAAATTCTATGGATACAACGGCTCGGCAATACAACCGGCTCCCAAATACACAACCATAATATAATACTACAATCTACCCAAGTAAAGTCTACATAACTTTACATTCGAGCCTCACAAATAATTAACAACATAATATTAAATAACTCCAAGCTTTTGACTTGGAAGACCACCTGCTAGAAGTCGTTATCCGAAGCCGCTGCGCGTACTAACGGGAATCACTGCACACACTAGGGAAAACAATCACACGGAGTGAGTCATAATGACCCAGTAAGTTTCTAAATGCAACATATGGCATATTATGACATGGCATGGCATAAATGCACAATCACATAAAATCATGGTATCATGCTAGTATACCATCATAAAACATGTACTTAATTTTTAAAGCACATAAACTCACATAAACCAAGTAGCATATTATTTTTCATATAAATGCTCATAAATAAACATGTGTAACGATAGCAATAATCGAGCAGATTACTATCAAATCCGGGTTCAAAACCCAACCAACTTACCATGATATCAAATCTCAAACCATGATTCGGGCTCAATTCCCAATCAATAATACCCTGGGGTTTCCTCCCCAAATAATCTCAACTCATCAGTTTCCCTTAATGAGTACTCGTTACATTCATCCAACCTAGGATGAGAAATGAGAGCTCGATGTCAGGCTAGATGGCATAACTCGAGATCACATCCACTATTGGCCAAATAGTGAGGAGAAAAAGGACCCAATGCAACGATTCATAGTGATTGTTCCCAAAGGCTATGAATCGTCCCATTCCGACACAACAACCAAAACCCGGTGGACTTTAAACCAAACGTTCAAGTAGATATTTACTTGTCTAAACCAATGAGACCAAATTCATTATTATCGGGCTCATTAAATCATGTAGGACATAATGCTCTACAACAACTCATAAACCATGCACATAATTGCACATAAACAAATAGGGCATAATGCTCCACAAAATCCCATAATCCATGCACATATTTGCATATAACCACGTAGGACATAATGCTCTCACAAATCTCATAAACCATGCATATAATTGCATAAAATCAAGTAGGACATAATGCTCTACCAAACATCATGAACAATGCATATATTTGCATATAACCATTGTGTTCAACTAACTTACAAGTTTAGTTCAAGAACTACTTTATTGAGGTATTCATTATTCCTCAAGTCATTAACCCATTCAAGCATAGCTTACAAGCTTAATAAAATATAATGTGAGGTCTTCCATAATCCTCAACTCAAACCAAACCAAGACCACTACGCTAGTCTCAAAATATCCACCAATCAAGACTTATTATTTTAGTCTTTATTTTAAGTACACGGACTCAATCATAGTCCTAATCGTCATACATGATCGATAACACCAACACCATACTTAAAACATTATGACTACTCAGTAGTCACTTGCATAGTGTTTTCATATGTATGCAACAAAAATCCTTGAGAAGAGGATTCTCTCTTAATCTTCTCTTAAATATTCTCGTGACCTTATGTGGGTCTCCATTGTCCCATGCTCTAACAAGCATGCTTAAAATATATTTCTAGTTAGTCTCCATAACATAAGTGTCGCCATAGGACACAACCAAAAACCGGTGTGCACAAACATAACTCAAACAAACCCAAACATTGTAGGGTTTCAACCCAGGCTCTTAGTCATTTTATTAGCCTTATAACGACTCGTTGAGTTGAGTCTCGCTAACACATTTCATTCTTTATGTGTTCTATAAATTCACACACCGTAATAATTTCTAAAGTTTACAACCAAATCTCAATAGTCATTCGGGCTTAATTCCCAAGACTAAAAATCCACAAAACACATCTCAATCTGACCATTTAAAGTTTGGAAGTTATGTTCTTCACTCCATTAACCAAGCGAAATCCAATTATCGTAGGATTTCAACCCAAGTTCAATTAGCACATAATCGAATTTATAATGACTCGTTGAGTCCAATCTACCCTTTCTAAAATTTTAGGGCATAGAGGCCATGTGTCTCAATATTCTCTATGTTCATAACCATCAACAATAGTCATCATCTCGGGTTCGTTTAACTCACATAAACCCGACAAAATACTTATGATGCCACTTAGAACAAATTGGCCATCTTGTGCCTAAATTCATTCAAGTCACCTTACCAATCATAATTCCCAATTCATGATTAAATTATACAACATGGTTTAATATACTCTATTAAGAATATAAAACATAATAATCAAGCTCACATCAATAATTTTGCAAGCTAAACCAAATTTGGGCAAAACACCTCCAAGTATCTCTACCAAATCAACCCCAATACTCATGGATCAATCAACATAACCAAGTTCAATAGACTAGTTAGAACATGAATTTCACATATATCATGGTCTCACATAGGTCAATCAAATTCTATCATCAATTTGAAAACCTAGGGTTCATGCTTCTCTACAAGCCCTAACAATGGCTTCCATTGACCTCACATAGCACAAATGATTGTTTCCTAGGGTCAATGGAGCCCAAACAAGAAAATAGGGTAGAAACTTACAAAACTCAGCCACTTACAAGCGCCATACAGAAATCAAGGAGATGAAGTCGATTTCCTCTACCTTCACTTCAATCTCGGTGTAGCTTGGGGAAGGAAGAACCCTAGCCATGGTCTCCCAAGATCAAACCCTTCAAGCCCTATAAAATCGCCTCGGCTCTCTCACGCCACTTGGTGCGTTCGCGAGAAGACGGGAGGGAGAAATCGCACTCTGTGGCCGAACAAGCGAGAAAGGATGCGGCTTTTTCTTTTATATGGGGGATTAGTTCCCCTTAATCACCCACTAATTAACCCCTAATCTCTCTAATAATGTTTAGGACTAGTATTAGGCTAAGTAAATGGGTTTAAGTTAGGTTTAGAATGGGTTTAATTGGTCAAAATTCGGACAGCGCACAAAACAGGAACAAAATCCCGTAACAAGGCTGCCAGGGACCCTTGCGGTCGCATCCCTTCCAAGTGATGCGAGCGCATCACTCAATTTTACACTATACACTCCTTTGTTGATCCTTGTTCGGTCCGGCCTCTCCATGCATCCTCGAGCCTTAAAGCTTGAAATGGCTCACAATTGAACCCTTAAAGTCCTCAAACATTAAACTAATCAATCCAAGTCTCAAACCAATTTTAAATTAGGTCTAGACTCCGATAAACAACACCGAAACAACCCGGGGCAAAACCGACGCAAGACGTGACAACTTGCTATCTAAACGTCGAATGAGACCGCAAACCGACGGGTAATAACCCACGATTATAATCACCTATAAGGGTTACAAAATAGGCCTGAATGCCTCTCAAATGATAAACAACAGATAGGAGAAATAAGCTCCCGAAAGACGAGACGTTCGCCCGGCTAAATCTCAAACTACGCGATAAGGAGAATTGTTATTCTCGAGGCGTCAAAACTTCACGAGACTTATGGAATACATCCAATTAGAAGTCTAACACATCTAAACATGTTATTTAATCATCATGTAAAGATTTGGGACCAAATCGAGGTCCAGAACACCAAACTCGAATAAGCTCTCAATCGAAGTCGCATTTAGACTATCGTCGTTATTGACTTTTGACTTTAGCAAGTCAAGAACTATATGACATCTCTTAGAAGTGTTTTAGTCTTAATGTGATCTCTCATACACATTTAGACTCTCTCACAAACCAAACGAGCAATCAACCAAAGATGAAATGCGAGCATTGCACGCAATTCAAGCTAACCGGGAATCGGGATCTTACAACTCCCCTACCCCTTCTCGCTCCCCAACGTCACCTCAATTTGAATCCCCCCAAACCCATCATTTCCCATTTTACTCTCTCTCTCCTGTCATTCAATTCTCTCTCTCTCATGTCATTCAATTCTTCAATTCTCTCTCTCATCTCCTCACTTTGAATGATACACAATAATAACTTTTTCATCTTCATCTATTTTAATTCAATATCAAAGTTGTTTTTCATTTCTTTCCATCAAAACCCAACAATGGACTCATTCCTCCATAAAAAAAATGACAAACCCACCATCCCAACGATGCAAAAAATTTGGGTATTTCAAACAGTACGATGTAGAAAATTAGGCATCACAAGCGGTATGATGAAGAAAATTGAGCGTCGTAAGTTCCTAAATAATGCAAATGGACTCGTAAGTTGCAATGAAGCTTGCAATTTATGCATCGTAAGGTTCTCTTCTTCTTCAAAACTGTAATTCTCATGGAAGGTATTCTCATCGTTAACATCGGTGTCGTTGTTCATATCCTCCCTCAGTGTCATTTTGTATTCGTTGATTTCTTTTGTTGATTCCAATACATGGTTTTTGTTTATCAATCACCTAAACAAGGGTAATCCACTCAATATAAGAAAATGTGCAGTACTTAATGTTATATTCTGCTTGGTTTAGAAATCATGTCAAATGGGCTCTATTGAGCATTGTTATCAAATATTTTTCTAGATGAAGAATAAGAAGAATTATTGTGAAGATTTATTTTGCGCGAAATGACATATACGATATGATGATCACGTTACATGCAGGGAGTAGAAGAGGACCGGAGGAGGAGGGACATTTTAGGAAGAAAATAATGAAAAGTGACATATGCGGTTGAATAAAAAATAGGGAAGTGAAACAATTACAATTTCCAAAAGAGTAATGACCCTCAATTATTCCTTGTTTGTATTTTTTTTTAAAATTGTCAAGATTTAACTTTTAGATAAGAGATAGACAAAATTTTAACTTGACGTTCGTCAACTTATGCAAGTTAATGAGTGGTCCACTTAATATATGATACATCCCTTAATAGTGGCCCAAAATCTTCAATTTTGGCACCTAGCTAACATAAAATAATTATCGATCTTCAATTGACTTTTGGTCATTTAGTAGCTTAATTTTGAGCATATAAGTTTTGAATGACTAAAAGAAAACATATTGAAGAAATACGGATAAAGAAAGTATATGATCCTGCGTACTTAATGTTCATTAACTAATAATTACAAAATCAAGTTATTAAATCATGAAAACATATTTTAGTGATTTTTTAAATTAATTACAATAGCAAGGAATTTATGATTTTGTATACTTAATGTTCATTAACTAATAATTACTAATTTGATACTGAAAAATCAATGAGTTCTTAAATGTGAGTCTCTAATTTTTATATTCGATAATACAACTCTAAGAGTATGGCTCCTGTAAGACGAGACTAGTACAAATAATAATCTTTAACACTCAAAAGATTAAAATAATACTTCATTTGTTCCACTAAAAGAATCAGCGTACGTTTGAAAGTTTTATTAATTTAATTAAATATGTATTAATGTCTAAGGATTGTCATAATTAGAAAAATACTTAATCATAATCGAAATGTTTACAACACAAATGGAGGCTAGGGTAAAGATTAAAGGATATGGAAATTGTATAAATAATTTCTAAAAGTTGAATGTTTATGTAAGACATCCAAAAATAATATACCTAAAATAGAGGGAATAATATTTACAATATCCAATTATTCAAACCAATCAATTGTCAATATTACTCAATTGAATAATATAGAAGAGGAATACAATTGAATAAATAAAACCAAAACCCACGGGATGATCCAAATTATGATGTACGCATATATGCTACGCGATGCATGACGTGAATAAAAGTGATTTTTTTTTTGGTTAAAACAAATATTAGCGTGTAAAGCGGTTGAAAATATTTCAGAAGGGACCTGCCTGAATTTCTCCCCAGACAAACTTCTATACCTTCACCAAAATTTAATTCGGAACATACCTAAGACAACCTCAAACTACAAGCAAAATATCATCCACTTGTATCACCACATAACCATTAACCTCCATAACCACCACCACAGCTTGCCTTCGCAACCACCACAACCCCCATCATCATTTCATCAATATAACCACCCAAGCAACCAACACTAGTTACGGTTTCAATCCCCCCCCCCTCGACCTTGTTTTCAATACCATAATATCACATAACTATGTATGCTATAATCGGTGTTTTCAATACCCTAAGCTAACATTCTCTCTTGTGTTCTTATATATTATTCATGCATATTTTCTACGAATAGTAAGTCTCCAAAGATATATTAATATTGCAAACCCTTGATTGACTTTGTCAAATAAATACTTCATTTGTACTGTTCAACGAGACCATGTTTGAAAAGTTTACTAATTAAGGGATATAAGGAGTCGATCGTAAACCTTTGTGGGCCACAGACGAAAAAAATAATATGGGCCCTTATAAACATACCAAAATGAAATTTTTAATACAAACATATTTTCTTTTTCCATCATTAAAAAATTATCGAAAAAGTACAACACCCACAAATATACAAAAAAAGTATAAAACAATTAATAAAAATTACTTTGTTTGAATCTTTAAGTACACAAGCCATTTTCAATCTTGATTATCTCTGTTTGTTAATTTTCTTTTATACTAAGATTATGAAAAATGCATATAAAGTCCATCTACAAGATGTTTGAGATCATTCTAGCTCTTTTACATAACCTTTCTCTACCAAGATCACTAGTTTTATTATGACATTAATTGCAGTTTGGTCACCTTATTTCACACTTTTTGCAATAAGCTAGCTTTATAAAAAAAATCAATTTAGAAATTTTATGTAGCTATATATCACACGTTCAACACTTCATACAATTTTTTGGATGAAAATCTTTAAACATTTGTAAAAACTCAAAAATATCCTACCTACATCACATGTTACTCACGTGATTGTATCACCTTCACCCTTAATGTAAGCTTAAAACACATGTTTTAAGGCAAAGAGTTGAACAAAATAATATTTTGTGATTTTTTTTTTCAGCAGTTGATCCCATCAAAACAGTAACATATAGTCATATACCAAACTGTCAAGTAAGGAGTCTTAACTACCCATTAGTTACAGACTTTGGGATTCAAGATTTTAACCCATAAATTTGCACTTACAATCTATTTTCTACTTAACCCACTAATTCGTTCGTGTTCTACAAATGACTTTTCTCATAGGTTCATATTCACATAAATCTTGCTCCCACAATCAAGCTACTTGAACCAAAACCATTACAATCTCTGTGGAAACTGCTAGCTACCACTCACTTCCACCACTGTCAACTGCCCGTTTACGTTTCAAATCTTCCCGTTTCTCGTGATCCTCTTGGGATCGACTGCTGGACTGTGTGGTGTGTGAGGGACCACCGTGGTGAGAGGAGGGAGCAAAGTCGGATGAAGGATCATCGCCATCATGAGGATGAGGAGATGGAGATGGAGAAAGGGACCGAGGAGGGGGAAGCACATCCGGAATGGTTGGAATCCACACCGAACTTAAACAGTCCAATTCTATTCTTCCATACCCTTTGTCACCCCAATGAACACTGTAAGTATTCAAATACAGAAAGTATTGCATAGTTTTGCCCACAAGAGGGGTGTAAAGTCCGTATCCAACCAGACAAACAGCATGAGTCGAAGGTTTGGAATTTCCAGTTTTTTCCATTAGAAATTTCCCATTTCTGTGGGGTAGAGGTCCCCCAGGAATTTCACCATAAGGATAGTCGATTAAAAAATCCGCATAAACCGGTCCATCTTTCAAAGCAGTCATTACCTTCTTATGATGACGAAGGTTACCATACATTATAAGCTCCTCACTTTCTTGAACTAGGTAACGAGCTCTTCGTGAGGGAGAAATTAAATGATTTGGAAGCCATTTATCTTCTCCTCTCAAACCAGAAAAATAGTAATGTTCCACGGGTAGAATTCCATGCTTCGCAACCTCCATAGATTTGTGTTTGGAATCCAAACTAAAATCTCTCTGACTGTTGGCACGATCTATCACGTATTGTACAGCGATTCTATTGAAGGGTACATGTATATTGTTCCTCATAAAGTTAATTATATACCTTGTTTCGACCACCCTAGCGACAACATGCTGCACACAAGTTTGGCCAATTTGAATCGGAACCTGACCCTCGATCAGCCCTACCCATAGCATTTCTTTATATCCTCCTAAACCTAGAAACGTCCCTCTTCTCTCGATGAACTTAGGCATTGGTGGCGGCTGGTTGAAGAACTCCATCTCCATCGCCATAGCCGCTGCCTTCCGAATTATCAGCTAACTTAGGGTTTCTCCAAGAAGAGAAAAGTGTTTTACCTTCGCCGCTCCGCTGCCTTCGCCAAGAAGAGAAAAGTGTTTTACCTTCGCCCGCTCCGTTGCCTTCCGAATTACCCGCTCCGCTGCCTTCCGAATTATCAGCTAACTTAGGGTTTCGCCAAGAAGAGAAAAGTGTTTTACCTTCGCCGCTACATTTCGTTTGGGTAATATTTTGCGACTTCAATATGTGCACTTGCACAGTATGTTCCAAACATAAAGGGGCATTTATGTCAGCATTTACATCAAACATAACTGACGAAATGGACTGTGGGTGGCAAAATGCGATATATAGTCAAATACAATGACTAAATTGAAAATAATAATAGTAGAGTTAGTTTATTACAAAACGTGTGAAAGTAGAGTAAACAAATTGCAATTTAAGCCTTATTATCAATGTTTTCCCAAGTTATTGGATCATATATATTCAAAACATGACCGTTTGTTCAAATTAGTTTTCATCTCAACTAGATGAAGAGTTTCTTAGTTCATATCATCATTATCTTTCTGTCATTTTTCCTTATTTGTTACATATTCATTTGATTTTTCTTGATTACTCGATTGTTGAAATCCATCAATTAAATATCAAATCGAAAATTTAGTTTGAAATATCCTATCAATTAAGGACAAATCAATTAATTTTAATAACCTTACCATTTCTTTTTCTTTTATTTCTTTTTCAAATTTCATGTACATATTTCTTAAAAATATGTTCGCACACAATTAAGTAAGGAAGCTAAGATTCAGACAAACATATAAAAACAATGCAAATAAGTAATAGTCAAAGACACCTAAAATCTATTTTCTTAAAAATATGTTGAATGATGTATATATATATATATTTGGGGGCCCTCCGAATTGGGGGCAATGGCCCATCGCCATGCGGGACAAGCCATTCTTTCCGGGCATAAAGTTTATCATATTATTTTGAAATATTTCACTTTAAAAATTTTATATTCAAAAATTATGTTTATATATTATCTCTATAACATATTAACTTTATCCATCATATTTGATATTAACATATTGATTATGTTCAAATATTTTTGTATTTATGACCAATTTTAAAACTAGTTACATATCATTTAATAATTAAAATTTTCAAACATGCATTCTTTCGGTGGAACGAAGGGAGTATATACATGCATATTTTGTTGGTTATATTTATGTGACGAAGCATAATACATTTTCACAAAAAAATTTGTTGTATTTAATATTTTATAAGTGATTTATTAAGTGTGCCCCTATATATTAATGCAGACCACTGATTGACTTGGTCAAATAAATATTTTCTCCGTTCTATCCAAAAAATTCATGTTTAAAAAATGTAATAATTAAGAGATATAAAATTAATATTAGAGTGTGACATAATTAAAATAATACTTGAGTACAATCAATATATTAAAATTAAACGTGAAGAGAAAAGTTGTAATGGTAGATAGTAATTTGTAAATATAATTTTTTTAAGTGAAATTATTTAGTGAAACATCCGAAAATAATATGGTGCACTCTTTGTTTGGAACAAATGCTGTATAATTTTAGTACTCCCTTCGTCCTAAAATGATTGTCCTGCTTTGTTATTTCAAGATTAATTATTTTGTTTGAAACTTTTATTTTTAGGATAACACTTTTACCATTTACCCTTACATTTTAATGCATTCTATTTTAATTATGAGTCACGTATGTATGGATTTTAAAGAAAACAACATATCAAACTAATATTAATAATTTGTGTGTCAAGTTAAAAAAGACAATAATTTTTGGATTGTGTACCGACCCGTAATTTCTCCTTATATCTTTTCTTTAAAAATGAATTTATATTTTGAGAAGAAATGTTTTCTTACTTCAGCTTGAAATACAGGTGAAATCTAAAATAGAAAGAGATTGATTCCTTTGACGACCCTCATCTAACCAAAGATTAGGTCGTGGGTGTCAAGATTTAACTTCTACATAATTAAAAATATTAACTTAAACGCGTCAACTTATAATACAAGTTAATGAATGGTCCACTTTATGCATCGCTTTTTAGAGTGGTCCAACGTCTTCAATTCATGCATATTTTTCTAAGAAATGTAAAAAAAGCCTCTGAAGATATATTATTGCAAACCCATGATTGACTTGGTTCAATAAATACTCCATTCGTTCTAAGGAAATAGTTTACTATACTATTTTGAGATATTTTACTTTAGAAATACACTTTAAAAAATTATGATTACGATTTTTATAAAATTTCATCTTTACTCTTTACTTTAATTGTAAATACATTTCTTGTGCTTAATTATTTTTGCTTAACTATCCCTTAATAATTAGAGTTTTCAAATTACAACTCTTTAGGTGGAACGGAGGGAGTATTTCCTTCGTTCCGTATAACGAGATATTTATAAAGTTGGGAGAAATTCAGGTCGGACACCTGTTATGAAATTATAATTGGAAAAGCCTCTTATATTTATTTTAAATTGCCAAAGTATACTTTTAGAGGAAAATAACGAATATACCCTTAATGAAAGAATGATACACGGATAAAGTCATAGCCCAAATTTGGTCATCAGAATGAAAACATTGAGGATCGCAAAACACAATTGTAATCTGTTAACTTTGGGCATCGAAATTCAAAAATCACATCTCAAATCTAGGCATCGGACTACAAAAATTAGGCATCGGAAGGCGGCTTATTATGGTTGCTATTATATGTAACCATTCAAACTTCAATGTTGACGTAATGCTTCCTTTCACTTTCCAATTTCCTGTTTTGTAGTTTTGCATACAAGAAATTATGGCTCTTCTTGAGTTGACATGACGACTTTGTGTTAAGGAGTGGCCCAAAGTCTTAATTAAATGTCTTATAGTTAAGGAGTGGTTCACTTTATGGATGATCCATCTTTTCATATTTTTTCGAATTTTCAATCACTTTAGTCATCAACAATTATTTTTTAAAACCAAAAAAGACTTTTTGCGGACTTTTATGCATCGGTATGCATCATTTTTGCATATTTGTGAATCAAGATGCATTTCCTTTTGCAAATTTGAAAAATGGACTAAAGCGGTTGAACCCATAGTTCACCCAAACAATTTTAGGGAAAAAAATACTATAAAGTCCTACGAAAAATGGCTTAATTTTAGTGAGTTATACGGACCTTATGTAACCTTAGCTCCTTTCCTTTTCATATTCTTAGTCCCCACTATATACACTACTTACTATCATGATTTAATTTTGATCAAGTTTTAAGTTTTTTAATGATTAAACAAAAAGTAACGAAAATTTTAGGGAAAAATACCATAAAGTCCTAATAAAAAATATTCAGTGTCCAAAAAATCCAAAAAATAATTCTTTTATCTAAAGAGTCTCAAAATTAGATTTTAATACAAAATAGTCAAAAGATAACGCTTCTATATTTGACAACTAGATTTTCTTAATTAATCAATATGCTCTCTCGAACAATATCAATCTTATTGTTTTCTAGCAACCTAGGTATCTATGTAGATTTTGGTACAAAACAATGCACTAGTGTTTGTAAAATCCGCTTAGCTTTCGATATGGTAATCTATGGCTAATTGCGTGTATCAATTCATCTATCTCTAACATGATTTAGATCCACAGTGTAAATCACTATGATTCATCACATGAAATCCCCTCTCGCTCTCATCCACATAATTAAAATCAATTAAAAGAAGACTATTTTTTCAAAGCATTAAGAACAAAAAAAAATACTTACACAATTATAAATCAAATTTCAATCCTAGTCAAATCAATATAAAATATCAATTGGGCTCGTGATCCAATTATTTACTCTTGTTTACATGGACCGTAATTATATTATTAAACGTTATTTAGTTTGCTAATTCGAAGGAGTTCAAGATTGACTTAACTTAACCTACAAGAAATAGAGTTTCTTGTATAATAATATAAATAGGGCAAGTTAAGGGATAAAATCCCTAATAGATTACACGTCAACTAGAAGAAGACGTCTTCTCCTCTTGGCCGCCACTTTACTCTCTTTCTCTCCTATATTCTATCTCACCAAATACTCCTTCTAGCCTAACCATCGAAAGATTTGGATTTTCGGTGTGAATTAGAGATTGATAATCGTGCTATGTGATATAAATCAGGTGAGAGAGACTTGCAGGATCAACGTTCGTGACATTCGAAGATCGTAGATCAAGCCGAAAGTCTTCCGCTTCGCTCAAGTTTAAGTTTGCGTGAGGTAACTCATGATTACTTGTAGATATCAAACTTGTGGTATATAACATTCATTGGTATCAGAGCCTATATGTTTGATTTCTCGTTTCATAATGCCATGAATTGCATGCTTTTGTTTTTGAGTTTGTTTAAAAGTTTTACCCGATAATGAACCAAATGAGTTTTATTATTTCATGTGAAAAATGATTTTATTTTTGAGAAAATTTTATTTGTCTGAGTTACCTATGATGAGGCGAACAACATACTCAATTTTCGTTGAAATTCGTTGGGTAATTTTCAAAATATCACAAACCTTAGTTTTGTGGAAAATTGATTTTTCCAAAACATTGCTAGTTGCTTTGACTTGTTTATATTCTGTAAAATTGTGGTTTTATAGTTTGTACTTGTAGTACTCCGTGAGGGCCTTCCAACAACATATTGTATGCTTAATTTGTACTTAAAATGAACGTTCTACGGCCTCGAGAAGTTGGTCCGCGTACCACGTTCGCGAATCGATTTTCTGAGCTTGAAGAAGAGGTGTCTCACAACCTACACTCTCGGCCTCAATATATGTGCCTTCTGTGGCACTCTTTTGGGTACAACCAGTATGCGACTAGAATCTACTTGACGAGACGAATCATGTGACGACCGACCCGGACCCGAGGTGGAATTGCGGGTCGTGCCGTCCAAATTGGGGGAAAAAACATACATGCAGGGACTCAATTTAAGAAAATGACATGACGCAACATTTTAGACGTGACACAACTCGGCACCAAAAGACCGAAAATTTAAAAACTTTTCCTGATATAACAGTTAAGCAATTAAACCATGTCTTCGGCGACACTACATGCCGGAACCCAAGCTAAGCAGTTAATATAACAAGAAATAAATAAGAGCTAATGGGATGCTCAGCAGAAGACTATACGTAGTGAACTATCAACATGATAAAAAAGTTCGGCTTACACAAATGTCGGAATCAAAAGGAGTACAAGTACTACAAGTAGCTAATAAAAGATCATAAGTACAAGTTGTATACATATTCCCAAGAATAGTCTAATTGACTTACTTTAAAACCCGTCGTCCTTGCAAAATACAAAAGAATATAAGAGGACATCTAAAACACCTCTTCAACCGCAACGCCAGACAAAAGAGAAACCAAAGAAGTAAGAACACTGCAAGCCTCAATGAGAAGGACCTCCTTTGCTAGGATCTAAAACAGTAAAGAGGAATGGGTAAGTCTTGAACTCTTGTAAGCTATCAATCATGCATGTCATGGAAATATGCCACATACAAGGCAAGATATCATCACATAAGAATATAGATCATATATCTAAGATGCACATTGCTTTCACATAGGTACTCGAAAGTAAATCACATAGGATAAGGATATATGGAGAACCGGTGCCGCTACGTAGTTCCTGCATATAAGCGTTATCTGGAATGTGAGGTGTCAGATGGTTGTGAATACATCGACCTTCCAAGGAGATGTTCTGGATAGACACACCAATGCACTCTAGTGGTTACAACAAAGGGGCTACTTCCGTACTGCGGCCACAGTGGACGTGTGTGTGAATAAGAGCAAGTATACCAGCTAGACTCATGCAAATAAATGCCAAGTAGTTGTTTACTCAACAAATCCTTAAGTAGAGAACGAGGTCGACAAGAGCGATCTCGTTCATGACAAGTAAGTATTCTCATCAATAAATCAAGTAGGGTTGAGCTCAATAAGAGCGAACTCAACATGTCAAATAGGCATTCTATCATATGACATTTAAGATCAAGCATGATGGTCAATCCAATTCAAGAATCTAGAATTAATAGTCTTAGTGAAACGCATTTAGAACGTCGTAGGAATTGATCTTTGAGCCGGTATTGTTCAATGGCTCACTAAAATAGACTCAGTTGAGTCATCTCTATAAATTCATCCAAATAGAGTTTAAACACTAATTGCATTCTAAACTCTTTTCTAAGTTTTCGTATAGGTTAGACTAGGTCATTAATCCAAATAATAACCATAGTCAGGAATTATCATCAATTCCTAAATTATGGAATCCTAGAATCACAAATCCTAACAGTTATTAAAAGTCAATGGTCCAAGAACAATAGTTATTCAAAATGAAGCTTAGAACACATTTAATTCTAGGCTTAGGAGCAAAACAACAAGATGAGTATATCATTCACAATTCCCATATTCTCAAATCATCACCAAACATAATATTGACATGGTAGGAGCATGAAAAACATGAAAGAAAGGGCGTAGCATGGCACTTATAGCATACAACTTAAGGGGAATCAATATCTTACCTTACACCACGGAAAAAGATGAAATAAAATAAATCCAATCGGTTAGAATCGTGGTCCTCGTCAATAGCTTCAATTTGGTTGTCTCGGATTGGAAATCGGAACTCGGGAACTCAAGTTATGGAAGAATCACTCACAAATCTCACCTTACCACTCTCACACAAGAATTCATGAAGGAGGAGGAAAATGGAGGAAATTTGTGGCTTCTGACAGCCATAAAGTTGGGAAAAGGTTTATATATCACATGCAAGGTGAGTGGAATTCTACATGTAAAATGGTGAGTGATGGAGATTAGGTTTCCAAATTAGAGTTTAAGATAAAGTCAACCTAGTTAGGGCCGAATACAAGTGATTAGGGTCACCAATGATGGAGGGTTAATAGGCTAATTGGGTTACAAATTGAGTTTAGCAGAAAAATCCCGTAGACAGTGAAACAGGGCTGGGCGGTCACCCAGTCACAAGGCTGGGCCATCGCCTCTCTGAGTTCTTAACTCAACATGGTTTCTTTAACATTCGCACAAACGAATCCTTATTTATCCGCCACACCAGTTCCTCCACTTTGGTCATTCTAGTATATGTGGACAATTTAATCATCACTGGCTTATGTCCATCGAGTGTCTCAACATTCATTGATCAGTTATGTGCTACCTTCGATAGTCGTCAGCTTGGTGACCTGGGTTTTTTCCTAGGTATTGAAACAACTCGAACCAATACTCACTTGCATCTTCGACAGTCTTGCTATGCTTTGGATCTCCTTACTCGATTCAATATGCATGATTGTAAGCCATGTGCCTCTCCCATAGCTCCACACACTCGCCTTTCTCTCCACTCGGGTGATCCTCTTCCAGAACCCACTCTATACCGGAGCATGGTTTGCGGCCTCCAATATCTAACATGTTGACCTGCCCCGATATCGCCTTTGCTGTTAACCAAATTTTCCAGTTCATGCATCAACCTCGGTCCACCCATATTCAAGCAGCAAAATGGATTCTCCTCTTTGTCAAAGGCTCCTTTACCAAAGGATTAATCTTTCAAAAATCACCGGATCTTTTTTATTTGGGCATACTCTGGTGCAGACTGGGCCGTGGACCCGGATGATCGACGATCAACCACTGGCTCATGCATCTTCACTGGTTCCAATTTAGTCTCATGGTCAGTAAAAGAAATAAAGCACTGTTTCTCGCACTAGTAGCGAAGCGAAATACCAAGCCCTTGCCACCACAGCAGCAGAAGTTCGCTGGTTCGCCTATCTGTTCTGCAAACTAAGCATTCCACTTCATCAACCTCCCTCAATGTTTTGTGACAATCTCTTTGCCCTTCAAATGGCTCGAAATCCGGTCTTCCATGCCCGAACACGACACATCAAGATTGACTATCACTTTGTTCGGGAGCTCGTTCAACGAAACTCCCTTAAGTTGGCTTATGTCTCCACTAATGATCAACTTGCCAATGTATTTACTAAAGGTCTTGGTAATGTACAGTTCAACCATCTTTGCTCCAAGCTACGCCTTCATTCACCTCCATCTAGCTTGAGGGAGGGTGATAAACATAATTCTCGGTCAACATTGTGATTCCCAAAAAGTCTACATCAAGCTCTCAACATTCTCTCACCAGTCAAGACTTAGCTCTTCGTATCCTTATATTCATTGGACCAAAGTTCTTGTAACTTGTATATATAGCTTTGTAAATCTGTTATATAAAATTGTCTTGGGCATTATAATATTCCTACAAAGGGTGTGAGAAATGAGAATAGTCAAATCTAACGTAGATTTTTGTGAATTTGCAGAGTCTATCCCTTGGTAATAATTCAATTCCTCTAAAGTTGTT
The DNA here is from genome assembly GCA_013146195.2 of Codonopsis lanceolata. Lineage (NCBI taxonomy): Eukaryota > Viridiplantae > Streptophyta > Magnoliopsida > Asterales > Campanulaceae > Codonopsis > Codonopsis lanceolata. The sequence goes on along the minus strand of CM028380.1, from coordinate 100,776,608 downwards.
TTTCTCTATGCCTATAAAAGTGAAGGTTGTTTTTTAGAAATTAATAGATGGACTAAAACAACCCTATACCTAATAAACACACAAAACTGAATTAAGATCAAATAAGTAAAATTTGTTATTTGTAGAAAATATGTAGATATAAATAGTCTCAGATTTAATAAACTACTCATCAAGTTAATTTGCATGAGATAATCAATTTCGTAAATAATGAAATAATAATTTGGTTCGTCAACTTATACCTAATTTTAAGTTAGGTATTACCTTTTTCATTACTATTCATTGTTACTCATATGTTGATTATTATTATTATTATTGTCAGACTCCCCTTCCTGTAAGAAAGGATTTTAAATAAATATTGTATTAAACTATCAAACAATTAAAAAATTACAAACTAAACTTAACATTTTAGTAAAATAACTTAAATACTTTTTCATCCCAAAAATATAATTACTCATCAAAAATATTCTATTCATTGTTACTCATATGTTAACTAAACTTAACATCCTATATATGCATTTCAATTTTTCAAGTAAAGCAGCTTATTATTCTTTTTTCCACTTTCCAATTTCCGGTTTTCTACTTTTGCATACAAGAAAAGAAAATATGGCTCTTCTTGACTTGACGACTTTAATTTGTACAAGTCATTCATACGGGTGAAACCCATTGGAAATTAAACCGATTATCAGGGCCGGTCTTGAATTTTTGGGAGTCCAGAGCGAAAAGAAAATAAGGGGCCTTTAAAAATATAAACATAAAATGTTTTGATAAATAATTTATTTGACTTTTCATCATTTGAGGTATTGAAAATGGATAATACCCAAACATATAAGAAAATAAGTATTAAATAATTACTGAAAAATTGTTATTCTTCATTCGTTAAAATAATTTGCAATAAAAAAGATATACACAATCAATTTTTTTTCTTTTATTTATGTTTTGACTTCTGGATAGATATTTTTTTTTGGTAATATGTATTATACACTATAAATTCAAGTAAAAAAACCAAGAATTAAATAAATATAAGCAATACAAGTGATAGTAACATAACAATAAAATTTGATTTTTGCTTGAAATATTAATATTATATACCCAATCAATTGTTATTTTTTATGACCCAGACAAAAAAAATTGATGGTCAACTAACTTTTTTTATAAGTAAATTTAGAGAATGCAAAATAAAATTAAAGCTGAATAACTTTGCTGGATCCAAATACAAAATCTTTATCTTTATATAGTAATTATTTATTTATTAGGTTCCTGAGTAATTAAAACATATATAAGTAGTTTTGAAGTTGGTAATAAATAAAAAAATACTTAACCACAACCATTATATTTACAATACAAGTGGAATGATAAAAATGAAAGATTGTGAAAATTATAAGCATATTTTTTAAAAGTTGATTATTATGTAAAACATCTCAAAATAGTATAGGAGACTATTTAACTAAATTAGAGGAGTATATGATATAATATGCATATAAAAAAAATTAATAATTGGCCGTTAACCCAAAATAAAAAAAATACAAAAATAGCCAAGCAAGGGCTTGAATCGATTGTGAAAATTAGAAACATATTTTTTAAAAGTTGATTATTGCGTAAAACATATCAAAATATTATAGTAAACTATTTAACTAAATATGTGGACTATATAATATAATATGCATATAAAAAAAATTAATATTTGACCGTAGACCCAAATAAAAAATTACATAATTAGCATCACAAGGCTCAAACCTAAGACATTCCAGTTACTTCACACCTTTGTACAATTACCAAACCAATTGAGCTGAAATACAATTCGTTTACTAACTTTACAATTTTTATAATATAACTAAATAAAACTAGCATACACTTATATAAAATTGGGCCCTCTTACATTGGGGGCTTTATTCGATTGATCACTTTGAACTCCCCCAAAACCGGGCTTCATTATCCTAATGGGTTGGAAATTATTTTGGGAAAAATATCAAAACGTCCGATTAAAAAATTCTCATATCCAAAAGTCACAAAAATAATTCTTTTACTCAAAAACACCCAAAATTCAATTTTCAGTATCAAAAAGTTCAAAACTTAACGTTTCTACTAATATCGTTAGGGTATTAAGTTTTGATATGAAAGTAAACGTAAATTTAACTTCAATAACGTTAATTATTTAGTATTTCATATATAATAATAATAATAATATTTATTAGCAACTAAAATAATAATAATAATATGATAATAATAATAACAACAACAACAACAAATAACTATGCTATTCATTATAACAATAGAAAAGCTTTTTGCTATTATAATAATGAATTATTATTATTATTATTATTATTATTACTACTACTACTACTTAATAATAAAATTATTATTACTATTATTATTATTACTTCAAAATTTTCATAATAGTGTAATGGTTAATTTTTAAAAATTGTTAGTATGAAAAACTTTTTGGAATCATTTGGAAATCAATTTTTAAAAGAGATTTTTATACTATTTAATAGTAAATGTTGACGAAGAAAATGATAACAATATTATGGTTATAATTAATAATAATAATAATAATAATAATAATAATAATAATAATAATAATAATAATAATAATAATATTGTTATATTAAGAATAATTTTATTTTTCGAATAATGATTATAATTATTGTTATAATAATAATAATTATTATTTTTATAATAATAATATATAATAATAACATTCAACGCAATTCTTATTATCATTGGAAAGAATAATAAATTTTCACCCAATGAAAATGTTTAACATAACGGTGTTCAAAAACACGTAAAGTATTAGACTTTCTAGTATTAATATTATAATTTTGAGGCTTTCTAAATACAAGAATTATTTTTGGAGAATTTTTTAGTGGGACTTTTAGGTATATTTCTCAATTATCTTTGTACATGATACGTAGTCGGATGCAACGATAAGGGAGCCAATTTTTACGTTAACTTTAAAAGTTTACATACATCATTGGCTGCTAAATTAACTTAGGGGTACCAACTTAAATCAACTTTAAGTCGTTAGGCCTCGCCGCTTTAAATTAAGGTAGCAAGTTGTTGGATTTTTTCTTTTTTCATTGAGGGGAGGGTAGTAAGGTAATTTGGTTGTTTAGGTGGTGTTAGGTTTAGTAAAAATGGTACTGTTACGTTTAGGGCCTTATTTCTTATAGAATACTTATTGGCAATAAAAAAATAGATCTTTTTAGATAAGTCGAGAGAGTTTCCATAGGGAATGTTTGGCGAAGAATACCGTGGAGGCAACATGAAGATAGCAGTCGGTTAAGATGATCTACCGTTTGAGAAATATTGGAAATGTTATTCTCTATGTAAAAAAAAAAAGTCTTATTTCATAAATTAATTTTTTAATGACTATAGTTTTACTTGTTTACAGGGTGATCCTTGTGGAGGTCTAAAGTAAACTCTAGAGTGAGGGCTTCTTAAAACCGATTATTGGACGGAGAATGAGAGATCTGACTAAGTCACATAGAAAAAAAAGACCCGGGGTTGTTATTGTAGACTTATGATCAAGCGACGTGAGGTGGAGGAATATAGAGATGGTAATGCTAAAGATGATTGAGGAGAGATAGGAATATTAACTTATTGTAACATTATTAACTTATTTTTAATAATGACTATTAATGAGTGATTGAAAAAACTTAACTTGTTTATATCCAAATTAATGAGTGGTCCACTTTATGGATGGTACATCCCTTTATAGAGTGGCCCAAATTCTTCAATTTTGGCACCTAACAAGAAATAATTATTGATATTAATTGACACTTGGTCATGTCTTTGTTAGTGATTTAGTGGCTTAATTTTGAGCTTATAAGTTTTGAATGACTAAGAGAAACATATTAGAGAAATACGGAGAAAGAAAGTATATAATTACAAAATCAAGTTATTAAATCATGACATACTAGTGATTTTTTAACTTAATTGCAATAGCAAGCAATTTATGATCTTGCATACTTAATGTTCATTAACTAATAATTACTAATTTTATATTGAAAAATCACCGAGTTCTTAAATGTGAGTCTCTAATTTTTATATACGATAATACAACTCTAATACAACATATAAAGCTGTAATTTTCAATAATGTGGATCTAATAAATCAATTATATATATGTTAGTAATATAAAATCATCTATTAAATAAATTAGAAAGATGATATCAACAATATGTAGAAATAATAATCTCTAACACTCAAAAGATTAAAATAATACTCCATTTGTTCCACTAAAAGAGTTGTTGGTCCACATTGATGCTCAAATAGACTAGAAGAAGGTTGAATAGCATATGATACCTATTCAAAACTTTTCTTTTAGTATTCATAAAGTGCAGGTTTTATAGGCATAGGCAGTTGGCACAACGAGCATGTCTACTGGTAACAAAGAACAGCAGACTTGCTCTTAGAAAAGTTATGAACTCTGCTGGCGAATTGCAAGTAAATCAAAAGCATATTTTAAAGAGTTTAAGCAGCGGAAGTTGTAAGGCTTAGATTTAGTGAGGAAGTTTAATTTAAGTTGCTGCATACGAATATATGTTCAGAACAACAACTCACTTAATCCTTCTTCCAAAATACAGGTTTAGGAAGTCATGAGATAAAAGTTTTTCAAAAGATCAATTAGTTTATAAAAGCTCATAGAGAAGTTAAGGCTTAATATTGAAAGATAAACATTGTGAAAGAACATCTGAAATTTATTCGAAGATAAATTTACAGTATATCAACCTAGACTCTCCATGTAAAATTTCTATCATCGTCGTTCCAAACCTTAATCCTTACTTAATTATTCATAGACGAATTTCTTAAGTAAGGAGAGCAGTAGGAAACGAAAACGAAGAACAGATATGAGAAGACAATTTTTAGGGTTGTTTAGATAAAAGATATCTGAATAACTAAGTGCAGAGCACTTGACTTCCTATGATGATCGGTTATTTAACAATCAACAACATTTGTATAGGAATATGAATATGAAGATATGAATGCAATATTTACAGACAACTCTTCATATTCCTTGGGCCTGATCTGAAAATCTATCTTCAAATCGATCTGAAGTGCTTGGCGTCTAACTTTAGGAATAAAGTCCTAAAGTTCTGTTAGAGGCTGAGATTTTCGAAGAAGGCTGAAGAAATCAAATCAAGAATTGGGTTCTTTACCAAGACACTGATCTTTGTGTTTCGAAATTTCTGATCTCTCCATCTTCTCCAATCATTTTCTTCTTGGCAATCCACTGAAAGTGTTTTGCTAAGGTCTGGCTTCATTCACTGCAACTTTCTGTGGAGATTTGAGAATTTTTGTTTGATGACGATCTCGTTATAGATCTCACGGCTTTGTTGAATAGAATCTTATTGCAGATTGTTCTTCAGTCTCAATCGAGTATCGGCATTTGCACACTCATATCGTGTATGTATTGAAGGAGAAGGAAAATTTCTTTTATAGACAGGGGTCTTTAGATCGTTGAGAGATGATGATAGATTTTCTATCCGTTGAAACGGATTTGTCGTTGAAGACTGTTGCATAAAGATCTTGTTCATCGGATCTTTGACTATTGGATAAAAGCTTTGTTTTGTAGATCCTGTAATTGTTGCCTGTCAAACTGTATTGATAAGTCTCTGAAAAGTGAGTCTGGATCATAATGCACTGTCAGGTGGCCTATCCAATAAAGTAGATTCTTTTGACTTTTCAAACCACGTGTAGAGAGAGAAGGTCATGCAGTATCACAAATGTCAGGCTTCATAAAGATCTGAGTGACTTTTTGAGGCTTGAACATTTTTGTCTCTTCTTGATCTCATTCAGTCTTGTCTCCTAGTAGCACATGCAGAGCTAAGTCTGCTGGTGAGATGTTCAGTCCAGAGGAGTGAGTCTTCTGCAAGAGAGGATTGTTGGCTGGTGGCATAAACAATCAAACCATAGCGTGTCTGCTGGTGGCGAGTCTTCAAGATATTCTTTAGCGCTCCTGACAAGCCTGCTAGTGACAAGTCTTCTGAAGAATTTTCATGCTCTAACATGTTTGCTGGTGTTCGTGCATATGAATTGCTAGTCTGTTGATCATCATTAAGAAGGTAGGACTATATCAGGACATACCTACTCTAAGACCAAAACATGTTGTCACACTAATCGATACGCAGACCTTTTATCCACTTATTATGACACACGGTAATGGAAACAAGAAAATCAAAATATTCAGAATATGCAAGAATATAAGTTACTCATCAACAAGCATATTCCAACAAGAGTCCTCACACGTTTGAAAGTTCTAATAATTTAAATATGTATTAATGTCTAAAGTTTGTCATAATTACCAAAATACTTAATCATAATCAAAATGTTTACAACACAAATGGAGGCTAGGGTAAAGATGAAAGGATATGGAAATTGTAGAAATAATTTTTAAAAGTTGAAAGTTTATGTAAAACATCCAAAATAATATACCTAAAATAGTGGGAATAATATTTATAATATCCAATTGCTCAATGCAATCAATTTCCAATATTACTCAATTGAATAATATAGAAGAGGAATACAATTGAAAAAATAAAACCAAAACCCACGGGATGATCCATTTTATTATGTACTCATATGTGCCTCGCGATGCATGATGTGAATGGAAGTGATTTTTTTAATATTTTCACCCTTTGACAATTAAATTGTCACGCCATCAATCCTTTGGATGAATTTCGTTAGTGAAATGGCTTTAAGTTGCCCATGTGTCTCACACGTGCATTTAGTTAAGGTCTAAAATGATATTTCTCACAACTAAGTTACATCACAATTTGCAACTAAGCCCTTAGGATTTGGAAAAATATTACAAGGCCTTCTTCCCCCAAATTCAATTCCATCTCATTGTAATAAAACAAAACCCAATTAGAATAGTAAATTAAGAAGTGTCAAGCTCTTAATTTTTTTGAAACTCATTGATATTTCACATGTGAATTCGTTGACGGATAAGTCAAGTAACATCAAATCATCACACCTAGATAATTTTGGCATGACTATTCTCGTTAGATGATTGTAGTGTGGCGAGAAAAATTGAGTGTCTTAGTATCTCTTTGCTTCATGGTTCTTCGATCTTACTTTATTCTTAAGGTGTTTAAAATTAAGTCAAAACCCTTCTTGCTTGCACTTGATTAATTGGGAACTTAGGATGCAACAATACATTCCTTTACCTTCATGACTTGTCTTCGCTACTTGTTAATCATTGGGTTTGAGTTCTAGACTAGGCACACTAGTCCCTATCATGTTTAAACAATCCTTGTTCAAGTTTATTTCATCTTAGTTTATTTCGTGCTTGAATCGTGTTTGATTCATTTGACATTCGTCACGTGTTTCGATCCTTGTTTACACTTGTTTCAGATGTTGTTCGGGAGTGTTTCCGACTTGTTTTGAGTTGGGTAATACCTTTGAATGTTTTTCCATGAGTTTGCAACCTTTTAGACAATGTTTAGATCAAGTTTTCCTTCTATACGACACGCTCGCATCGTTTTCGGTTCAGTGGCTCGCGTGACAGTGCTGGGAGAACAACAAAATGGATAGAATAGAGGAACAGAACCATACACTTGCATGGCTTGTTTTGGCGCGACCGCATTGCCTAGTTTGTGCCTACGATATTTTTTTTTGTTTTGGTTGATGTCTCCTTTGCCCTTGACCCACACCTGACCTTTTTAGCCAAGCATACCCTTGTTGACTCAAGTCACACCTTTGCTAGCCCTTGGATTGATAGTTAATCAAAGACTCTCATTTATTGACCAATTAGATGCCTAATAAACCCCTTTCACTTGGATTATGGTTTTGTTGCTCATAGTTTGTCTAAAACTCCCTTGACAGCCTCCATTGTCTTCTACCTTAGATTTTTTCGACATAGAACTCATTAGAGAGTTTGTTAAGCCTCCCTACTTGTGTGATTATTTGCTTGAGCTCCGGTAACCCGATCAGCGATCTGAGACCAACACTTTGAAGCTCTAACCCTCCTTTACGTTTATCTTTTATTTTTTGTGCTTCAATCCATTAATTATAGGCTTAAGGTAAGCTCTCAATTCTCAGCTTTTGTATATTCAATAAAATGACATGCTTCCTTCATTATAGTTGTTCTAAACTTGCATATGAAGACTTTTAGTAAACTAGAAACTTTCAATTCAACAAGATGAAAATTTGGAAATTATGGGGCTGCCTTGTTAAGTTATTAATTTTGGTTTGAGTAAAGCATGAATGTTGTTCTAAATGTTCTTAGGAACAACTCTTCTGAATGATTTCAATGCAATTGTATGTTTAAAAGAATTGACTATGCTAGGGTTTCAAACTATAGAATTGGATTATCGATAGGCTGAAGTCATGAATGGCTTGGTTAATGGGTTCTAATTGTCACGACCCGACCCGGACTCCAATGCGAAATCCCAAGGTCGTGCCATCAGGACAAGCTAAAAGACGGACAAGCACCCGCTAAGCGTAGTGGTGCGAGTCAAGAGTTGAACCCACAAACTCTAAACAGGAATGAAAAGCCATAACGGCAAAACCAAATAACCAAAAACTAAAATCTGCGGAAGCGAATCATAAGTGGGACCAAAGCCTATAATTATAAACTAGGGAATACAAGGCTGAAAGACGACTATCTCTCGACAAATCTACGACTCGCGTAACGCAACATTGCGCACGGACAACAAACCATCGGCAACCTAAGGCCGGCGAAACAACAAGAACCCAACCTGATAAACAACAACTCTACGGCTAAAACATGCCGGAGGAACAGTTCAACTAAAAGAATAAGGGATTTAAATACTAATAACTAAACCAAGGACTCACGACAAAAATTGTCGGAGATAGAAATAACCATAACACAATACTAGAATAAGCGAGCTAAAACTTTGCTCGGGAAGATGACATCATAACTTCTAAATAATTACAACAGCTCGACCAACAAGTCGACTCCCAAAATAACGACGATAAAATACTAACATAACTACCCAAGTAAAGTTTACATAACTTCACATCCGTGTCTCACAAGATAATAAATACAATAATACTAATAAACCCAAGCTATCGCCCGGAAGACCACCTGCATCGATCAAGCGCCAAGCTTCAACGCTGCACTATCGAGCTTACTGCAAAAACTAAGGAAAACAAACACACGAAATGAGTCATAATGACCCAGTAAGTTACTAAATGCAATGTATGGCATAGCATGGCGTGGCATGGTATAATGCACAAGCATATATAAAATCATGGCATCTTAATCGTATACCAACACTAAACCTGTACTAAGTCATCGAGTAGCATAAACTTCATAAATCACATAGCACATTATTTTTCATATAAGTGCTCATAGTAAGCCACATAAGGGATAGAGAAGATACCCAAATAGCTCCGTTGTGTTGCTCCTGCAATACACAATGTTACTGGTTCGTGCCATCGATGTTTTGTGAATTCATCGACTTTCATCGAGTTCCTACTCGATCTCATTAGCAAGCCAATGCGGCACTTATTGATACGGCAGAGGGGCTACTTCCCCATTGCGGCCCACAATGGAGGGGTGTGTGAGGTCCCAGGTACGGCGATCCATAGCGAATACGAATCTTACGATTCGTATAGACGATGTATCGTCCTACCCTGACATAAAAACCAAATCCAAGTAATGCCAGCTGGGCTTTTATGAAATGCACAAGTAGATAATTACTCTCATGCACAAACAAGAACCAAGACCGATCATAGCGGACATATCAAATCAAGTAGGACATAAAGTTCTACACACCAATTTTAACAATGCACATATTGTACACACTTAACAAATCCAACCAACCTATCCGTTTAGTCCAAGAACCACCTATTGAGGTATTCATAACCCTCAAGTCACAACCCAATCAAACGTAGCATATAAGCTCAAGAAATCACAATGTGAGGTCTACTATAACCCTCTACTCGAGATCAAACCAAAGACTATTACTTTAGTCTAAGAACAATCATAAATCAAGACTTAACATTTTAGCTTTGCTTAAAGGTACACCGGACTCAACCATAGTCCCAATTGTCATACATACTCGACATTCTCAAACCAATCTCAAGGGTACCAAAACTAAGCCGTAGTCATATTCTCGCAAGTGCTTTCATGTGCACGCGACCAAATTCCCTAAGAGAGAACTCATTCAAATAATCATTTCTTAAAGTAATACGAGATCATAGGTTGATCTCTAATGCTCCGTGCTCTACGAGCACGCTCTAATTAAATCCCCAATAAGCTTCTATGTCATGGGTGTCACAAATGGGACACAATTCGAGATGCTCGGGTACTCACAATCAAAACCAACCAAACCCGAACATCGTAGGATTTCAACATAAGGCTCACTAACGTCTTATTGAACCTAAAATGACTCCATTGAGTCTTATTATCGCACTTCATTAAATACGCATTTCATAAATCCCAAAACCAACACAACATTCAAGTTTATAATAATTCTCCCAAATTAATCCGGGCTTGTTTCCCAAGCCTAAAAATCCAAGAACTCAACATAATCATAATCAATTAAAACCCAAATGTCGTAGGACTTCAACCCGAGTTCATTAACACTTTGTTGATCTTATAGTGACTCCGTTGAGTCTTACTATTAAGTTTCATCATTCACACATTCCATAAATCCCAACATTATCATCCTCTTCCATTTATGACAAATTCCAAAATAATTCGGGCTTGATTCCCAAGCCCCAAAATTCATAAAATCCTTAACAAAGGGATAACCAATTTCTCCCAACACACAATATCATCCGAATCAACCTACACATCAATGCCCACTTTAATTAACAACCAATCCTCCAATAATTCGGGCTTGATTCTCAAGCCCTAACATTCATAAAACTCTACATAAATCATAACCCATATTCCCCAACACATCATAACATTCAAATCATGCTAGTCATGTTATTAACAAGTTCATATTTCCAAAAATTCACAAAATGCGCATACAAGGCATACAAGGTGTTCATTGCCCACAAATAGCACATATATTGTTTTCCTTAGGGCCAATGAACCAAAATAAAAAGAAGGTAACTTACCTAGCTTGAGTGAAAACTCAAGAGAACACAAATCCGATCGGTGAAGTTGTTCTACTCGTCGCACACGTCAAGAATCCGGCTCAAGCAATCGAACGGTGGAATCTTTGTGGATCGGAGGAAGAAGATGAACTAGGGCTCAAAACTCAAGCCCCCAACTCTCTCTCTCTAAAGTGTAAGAAGCAAGTGAAGAAATGGGAGAGTTTACTGAATATTGCAAAGGGCTTGGGTATTTATACCCCCAAAGTGAGGAGGGCACAAAGGACATTTCTCAAGTGCAATTAGTAGAGATTAGGGGAAATCAAACACTAATCTAACCTTAATTAACTTCTAAATAATGTTAGGACATGATTTGGGTTAAGTATGAGAGGTTAGGAAGGGTTTAGAGGGGGTTTAATGAGGGTAGGATAGGTATAATTCGTCCAAACTCAAAACAGGGCAAAAATCCCGTAAATGACATTTTTATGTTGAGGCGGGCGCCTCACAAGAAGCCAGGCGGACGCCTGGGAAGCTGAGGCTGGAAGCTGAAGTTGAAATGCTCCCAGAAGTTGAGGCGGGCGCCTCACTAAAGTCGAGGCGGGCGCCTGGGAAGCTGAGGCTGGACAGTCAATCTTGTAAAATCGACCATAAATCTCTCACAACTCCAAATGAGGTGATTTTTGATTTTTATGAAACTAGACTCATTAAATTATATTTTAGAATTTTAAATAACTCCATTTGGACTTATATTCATCAAGATATGGTTACAACAAAATCAAGTACAGAAGTTGTTTTTCTGAAAACTGAATTCTGGCACAGCCGTAAGTCAAGACCTAATTAAGGTACTTAGACACCTTGGAAAATTACCAAATTTTACAAAGAGTATCCTAACGTATGAAGGTAAAACATACTAAATTTTTAGAAAATTCTATTCAGTGTATTAGTACCAGAATTTTCCCGAAGTTTGCCCAAAACATGACTGGTCTGTGAAGGAATAAATTGGTCATCTCATAACCAAAGGTAACAAGTCTACGAATAATGATCGTGCAAGAATGATAATTACTAGTACACTTGGTCTATAACTCAAATGAACTTCTCACAAGTTGAAAACACAAAGAATACAAGCAACGAAGGAAATCGCTAAGGGCGAAACAAAGCAAGAAGGTTTATAAACTTCCAAATCATCGATAGACTTAAGGAACACCTCCAACTTGAAGTCTAATGCATCTAAACATGTTAATAAACCATCTTATAGAGGTCTAGGACACAAACCGAGGTCACGAACACAAAACGCAAGCAAACCCTCAATCGCGTCGCATTCCGACTATCGTCGAGTCACGACTTGTGACTTTAGCAAGTCAACAAATATATGAAGTCTCTTAATAATGTTTTGGTCTTAAAATGGTCTCTCAAACACATCTAGACCCTCTCGCAAACCAAGCATGCAGTCAACAAAGGAAGAAGTGCAAGTATAGCACGCAAACCGAGATAACGAAGGAGCGGGGCGTCACACTAATTGAATGGAAAATATAGAAAAGAGTATTGAAATGCATATAGCATTTAATCTCTATAAGGTTGAAATTATAGAAATGACTCAACGGAGTTGATATTAGTGAGCTATTGAACAATACCGGCTCAACGGTCAATCCCTACGACGTTTGTAATTCGTTTAACTAGAATACTAGTTTCGAGATTATTTATTTGGATTGAGATTCATGTTTGAAATATATGCCATAGAGTATTATACCTATTTAACATGATGAGTTCGCTCTTGTCGAGCTTAATACCTATTTGTTTCCATGATGAGTAAATACCTACTTGTTATGAACAAGTTCGCTCTTATCGAACTTGTTCTCTATTTGACTAAGTGTTAAGTGAACATCTATGTGGCATTGCATTCGAATCCAGCTAGCATACTTGGTCGAGTCGATGGTGAGATAATGCATGGTCGTCACGAATTATGAGATTCGTGATAGTGATGGGTCATCGTACTGGATTTTATCACACACCCTCCACTGTTGGCCCTAGTGGGGAAGTAGCCCTTTGTCGTAACCATAAGAGCGCTTTGGATTATCCTATATTGGCTGAGGGGTGTCCTTAGTACATCGATGTAACTCTCACGACATCGTAGTCACGAAAGAAAATAATGTTGTGTATTGCCGGAGCTACGTAGCGACACCGGTTCTATGACATATCCTCTTTCTATGTGTAGACACCCCAATTTCATACCCCTGTTTTATGGCATGCCATAAAATATCAAGACCTGTTAAAAGAACTAACGGATGTCAAGTTATAGTGTTTAAAATGTAAAAGAAAAGAAGAATGAACAAATAGTGAATTGCCGGGGGCCAAAGTGCCAAAAATAGAAAAGGAAAAGTAGATTGCGCGGCCCTAAGCCTATATGGATGTCGTGCCCCCAAAGCCCCACGGCTGCGCCCAAATTACCCCCGGTTGCGCCGACAAGCCCCTGTTCAACTGTAGTAGTTACCTTTTAGTGCAACTCTTTCAGCGCACATTACAAGCTGTTAAAGCACAGAAGAAAATATATGGCTTAACCTTAACCGCGAAGGAAACTCAGCCTAATCGTATAAATAAAGGCTCCCGGGAGTGAAAAAACATAGTTACACATAGTTCTCAGTTTGTGAATACTCTTTTAGCTTACGGAGAGAGATCGCCGAGGTTATTTCCCATCCAACCCTGAAGCTCCGCTAGGTTGCCAAATCCTTCCCTAAACACTAAAACTCTCGGCCAAAATGAACCATAGCTACCAAACTAGGTTTCCGCCATATTTCACCGGTTCAAAAGAACCAAAAAGAGCAGTTGTCCTGCCCGAATCCAACCGAAGTAAGCAGTTGCTCTGCCCGATTTCAGACTCAGCAAGCACGTAAAGCACGCACACAAAGTAAGCACGAAAAACAAGTAGTTGTGCCACCCAGATCCCGAGGCAAAAACAACAAAAAGGAGTAGTCACGCTACTCGAAACCCCGCAAAAGCAAAGTAAAAAGACTCCCTCTCCCTGAAGGACAGAGTGAACATACCATAAAATAGTAATATATCACGAAATAAGTGGTTATGCTGCCCAAAATTCTATAACAAATAGCACTAAAATAAGCCGTTATTATGGGGAATTTTTATAAAATATATTTGCAACTCTAAAATGAGGCTGCTATAAGTTTGTATTTATTTCATAATATATATATATATATATATATATATATATATATATATATATATATATATACATATGTTTTATTTAATTTGTTAATTTTATAAAAGAACATATTTAGCCGAAAAATCTATTTTGAGTCCGAAAGGGCGAGTTGGGTGCCTAACCTCTTCCCAACTCGTAACTTAGCATCTGAACCCTTTTGCAAATCTTGTGTTTTTGGTTTTTCTTTGTTTATCCTTAAAATAAAGATGACGACTCTCTTGTTCATATTTTGAGTCCACATTTGGGGCTGGATGTATTCCACACGCTTGAAAGGTTTTGGAACCACCCGCTTCTCAGTAGCGGGGGACCGGTTAAAAAAAGGGGCACTCACACTATGTGATTTACTTTATAGCACTTAAGTGAAATTGTGGGTCCCACAATGAGCACAATAATAAGCTAGAAGGGGGGGGTTGAATAGCTTATTAACACTTTAAAACTTTTGAGTAAGTTCCTTGAAAGTTACTTGCAATCTATGAAAAGAATCAAGTAGCGGAAGACCTTCAAGAGAATTGTTCCAGTGTCCGCCGATAAGGACTACCTAGACCTTTTACGATTACTTAAGTTCTCAATGCTTGAAATGGATAATATAAACAATGAAACTAAGCGGTTCTTCAAATAAATAGACACAAGAGGGAAATAACACAAGTATTTTGGGATGGTTCACACTATAATGAGTGATACGTCCACCACCAAGGCAGTCAACCTTGGATTTAAATTGTGCACTATGTTTTCCACTTAGATCAATTACCAAGAATATCCCTAATGGATCGTGTACAAAATATTGACTTGTGTTTGGGTCTATGGAATTAAATATCTGTAAAAACAAGATATTTAATTAGTGCGTAAGTATAGTTAATGGAAGTTAACAACAAGAAGAATAAAACAATAAATGTTTGAAGAAAGCCTTCTTGTTGTTGACGAGGACTTTAGATCTCAAGTAAGGATCTATTGAATGCACCGGTGAAAGACTTGGAGTTGTGAAGATTCGAGCAATTCTTTAAGTGTTCGATCGATTCTCGCATGCTTGTCTATTTGTTCCAGCCTTCAATGGCGATTTAAAGCGTGTGAATTTCAAAAGAATCCGTTGGAGAGGACGAAGACTTCAACAACTTTATTCATAAATGCATTAAATGCATGGGTCAAGTACCAAGGTTTTCGTCTTCACAAATATCTAGAGCGTATAATCATTTACGAGATCTTCAAAAAGGTGGGCGATTTGGTGTCGATCCGAGAGATGAAGCGTAAAGTAGGGGACGCTTCAACTCGCTCAGACGAAAGGTCTTCCCTCGCTTGAAAGTTGCTTTCGGCGGCTTGACATGTCGTGGAATGACTTGGATTAATTCAAATAATATATGGAAATAAGTTTGAATTAATCCTAGCTTCTTCCGAAGAGGACACGAGAAGCGCATCACCAACACGAGGTCTACCGATCTTAAGCTTTGAGCAAGGTGTCTTCCTGAAGCCGAGAAGGGTCTTCCGCCGATTGATCCCGAAAAGTCCTATAAAAACTATACAAGGCAAAGTTCTATACACATTGCCACGCTAATCGATACGCGACCGATTAGCCACTGAAGTATAAAACTGATGTAATGTACTGATCAGAAATAAATTTAACATAAGAATCAACAATCTCCTCCTATTTATATCTGGTCATCATTACTACAAATGAGGGTTTTAAAACAGACTATTTGATAGATAATAACATGTCTTACAAAGTTTATATATTAAGTGATCGGTAGACATGCCTCTATTAAACGTAATAACACCTCAATGCAAGGGACTAATCTAAGTGCATACAAGAATAAGAGAGTCAAAGAAAAGACACTGATTAGCGCTTTAAATAAGTTTAAACTGAATGTTTAAATTCTAATTAAGATAAACAATAAAGCAGCAAGAATTTAAACACCATAATTTTTGAAAAAGCAAGTAATCATCTGTATTTTATAAACAAGATGTTTACATTCAACAGAGTTTTCAAAAAATAAGATAAATACAAAGGAAAGGGAAGAAAAGATACAAAAGCTACCAAGGTCTTTTCCCTTTGCCTTTGTCTGCAGCCTCATTTTCTCTTCTTTCTCGCTCTAGCTCTTCCATTCTTCGTTGGTATTCGTCATCTGCATCAGTCGGAGGTCTAGTGGAACGAGAATGGTAGTCCAGTTCTTCACGAAGACGGTGTCTCTTCCATCGCATTCCCGTTGATAGATCTCATTTGTTTCTCCTCCGTGATGGCCAGATCACGATCACGGTTGGCATTCATAATGTCATGAGCAGAGTTGCGAGCGAGGTTGTTGACTTCCATAATGGGAGTACGACCGTGGCTGAGATGGAGAGTGATGGCGTGGAATAACTCGTAGAAAATGGAGCCAATGATACGGCAACCTTCATCTCGTTGAGCTTCGATGTTGATCTTGAACATCGGTGAAGTCGCCGCATCCCCAAAACGAGTCCGCACATCTTCTTGAAATTGTCGAAGAGTAGTGGCAGTTCGGTGTTGGCCTTGGCCGCTAAGGGCTACTTCCGCCGTAGCGGTAGATATGCTTGTAAGCTCGCCTAGCCGGTAGATGGCATCTAGCCGGGACAAAACTTCATCATTGGCTGGCTGATGGGAAGTAGATGCTTGGCCAATGTGAATGGTGCCGGCAGAGGCAGAGTCAGCAGGCCTGAAGGGCTGTTGTAGAGGGGGAGTTCTGGAGGCAGAAGAGGATGAGTCTTGGGTTGGTATGGTTTTGGTGGAAGAGGATATGGTTATAGGGGAGGGTGGAGGTGGTGTTGGAGGGGAATCCAGTTCATATCAGTATCAGAATTTTCACTGATATGGGAGGATTGGGGAATGGGTTCGGTAGAGAACCAGAAAGAAGGGGCAGGGTAGAATAGAGATTTTGGTTTTTGAAGGGAAGGTTGAGGAGGTTGATGAGCAGGGGTGAATAGATCTGCTACTGACGAAAGTTCGAAGAGGAACTTCAGCCAGCAGGTCTAAAAGGGTGTGGTGTGGTTGAAGAAGTTGGTTGGGATTGGGGTGGTGAGGAAGGTGTGGATGGGTCCGGTGAGTAGTTAAAGGGTGAAGGAGGAGGAGGAGTTGGGTTCTCGGCCGGCTCCTCCGATTTTGAGGCTCCTCCCGAGGGATAGACTCCTCCTAGCAGTGGTGAATTCCTCCCAGTAGATGACTGAGAGAATAGATGAAGGGTTGATAGGTATAGATGAAGGGTTGACAGTAAGGTTTGGGCAAGGCCGTCAGTAGTTGGTTGGGCGTCGCCAGAGTTGGTCCTAGGCCTGTGAGTTGGTTGGGCGCCTGGTAGTGGTATAGATGAAGGGTTGACAGGTGAGTGTTGGGCGCCGGTATAGGTAGTCAAGTTGGCTGGCGGTAGAGGGTGGGGACCGTAGTTTTCTTTCTTCCTCACGGCCGACTAGGAGACTCACTTCACTGTAGAGGTTGGAGGGACCGCGGTGGGTGGTCTTCAAAGGTTTTACGAAGTTTCCTTCGCTTTTGGCTCTGGGAGTGTGAGTTGGAAGGTGGTTGGCGGATTGGGTAGGTGGCTGAGAGGATGGCTTGGCTTGGGTAGATGGAGAGAGGAATGGCTAGATTGGCCCGGTGCCTTCTTCTTCTCGGCCTTCCTTCATCTCCCTTCTCGATCCATTTGGCCTCGCCTCTTCACTGGAGGTGCCACTTCCGCCTTGTCTTCTTGGCCCTTGCCCTTGGCTGCTATTTTGGATCTTAGCAGCAGCTCTTCCCTCATCAGCCAGCCTGTGCCTCAGCTTTTAGATGGAGGTCCGTGGCCACTTGATCATCAAATTTTGCAGGCCTTTGTAGGTCCCGCTTGCCGCGCATACATGTGCTTCCATATTGAAACGGTGACCAAGATAGGTGCAGGCTTGGCCACTTTGTCAAGAGAGACCGGCGGTAGACCTTTCTCAAGATCCGGCGCTTGCTCGTATTCGTATTTACCGAAAAACGAGGTCGTGAGTTGCTTGTCCTGGCCATCATGATACAACTCATCTTCTTTCAAAGAAGAGTTGATGTTTGCATCATCCCTTAAAAGGGTGTTGATCAGCCTGACGACGGGGCGCTTTGCAAGTGGGGTTGTTCTTAGCTTTCTCCACCCACCGCTTAGCTCGTCAAAAATGATGAGCCCCAGTTGAGACGAAGTTGTAGAAATACAAAGACTGGTCGTTGATCTGTTGGCCGGCCGAAACATGTCATGTGCTCCATTTCTCTTGGAATAGAGCCCCTTGTCTAAAAGGTGGCTGGTGCAATAGACGCCAAGAGGGAACAAATTTCGAGCATCTTCCCTCGTGGCTCCCTGAGAGTGTTCTCCCTCCTCTATGGCTTCCTGTGCATGTAAAGCCTCACCATGGTCGAAAGAGCTCCTCCGTAATGCACGCCGATGATGGTGGAAATAGATTTAGCTATGACAGATGGGACGCCCTCGAATCCACCCAATGAGCACTGTTCCCGAGCCCATTCTTGATAAAATTCTTCGCTGCAAAGATATTGAAGTTTTTGGTCGCTGAGGGGCGTAATCCTAGAAGGGCCCATATCCTCGCATGCTTGACGCCAAGCAACTATGTAGTTGATTGACTCAAGGTCAATGCACATGCTCCCGAATGTATAGCTTCGGGTCCAAAGCGACAATAATGTCATGAGAGGCTGGATAGATGGGGTATCCTCGAATGTTGATATTTGAAATTGGAGGAATGACATTTTCGTGGTCAAAAGCCTTCCCAATCGTCGCTTGATTTTGAAGTTCTTGCCTCGAAAGAAAAACAAAATAAAAATTAGGCTTTTCATCTAGACATCTAAACAAGTAGGAATTTCAAAGTTTTCTAAAATAATTGAAATTTTCAAGCAAAAACTTGAAACCCTAGAATGTTTAGAGAAACCACACTGAAATGCATAACGTAAGTTTTCATAAGAATGAACAATGAATAAACAAAACGCATCGTTAGTATTCAAGTTTGTAAGAAAACAATGGCGAATCATCAGATAAACCTCGAAAATAACCTGCTTGAATTC
>CM028380.1:100729729-100757270 GCA_013146195.2 Codonopsis lanceolata | reverse complement strand
AAAGCTGCGGAACTCCATGTAGTCCAACGATCTCCGTCAGGCATAACTTTGCTAACTTCTCCAAAGAGTCATTAATCTTGAAAGCAAGAAAATGAGCTTGGTCAATCGATCCACGATAACCCAAATAGCATTGTGCCCCTTTAGCGTTCTAGGTAACCCTACCACAAAGTCCATAACAATGTGTTCCCACTTCCATTCGGAATCGGTAGTAGCGTAACATTCCACCAGGTCGTTGATGTTGGCTCTTTACGTTGGCACACCAAACATAGCGACAAATTTTGCAATTTCTCGTTTCATATTTTCCCACCAGCGTCTCCTTCATGTCTCGATACATCTTTGTACTCGAGGATGTACACATGAGGCCTTGAATTGTGAGCCTCTTCTAACAATTCTCTCTTTAACTACGGATCCGATGGTACACAAATCCTTCTTCCAAAGCGTAGAATACCATCCCTCAAGTCGAAAATTTATCGAGCTCCCATCTCTACACCTTCCCAAAATTTCATTAACTGCGGATCAGCTTTACGGGCAATTTTGATCCTCTCTAGCAAGGATGGTGAAGACTCAATCGTGCCGGATAACCTTTTCCTCCCCCACCGAACTTCCAAACCCAAATTCTCGATATCCTCTAGAATGCTCTTCTCCTTTGTTAACATCATTGCCAAGGTTTCACGGCTCTTACAACTCAAAGCATCCGCCACTACATTGGCTTTACGGATGATAGAGAGAGAATGGTGTAGTCGTAATCCTTCAATAACTCAACCATCTCCTCGCCTCATGTTCAATTCCTACAGGTGAAAATGTGCTAAGACTTTTGTGGTCCGTATATATCTCACATCACTCCATCAAATAATGTCTCCAAATTTTAAAAGCAAATACTACCACGGCTAGCTCCAAGTCATGTGTTGGGTAGTTTCTCTCAAAGTTCTTTAATTGTCTCGAGGCATAGGCAATCACCTTCCCATCTTACATCAATACACAACCCAGACCTTTCAACGACGCATCACTGTAGATCACAAAGTTCTCCGATCCTGATGGTAAAACAAGAATTGGGCGACACCAATCTTTTCTTTAACTCCTCGAAACTTGCCTCACACTCCTCTGTCCAAACAAACTTCTTGTTTTTAGTCAAGCGGGTTAGAGGTCTGCGATTTTTGAAAACCCTTCTACAAGCGGCGATAATATCACTGGCCCCAGCTTCGAACTTCCGTAGCGATGTGTTGGTTTCTCCCGGTTTACTCTTTCTATCTTGGCCGGGTCACTGAGACTCCATCTTTCGACACTACATGACCCAAAAACTCACGTTTCAACCAAAACTCACATTTCTTGAACTTCGCATATAATTTCTCCTCCTTTAAAATCTTCAGAACTGCTCTTAGGTGTTGCTCGTGCTCCTTTCGAGTTCTTGAGTAGATCAGTATATCATCAATGAAGACAATTACACACCGATCTAGAAACTTCGAAACACTTTCGGTTCATTAAGTCCATAAATCTGCCGTTAGCGTTAAATCCCAAGCGGCATCACCAAAAACTCATAGTGTCCATACCGTGTTCTAAATGCGATCTTAGCAATATCCTCCTTCGACTCTAAGTTGGTGGTACCCGAGCGAAGATCGATCTTAGAGAAGTAGCATGCACCTTGTAGGCTGGTCAAAAGATCATCGATCCTTGGTAATGGGTATTTGTTTCTCACCGTAACCCGATTCAACTTCATGATAATCTATGCATAACCTCATCGTCCGTCTTTCTTTTCACAAACAAAGCTGGAGCACCCCATGGCGATACACTAGGCCTAATAAGCTCATTCTCCAACAACTCCATGCTTGCTCCTTCAATTCCTTAAGTTACTGCAGGAGCCATTCTATAAGGTGCTTTAGAGATTGGGGCGTCCGGTGCTAAGTCAATTAGGAATTCCACCTCCCTCTCGGTGGAAGTCATGGTAATTCTTCGGGGAAACACCTCCATAAACTCACTAACCACGAGGAAGTGACTCAAGACTAACTCCTTCCTTACGTGTATCAGTAATGTGCGCCAAATAACCTTGGCAACCCTTCCTTAATAGTCTACGGGCTTGCATTGAGGAGATAAAACTTGTTAGGGTCGGCTTAGAACCCTTAAATCGAAACTCGGTTCTCTGGAATGCAAAATGTTACCTCCTTCCCAAAAGCAGTCCACCTTAGCGTGAAATGCGGCTAACCGATCCATTCCCAAAATGATGTCAAAATCTCGAATATCTAAGGAAATAAGATCTATAGGCATTTCCCTACTTTCCAAATTTAACGGACAAGACTTATATCTTGAAGTCAGCGGAATAGACTCCCCGTAGGTGTATCTATAACTAAGTCGATATCTAGGTTTTGTGACGGCGGTTTCATGCGTTGTGCAAGAGATGTAGATATCACAGAATGGGTTGCACCCGGATCAATCAAAGCATACAAACTACGAGAAGAGAGTTGGACGGTACCTGCCACCACGTCATTAGTAGCGCGAGCATCTCTTGTGTTCATTGTATACACTCTATCCTGCTCCCTTGGTTTAGGTTTGTCCCCACCACCATTGTTTTGAACAACCCGATTCCTCGGTGGCTCGAGGCAATCTCGACCTTGTGTCCCATTTTGCTTGATTAAAACAAGCTCGGTTTCTGCTGGCAAGCCAACGTCGATGCTTTCCCCACAAGTCTTACAAGTCTCAATCGGCCCCGATTAGCATTCCATCTATCGACCTTGGTCACCTCTAATCGTCGCCCTGATTACGATTCCGACTCCAACGATTCGACCCTTGTATCTATTATCATCGTGTTTCTCCTCTTGTGCCCAATGTAGCTTGCCTCGATGACTTTGTTTGATCTCGCGAATTATTTCCTCGATAACCCGTCGATCGAGAACTATTTCCTCTCGATGTCCCGACCGACCCGAGAACCACCTCCGGTACTCTCAAAATCTCTCTTTTTTTTTTTTCTCCTCGCTTTTTCGATGAGTCTGCTGGCGATGCAGTTCAAGAATTCTAGCCCGGTCAACCACTTCAGCATAAGTCTTCAACTGCAAGGCCACTAAGCGATGGCTAATCCTCCCATCGAGGCGTCGTTCAAACATTCTGGCCTTTTTCTTCTCATTCTCTATGAGACCCGGAGCATATTTTGACAGCTCCGTAAATTTGATGGCATACTCATCCACCGTCATCTTTCCTTGTTCCAAGTTTAGAAACTCCACCAGCTTTCCGTCCTGTACACTTTCAGGAAAGTACTTCTTGTAGAAGACCTCAAGGAAGGTCTCCCAAGTGTATTCTTACGCTTGATTGCTTCCCAGGTTCTCATCTCCATTGCCACCACGATCGGCCTCTCCTTTGAACTTGAAAGTGGCGAGGTTGACCTTTTGCTCACTTGTGAGAGTCATCGTTCTAAAAATCTTCTTCATACTCTCCACCCACTCCTCTGGTTTAATTGTGCCTGGCGCACCTGAGAAGGGTTTAGGGCTTCTCTTCTGGAATATGTCAAGGAGGTCCTTCGCTATCGTTAGAGGTTGAGGAACTACGAGTGGAGGTTGTGGTGCAGCGGGTTGAGGTTGTGGTCTTTGCGAGGCGAGGTTGTGGTCTTTGCAAGGCTGAGGTTGTGGTCTTTGCGGTGAGGTTGTGGTTGAATAATTTGACCAATTCTGTTTACGGCTTGAGTCAAATTCTGCAGAAGGTTCATCATCAGAACAGGGTCTACCAAAGGGGCATTTGCTGCGTTAGGCTGAGGTGTTTCAGGAATAGTGTTTCCGTTACTCCAGTTAAGTTGAGTTTCAGATCGTTCCCCCATACTTTCAGAAACAGTGTCCTCTACTGTTCTTCCTCCCATGTTTCCTCGACCATGGCCACGACCTCGGTTAGCGGTACGTCCTCGTCTACGTGCCATATTCTGGTACAAAAACGAGGAAGTGTCAAAAGATATCTAAGATTTCCTTCACACTAAGATGTGATTGCTAACTGACATGACGTAACTGGAAACAATCTACACACTTGTTATATAATATCATATTCCTTTCCAAAGTTAGTTCTCAAATCATCTCGAAACCAATATCAAATCAAATAAAATATAGTTGAACGAAAACGTCAATATATTCAAAAATAATCTCCCAAAATTTTATTAAATATCAAAACAAAATTTAACTCATGTCTCAAAATTTGGACACACTTAGTGTATTCCACGTCTTATGACTAAAGATAACAAGAAACCATCTGAACGAACCTAACAACTATGATGGCCATAAACAAAATCTAAAAACTAATGTAAAAGTGTTATCCTATCTTGTTTCCTGACTCGGACGCATCTTCTTCTTCACTTGGATCATCATCATCATTATGCTGACCGACATTAGCATCAGCCTCCACACCCACGAGAGCCACAGAGTTGACATCAACTTCTATGTCAACGCTTTCATCATCTTCAGCCTCTTCGTAGGACCTTGGATTCTCTTCTAGGTTTGGACCATCATCAATGGCCACTTGGAGTGCATCCCATACTTTCTTAAAACTTTGATGTGACTCCCTGAGTCTAAGGTGCATCTCCCAATTATGGGCCTCAAATTCCATAAAATCATCATAAGGCTTATGCAGAGTCTGCTGGACATCTTTTAGCACTTGTGTTTGTCGTCGCAGTTTAGCTTCTAGCTCTCTTTTCTCTTCCCTCAATTGTTTATTCATCCTCTCTGCTTCGATTAACTTATGGTGTGCCCTAGCTAGCATTCGTTCTGAAACTTCCAGAGGCGACACAACAGACTTCCGAGCCATTGTCTTACGCGTCATTCCTACAAGTAACACGAGTATATTAGTCTAACGAAATAATAATTTCTTAATCATCAGTGAGATCATAACTTAGCTATAATCACAACTTAATGCTAGTATCATAATCCTATCGTAGTATCACATCTTATTCTTAATTGTCCCTAAATCTAAGACCATCGGATCTAAGGCCTAAGCTACGATACCAATGCATGCGCCCCAAACTCGGGTCCCACTACATGAGCCCACATCTGGTCACGTCACTACAAATTCAAACTTAAATTAAATACTAAATTAAAACGATAACTAACTAAAATTACAAAAGTCTCCAATTTAAATACAGTCATCCAAAATAAATTTCGGAACAAAGTCTTCTAAAAATTTCTATGTCTTCATTAACTTCCAACACATAAAATTTATAACCTAAAAATCTTGATTCTTCGCCGGTATCCTCTACATCAAACTTAGTCTTTAATTTCGACCTAGAAGAAGAGGATTATGAAGGGTGAGCGAACAAAGCTCAGTAAGATCATACGTCGCCCCTCCGGTTTCTAAGGAGGGGTGACTCAATGAATAATCAGGATATATGTAAAACAGGGTTTTAGATATTTGACAACTTGCGAAAATCAAAGATAGGTAACGGGCTTAAAAATCTTTTTTTTTTTAAGGAGAGTTTCAAACAAAACAAATAGGGATCAAACAAGTTTGTCATTCTTGGTACCGGCCGGTAATAACCGAATATCAAAATATTTATTTAGATCACATAAGGGTCTATTGACCAAGAACCAAATCCCGAATGGTACACAAATCGAATCACAAATCCGAAACCCGTAGGTACAAAACCCAGTACACAAATCCCAGGATAACCACAAAATCGCGGTATATCAGGATAACCAAGCAGGCCAAGTGGTGCAAATTTCAATTATATCAAATGTTATCACGAAAATCCCCGTGACGGGTTGTTCATACTTAGTGATCATAAATAATTTCAAAAAAACATAAATAGTACTGTTAATGTACTATTATCAAAACATAAATAATATCAAAGTTCGTCATTTTCAATATCAAGGAGCATACCGACAAAATTTACGAATACAAATAAAATTTCTCAATAACAAGATATTTCATAAAAATCAGAGTAGACACGAAAATTCGCGATAACGAAAGTATGACGAAGATATTCAATAAAGCAACCGACGGAGTCAAAGCAACTACCGACACGAGTCGGGCATGGCAAACGAAATTCAAGGAATGAAATTCAAGAATAGCGGGCCTAACATAAAAAGTAAAAAGTTTTTATACTTTTTCAAAGAACCTAAAAGCGTAATCCCTTACCTTGTTAAGATGTGCTCACAACAAAAGTCTCGAACCGCCAATTGAAGCCTTAATTTGTCTCGTCCAAATCTAATTAAAATATAACAAAATCACTAAACTAAAAAGTACTAACCAAAACCTATTAATTAAAATAACAACGAATTTAGTAATAATTTATTAAATAAATTACTGTTATTATTATTATCTTATTTTATTTATTTTTGTGATTATTTAATTTAACTCAAACACACACACTGAACATGCACCAAACACACACGCACAACATACAATTGTAAAAGTCAAAAAAAGAAAATCTATATACCTATATATCTATTTAGTGATCTAAGGATACAACTCAACATCATTCTACCATCCCTAAACAATTCAGTTCACCGAATTTTTTTTTTTTTAAACCTATCTACCTATATAAATACTCAATGGTCTAAAGATAATCAATCCATCAAGTCAGTCAGTGCGATTTGGACTTTTAATTTTTTTTAAACCTATCTACCTATATGAGTAATCAATAACCTAAAAGTAATCAAGCCATCAAGTCGTACGATTTTGGACTTTAATTTTTTTTTAAACCTATCTACCTATATGAGTAATCAATAACCTAAAAGTAATCAAGCCATCAAGTCGTACGATTTTGAAATTAAAATTTTTTTTTTCTCCATTAATCTTACAAAGAGGAAAAAACAAACTATCATAAACCGAATATGTATACAGTATATATCATCATCCCCTATATAAATATATCCATATGTAATAAACAAAAAAATCACTAAACAAACTAATTTGTATCATACCTCCAAACCAGACAATCTCTTGATGAAAATTCTTGGTGAGCCGCCGGAACTTTCTTCTCCAGTGCCTACTCCTTTTATTATTTGTGTTATTATTATTATTTTACCCTAAAGCTTTTCTTTTATACTCCACTTGTTAGGGTTTGCTTACTTAACCCTCTAACCGATTAAATAATATTAAATGGACTCAAATTAATTAAGTTACACTAATAAGGGTTAGAATTAAAGTCTTAGTCAAAACGGGTCTAGCCCAAATCCAGATTAATTAGTTACCAAATAAGTCCAAAACAAAAATTTATTTTATTTTTAGTCAATATAACTTAATATTTAAAAAAAATTGAAATAATCGGTCTTATTAGTGTAACTTAATTAATTTGAGTCCATTTAATATTAGACTTTTCGGTTAGGGTTAAGTAAACCCTAACAAGTGGAGTATAAAAGAAAAGCTTTAGGGTAAAATAATAATAATAACACAAATAATAAAAGGAGTAGGCACTGGAGAAGAAAGTTCGGCGCTCACCAAAATTTTCATCAGAGATTTATGCGGTTTGGAGGTATGATACAAATTAGTTTGTTTAGTGATTTTTTTGTTTATTACATATGGATATATTTATATAGGGGATGATGATATATACTGTATACATATTCGGTTTATGATAGTTTGTTTTTTCCTCTTTGTAAGATTAATGGATAAAAAAAAATTTAAGTCCAATATCGTACGACTTGATGGCTTGATTACTTTTAGGTTATTGATTACTCATATAGGTAGATAGGTTTTTTTAAAAAAAATTTAAAGTCCAAAATCGTACGACTTGATGGCTTGACTACTTTTAGGTTATTGATTACTCATATAGGTAGATAGGTTTAAAAAAAAAATTAAAAGTCCAAATCGCACTTACTGACTTGATGGATTGATTATCTTTAGACCATTGAGTATTTATATAGGTAGATAGGTTTAAAAAAAAAAAAATCGGTGAACTGAATTGTTTAGGGATGGCAGAATGATGTTGAGTTGTATCCTTAGATCACTAAATAGATATATAGGTATATAGATTTTCTTTTTTTGACTTTTACAATTGTATTTTGTGTGTGTGTGTTTGGTGCGTGTTCAGTGTGTGTGTTTGAGTTAAATTAAATAATCACAAAAATAAATAAAATAAGATAATAATAATAACAGTAATTTATTTAATAAATTATTACTAAATTCGTTGTTATTTTAATTAATAGGTTTTGGTTAGTACTTTTTAGTTTAGTGATTTTGTTATATTTTAATTAGATTTGGACGAGACAAATTAAAGCTTCAATTTGCGGTTCGAGACTTTTGTTGTGAGCACATCTTAACAACGTAAGGGATTACGTTTCTTTTAGGTTCTTTGAAAAAGTATAAAAATACTTTTTATGTTAGGCTTCCGCTATTCTTGAATTTCGTTCCTTCGTTTGCCATGCCCGACTTCGTGTCGGTAGTTGCTTTGATTCCGTCAGTTGCTTTATTGAATATCTTCGTCATACTTTCGTTATCGCGAATTTTCGTGTCTACTCTGATTTTTATGAAATATCTTGTTATTGAGAAATTTTATTTGTATTCGTAAATTTTGTCGGTATGCTCCTTGATATTGAAAATGACGAACTTTGATATTATCTATGTTTTGATAATAGTACATTAACAGTACTATTTATGTTTTTTCAAAATTATTTATGATCACTAAGTATGAACAACCCGTCACGGGAATTTTCGTGACAATATTTGATATAATTGAAATTTGCACCACTTGGCCTGTGAGTGCGGTTATCCGGATATACCTTAATTTTGTGTACCCTTCGGGGGATTTGTGTACCCTACGGGGGATTTGTGTATCCTACGGGGGATTTGTGTACCATTCGGGGGATTTGGTTCTTGGTCAATAGACCCTTATGTGATCTAAATAAATATTTTGATATTCGGTTATTGTCGGGTATGGGACAACAAGAATGACAAACTGATCCCTATTTGTTTTGTTTGAAACTCTCCTTTAAAAAAAAAAAGATTTTTAAGCCTTCGTTACCTATCTTTGATTTTCGTAAGTTGTCAAATATCTAAAACTCTGTTTTACATATATCCTGATTATTCTTTGAGTCACCCCTCCTTAGAAACCGGAGGCGACGTATGATCTTCTTGAGCTTTGTTCGCTCACCCTTCACAATCGTTCGAAATTAAAGACTATGTTTGAGGTAGAGGATACCGGCGAAGAATCAAGATTTTTAGGTTATAAATTTTATGTGTTGGAAGTTAATGAAGACAGAGAAATTTTTAGAAAACTTTGTTTCGAAATTTTTTTTGGATGACTGTATTTAAATTGGAGACTTTTGTAATTTTAGTTAGTTATCGTTTTAATTTAGTATTTAATTTAAGTTTGAATTTGTAGTGACGTGACCAGATGTGGGCCCATGTAGTGGGACCGGAGTTTGGGGCGTTACATTACTAGTTTTTGGAACTTGATTTGATTAGTGTGGACAACTTGCCAGTTGTGATTTAATGATTATTATAATGATGTGCATAATCAAGAGTTTGTAGTAAAGTAATACCCTACTTGGCATTGTACGAGTTAGCTCGGTCCCTATTTGATTTCATGGCAAGTAAACATCCATTTGTGCATTGCATATGAGTCCAACTGGCATTTGTTGAGTTTTACGTTGAAGGTGGGACGGTGCATCGTCTTCACGGGTTATGGGATTCGTGATCGTCATGTATCGTCATACCGGATACGGTTCACACACCCCTCCATTGTGGGCCGCAATGGGGACGTAGTTCCATAGTCCACTCATGCGTAACCAGAGGACGCATTGACTAGAACTATATGATTGGGAAAGGCGCCACCCTTTAGGTGATACCGCCCGTCACTTTAATACCACTATTTGGGGTATCACTGGCACGATATGATTAATAGTTGTGATTGCATGACCAATACGACAACAGTGATTTCGTATCTTCTCTATCCCTTATGTGGCTTCCTATGGGCACTTATGTGATAAGAAAGTGTTAGTTGAACATGATATCCTATTGACCATGTTTGTATTGATTAATGTTATTGAGATACTTGATGAGTATATATATAAATATGCACACTTATACATGATTATGTGAATATCTTGATTTGTATATATATAGATATATATACTTGCATATGATGTTTTTATGGGAACTATCTTCTAATTCATTTTATTTGTGTTTGAACAGGGAATTACACACTGGTTCATTTGGACGGTTTAGCAAGTAAGAAGAAATGGTTATCTTGTGGAGTATCAAAACGATACGACTCCTCTTCACGGGTTTTCTGTCATTTGTAAAATGACACCATGATTATATGTTACATGATTATATGTTACATATCTCTTGTAGTATCGTACTGGGTCATTATAACTCATTCCGTACTTTGTTTTCTAGTTGCAGTAATTTGGTAGCCGCGTTAAGGCTAAATAGACCGTAACTGTAGCAATGTGTAGCTGATCGACAGATCGATATTAGATCGTGTGGTTCATGTTTCTAGCAGCTGACTTCCCCGAGTAGCAGCATGTGGAGTCCTATTTCTTTTTAGCATCATCATCTGTATATAGTACTTTGTTATTCTTGTAAGATCGATTTTGTAAAGTTATTTAAACTTTACGGTCGGGTAGATACTTGAGTATTTGTATTGTTTCTTCTTGGGCCGACGAGTTATGTCGTGCCGTTATTCGTGGTTTTAATATTTATTTCAGTTGTCTCCCGGGCACGTAATAGCTTTGGGGCTTTTCTTTATTCTATTTGTTATTATTGTTGGTTAACCTCTATATGCTTTAGCCGTGGGTAATTGTTGCCAGGTTGGTTCTTTGTCGAAACGTCGGCCTGGAGTGCCGATGGTTTGTTCAGCGTCTACAATATTACGGCACACGAGTTTTTTCCCCTTTGAGAGATAATGTCTCTCTTGGTTTCTTTGACTTTGGTTTCAAGCTTCATAGCTCAAGACTTCATTTCCTTATTGCTTCCACTAATTCGATTTTTGAAATACCGTATTTTAGTACGACTTTATGTTCATGTTTTGAGCTTGTTAGCTCGACTGTTCAACTTGCACTACTGTTTAACTAATGCTTGTCCTCTTCTTATGTTAGTTTCAGCGACACGACCTTGGGATTTCGTGTTGGAATCCGGATCGGGTCGTTACACAATCACACACAAGTGATAAAAACCGAATCAAAGGATGTAGTTCCTGATGCAGCTGCATTAGGAGGTACATTCATCAATAGTTGAATTTTGTGCAATTTTGCATCTATTCTTTTCTCAATCATACTTCTCTCCCGAGATCAAAATTTTACACATAACAGATTCCACACGTACTTTATTTCCATAGGAGTATAACTCTACTTTATTTCAAGTTATACAAACATTCCACTATGAACCTTTCACGCTATTACCAAGGATAGCCATTTTGCACAACATCAACCCAATGAAATCAAAAGATCCATAGTTCCAAGAGAGAATGACAACAAACCTTGTTCATATGTATCTCTTTTCCTTTAGGTAGCTTTCACAATTTTCTAGGGATATTCATTTTTCTATGAGAACCAAAGTTCCATAGTATCAAGATAAGATGCTACAACCCTTGTACTTTAGGTAGCTCTTTCCTTTGTGAACTTCAAACTTGTTCAAGAACTAGGAAAGAGAGTGAGAATTATAAACCAAATTCACAATTGGATTATAATGTAATTCCCAAGCAACAACATAATGTACAAACATGTGAGTCAATCAATCTAGAGTGCCCACTAAAATTACAATGCAAGGATGTCTATTTTAAAAAAATACATTTAACTAAGTATAGAGTTTCATAGCAAACGTACCAAGAGATTTCCTAAGATTGGAGAATCTCTAAAAAAACAAGACTCTTAGTAAAGATATCAACAAGTTGATTTTCAGTCCCTACATGTTCAATACAAACAATCTCTTGTTTCACCAAGTCTGTAATTAGGGGTGTAAATCGGAACCACCGAACCAAACCAAACCGGTCAGTTTGGTTTGCTTTTAGTCGAAGACGATTCGGTTTGAGTTTCAAAAATTGGAAAACCACTCGGTTCGGCTCGGTTCGATTCATGGTTTTTGGTATCGAACCGAACCAAGCCAACATGTATATTTTTATTTATTTATTATATAATGTATATTATATATAATTTGTTAACTATTCTAAACTTTTAGATCATTTTGATTTAGTCATAATATATATATATATATACATACATACATACAAAACCAAACAAAATCTTGATTGTTTGAGAACACTATTATTTCTTTCATTGTTTGTGTTTATTTTAGAACTTGTATTTTAATCTTTAGGATAATTTTATTTTACTAGGTTATTATCTAATTTTGATTGTTTGAGGACTATTATTTCTTCTATTGTCGTGATTTCATGTTAGGTAAGTTGAGAACAACAACGGGATTAAATGAAATGAGAGTTTAAATGAGAGGAGTAATATTGGAAAGGCAACTAGGGAAATACATATGTAAGAGTACCCCTTCCCTCACCACATTATATTTAAAAGATAATGGTAAAACAAGTCAATTGAAGAATAATTTTGAAATCAAACAATATCTTATCTTTCTGACATAAATGTAGTGAATGACCTACTCAATACTGAATGATGTATAAGCAAATGAATGTAAATAAATTACTGAATTATAGTAACAGTTGTGTATTATTCTAGTTAGGAATGATGGTTCAAAGGTTATTGCCTTCCCTCTTCAATTGGTCATGCGGTGTGGTACGTATAGAACTGCCTATATATTGAAAATATGATCAATATATAATATTATTGGAATAGGTTTATTTCAGCAAGATTAATGATCTTACCCTTCGATCTCCAGCTTCACCATCTATTAAAGGTTCAACCTCTTCATAAAAGGCCACCCCCTGTTTGAATGGGTTGAGAGTAAGCGTATGCTTCGGAAATTCAAAAGTTCATCAACTGAGATGATTACATGAGTGGGAAAAGAAAAAAAAATAGTAGAGCAAGAAAACATCATAGCTGTAACATTAAACATCACATGGAACTGTAACAATTATTTTAAAATGGACAAAAAATGAAATAAGGACAATTATTTGAAAACAGGCACAGTATTAAAGACGAAAACAAAAAGTAGTGAGAGAAGTACACATGCCCACTTGCGACAACTAGGAGTCTAGGACAAATTTTCCAAGCCAGAAATATTAAAAATTGGAACTACAACCAAATATATTTGTACATGCTAAATGAAAGGCAGCTATAAAGAGAGTCGATCAAACCACCTTACACTAACATTACAAGTTCAGGCTACAAAAAGAAGTAATGTCTCACAACAAGAAAACGTAAATTTTTCTTACCTTCAATGATTCTCCCATACAAATCCTACACTGTTCTAGTTCTAGTTTGGAAACGGATGGAGTATTAAAGAAGAAAACAAAAAGTAGTGAGAGAAGTACCCATGCCCACCTAGCGACAACTAGGGGCAAATTTTCCAAGCCAGAAATATTAAAAATTGGAACTACAACCAAATATATGTGAACATGCTCAATGAAAGGCAGATATAAAGAGAGTTCAGGCTACAAAAATAAGTAATCTCTCACAACAAGAAAACGTAAATATTTCTTACCTTCAATGACCCCCCCCCCTGGTACAAATCCTACACTGTTGTAGTTTGGAAACGGAGGACAATTATTATGATTTTTTTGATAAGTAAATAATATATAAAAAAGCATCAAAAGAGGTAATGCGTCCATTGTACACTAGAAGTATACCTAATCAAAATGATTAACCAATGTCTATACTATTTACAAAATCTACAATAGCAGTGTTGGGACTAGAAGTAGAGTGATCAGCCTCGGAACACCAAGCCCTCTATATTAAAAACTTGAACTACAACCAAATATATGTGTACATGCTCAATGAAAGGCAGCTATAAAGAGAGTCGAGCAAACCACCTTACACTAACATTATAAGTTCAAGCTACAAAAAGAAGTAAACTAACATTATAAGTTCAGGCTACGAAAAGAAGTGATGTTTCACAACAAGAAAACGTAAATTTTTCTTACCTTCAATGATCCTCCCATGTACAAATCCTATACTATATTGCATTCAAATCGACGATGACATCATTTACAACATTCTCTTCCTCATCCATTTCATCTCCACCACCAAAAAACCTAGAGGAAACTTCAGTATCGGGAGGGATAGAGAGAGAGAGAGTTTCATATATGTAAGCTTCATGCAAACTCTTTTAGAAACGCGCCTCCGAGGTTGGTTGGTTCCTCTGCAAGCTTCTAGAAAACATAGTAACTTACGTATACATGAGGTAAAGTAAAAGTGAGTGATAGAGAATGATTTCTTCACATCTACAAGCTTTTGGCCAACTCTTTAGGAGACAGGCGCCCAAGGTAAGTTCATCTGCAAGCTTCTGGCCAACTCATTGAGTAAAACATTATTGAGCATGAGTGAGATTGAGTATTATATATATATATATATATATATATATATATATATATATAGAGAGAGAGAGAGAGAGAGTTCTTAAGATCTCCAAGCTTCCGGTCCTTTAAACAAGCACCACTCGGTGCTGTTTCCGGCCAACTTCTTGAGGCACGCGCCCCTTAGATATGTTTGTGTGTAAGCGTCCAACTCATTAAATATACATGAGTGAGAATGGTTGAAAATGAAAGAGAGAGAGAGAGAGTTCTTCAAATCTGGAAGCATTTGGCCAACTCCTTAAGCTAAACGCCCCCTGGTAGGTTTGTAAGCAAGCTTCTGGTTAACTGATCGAGTATTCACGAGTGAGAGTGAGTGGGAAAGGGAGAGAGAGTTTGTAATTTAACATGGTAACAGAACTGGAAACTTGACATGGTAACTAGTAACTTAACTATTTCAGTTTAATATACATTGTTGAGCCCTTATCTAAAACTTTTAGATGAGTTAGTAACTTGGGTTAAGTATACCATTAGTCCCTGAACTTTGGCCAAACCCATAATCAGTCACCCAACTTCAAAAAGTTTCACTACTGACCAAAGTAAGCCTTTTTAGCTCATCGGAGGGGTCCCTAACCCTAACGTCGTTTGTGTATTTTCGTTAAGTGAGCATGTGCCACTCACATGCATAAAATAAAGGGGCCATTTATACGATCATCAAAATAAGAGGTCAATGTGGAAATTTGAATACCATCATCTCCAACCGGAATCACAAAACCTTGATACCATTAACTCAACGTGTATAATATGAGGGATTTCAATTATCCCAAAACTTTTGATTTGCTGTGGTGGCGTGAGAGAAAATGGAGCCCTTGTGTTGATAATGCCAAACTGGTGAGACAAAATCAAAACCATGGAGACGGAGGCCTGCGGCTATGGAGAAGGAGCTGGATGCTCTCTGGTTTGGGGACGAGGCAGAAACGAGGCCGGCGACGCTTTGATTGGAGGAGGCAGATCTTACTTGTTTTGCAATATGAGGGATTTCAATTATCCCAAACTTAGGATTTGATGTGGTGGCGTGAGAGAGAATGGAGCAGGGGTTGCTTGTGTTGATGATGCCGAACTGGGGAGACGAAATCAAAACCATGGAGACGGTGGCCTGTTGCTATGGAGAAGGAGCTGGATGCTCTCTGGGTTGGGGACGAGGCAAAAGCGAGGCCGGTGGCGCTTTGATTGGAAGAGGCAGATCCGGCATGGATCATCAACCCTGATTGAAGAAGATAGCATTAAAATTTTCACATTGACCCCTTATTTTGATGATCTTATACATGGCCCCCTTATTTTGTGCATGTGAGTGGCACATGCTCACTTAACGGAAATACACAAACGACATTAAGGATAGGGACCTCCAATGAGCAAAAAAGACCTACTTTTAGTGGTGAAATTTTTTTAAGTTGGGGACTGATGATAGGTTTGGCCAAAGTTCAGGGACTAATGGTTTACTTAACCCTAGTAACTTCACATGGTAAGTGTTGGAAAATATGGGTGCTAATTGTAACATC
Source organism: Codonopsis lanceolata (assembly GCA_013146195.2). NCBI lineage: Eukaryota > Viridiplantae > Streptophyta > Magnoliopsida > Asterales > Campanulaceae > Codonopsis > Codonopsis lanceolata. Next base: position 100,741,391 of record CM028380.1, on the reverse strand, counting down.
ATGGTTTATATATAAATACCCTGGTTACGGCTTCCAAATCATACTCTCTATTCTTCTCTCCTTCTTTATTACTTAACATTGTATTATAGGGTGTGGCAAGGTCGTGGGTTTGCGTCATCCCGCTTGCATTTAATACCCAAATAGATTGTGAGTGCATGTTGTCGCTTTGTTTGGTTTGTGATGCCTAGTAAGGCATATTTGTTTCTCTCCGCGTGTTGACGGGTCACATGTTAAAGGGAATGTTGAGTTTGATATACATTATTGGTCCTTACAATATATATCAAACTCAACACAACTCCTAACGTGTAACCTGTCAACACGTGAAGGTCTAAACAAAAAGTCTCACCATTAATCATTAATCACAAACATAAAAGTGTGACAACATGCACTCACAATATTTTTGGCTGACAAGGAAGATCGCTCAAACCCACGACTTTGCCAAATACCATATTAAGTTATTAACTAATCAAAAAAGCTTAGTTCCAACAATGTATATCAAACTCAACACAAACAACTACAAAATTATAGGAGAAGCTAGGGCAAGTAGCCAATACGTACGTAGAGGCGTTTGAGAGAGACTTTACAGCTTCATTTCTTACCTGCCGACTAGTATTATGCAAAAAAATCATGTTTAACGATCTGTCTATATGATATGATTCTGACCACCAACCAAGAACCAAGATTGTCACAAGCAAGGGAGAGACATTGGAAGTATTTAGATCAAGATTCGAGGGTTCTTATGAGCATGGATCGAGGTTCAAGGGTTCTAAAGTGCATAGAGTATGATTGGAAGATTCAAGAGTTCTATACAAACTTAATTCGTGGATTTATTGGAGATTCAGGCTATTACAATGGCTACTCTACAAATTCAAACATGCGTTGTGAAGCCTTAGATTTCATGGAAAATGACTTGAAGACTCAAGAAATGTTCGTTAATGTCATACAATGACTTTGGAAGCTTTTAACGCCTAAAGGAAGACTTTAGGGGGGGGGGGCAAAATGCAACTTTGAAAATTAGGCCTTTACAAAAAACGGGATTTGTAGATTTTCCTTATTTTGGAGGATTTATGTTTCCTAAATAGATTAGGTAACTTACCTAATTGTTTCCTACATAGATTAGGTAAGTTGAGTAGTTTCCTAAGTGGATTTTAGGTAGTTTCCTAAGTTGATTTTACTTAGACTTTTCCATTTACTTTTATGTTTAGGATTCACAACCCATATAAATAAGGGTTGTGGCATATTGTTTTGGAGACAACTTTATGATTATTGATTAATATAAATTTTGAGTGTTTTTCAAAACCTCCTTGTTCTTCATTGAACTTGTGATTATTTGGTGAGAGGCTAAGTAATCGAAACCCGAACTTATCAATAGGATATTCATCCCTATTGTGGCGTTCTTCATTATACCAAGGTTCGTGTTCGTCTCGTAATTGGATCGCGGAGTACCTCGTTCAATAACGGATCGTAGCATTGGGTCAAGGTGTCACAATCCATCAATTCATTGACGTTCTTCGCTTGCCATGCTGCGTGCTCTTTGATTCCTCCATCACGAGTACACGTCTAGGAATCATATCATTTGGTATCAGAGCTAAGTTTCGTTTTCCATAATCTATCTTACTTAAATTGTTCTTATTTTGATTATCAATTTGTTTCTCTTCCTACTTCGAATTAGGGTCTTCAATCCTAATTTGTTCTTTTCTATTTCTTTGTTTTTCTTGTTTCAAAAACCCTAATCTTTAAGGGTTATAAATCTGAAATCCAAAAAAAAAAAAAAAAACTGTTCATCCGGTCACTGTTCATCGCAAGAATTACTGTTCATCGCCGGAGTTACTGTTCATGCCGGTTACTGTTCATCGTTGGTACTGTTCTTTGCGGAAAAAAAAATGCTGTTTTAATTTATTTGGGACAGCTTGATTAAAAAAAAAGAGTATTCGGACAAAAAAAAAGAAAAAAAAAAGGTCTAAATAAAAAAATATACATAAAAAAAATCAGATTTAAAAAAAAAGAAATCTGACATTAAAAAAAAAAAAGAATTGTTAGTTGCTGAAGATTGTGATTGCTTGGAGTTGGAAATTGCTAGTTGTGCAAAATTGAGAAGCTTGAAGTATTATCATCATCTAGGTTCAAGAATTAAAATTGAATCTTCTTTTACAAAATAATCGTTGAGCCAATCATCCTTGAAATTCCACTCTTAATTTTTTTTTCTCTACACGTGATTCTTATTGATTAAGTTTCTTGGTTGTGTTTGCTTTGATAATCACTATTTAATTGCTTAGTTCTTTTAGAACTTGGAGGAATTGAAAGTGAGGGAGAGTAGGTAAACACGAGAGGAGTGTCATTATTGAGTGAAACACGTAAGGGAGAGGGTGAGGTGATTTTGCTAACCAATTTTCTTGCAGGTACACCATGGATAGTAAATTGTATATGAATGGTTTAGGGGAAGAGATAAGAAAAATGATGAGAAGACAAAAAGAAGAGATGTGCGAGGAGATTGATAGGTTAAGGAGGGATTGTAGAGAGAAACCTAAACCTGAAATTAGAACCAATAGAGATTTTCATAAACCTAGGCTCAAGGAGGAGTTTGGAGAGTATGTGTATGAACAGAAGTCTAATAATGGGAAGTTTAGCTATAATTATAGGAAGAGTCCTAGAGAAGATAGAGACACTATGGAGTTTGATCTTCCAATTTTCAATGGTAGGAATAATCCTGATTTGTATTTGGAGTGGGAGATTAAAATGGAGATATTCTTTAGGAACCATGATTATTCCGAGTGGAAGAAAGTTAACATAGCCTCTAAACAATTATCTTATTATACTACAGTTTGGTGGAAGGACTTGACACTAGCTAGTCCAATGTGTGGAGGACAATGTGTTGATACTTGGGCAAGGATAAAGTGGTTAATGAGGAAGAGACACATTTCGATTGCATACCAAAGGGAACTCAACAAAAAGGTCCATCTTTTGACCCAAGGTAGTAAATGTGTCGAAGATTACTTTAAAGAGATGGAGGTAACTATGATTAGGGCTAATGTGACGGAGTTTATAGAAGATACCAAGGTTAGATACTTGAGGGGAATGAAGCCCGAAATTACTAGATTCATGGATATACAAGCTCATAGGAACATGGATGACTTGGTTCAAGAAGCGTTTAAAATTGAGAGGATGCTCAAGAGGGAGGATTTTTATAGGAGAAAACATAAACAAGGATCCAAGGTTGGGAAGATTGATAAATCTAAGGACGAGAGTCCAAGGATCATTACCCAAAGTCCAATTCTTGAAAAACTAAGTTCTATGAAAGAAAGTTTGAGAGAAGAGAGAAATGCTAGCGAGGAAAAGAATATAGAGAAGCCTTTAAAAAAAGAGAGCTTGAGAGAAAATAAAGAGAGTTTGGCTAGAGAGCAAAGTGAGGAGTGTGAGATAGCCAAGAAAAAGGAGAGCTCAAGTGAAAATAATGAGCGTTTGGCTAAAGATAAAAGTGAGTTTTGTGAGATAGCCAAGAAAAAGAAGAGCTTGAGTGAAAACAAGAATGAGAGGCCGGCTCATGAGACTAGTGTTAGTTGTGAGATAGCCGGGCAAAAGGAGAGGAAAATTAGAGAGAGTGAACAAAAGAAAGAGTGTGAGAAAAAGAAAGAAAGTGAGGCAAATTTTCATACTAACAAAGTTGAATTGTTATTTCCTAATTCCATTGTTTCTCATTCGCAAATTGTTCATGAGTTGAAGCCTACGCCGTCTAAAGAAATTGTGAGATTCAAGGTTGAATACCAACAAGGTAAGGAGATTGTTGTAGATCCTACACTTTCTCAAAGGTATGATCTTACTCTTTCTTTGAAAAATAAGATATGTGGTGAATTGTTATATGCTAATCACCATGATATTGATCATAAGCTCAACAGTGTAGTTGTTGAGTTTGGAAAGCTAAGTAGTCTTGTAGACACTTCAGTCATGGGAGAGATTGTTAAACCAATTAATTTATTATATGATGTACACCATAACCTTGGTGAGAAATTCAGAATTAAGAGAGGTGCTGCTTTGAAAAATCTTATTAGTCTTGTGACTGTCGTATTCATGAGAAAGATTGTTAGACCACTTGACATCTGTAGAAAGTTTCTATAGCAAGATTTTGTTAGTCACCATGGTCTAAGTGATTTGATGAAATATGGTGAATATATTGGTGATGACTTAAATTTGACATTGCATAAATCTAATCATTCGTATGTGGATCCATTCATGGATGTTACATTGGTTGTTAATATGGTAGGATTGAATTGTGCATTGCAAGTTGGAAAGCAAATTTTGAATTTTCTATTGGGGATTTCTATGTGTGGGTTCCCGGGATGCGTGCTCCCGCGCCCCGCGCGCCCTTGGATAGGGGTGCGCGTACATGCGGATGCGGTGACATCCACTGCTCCCATTCCACCCTCCCTTGTTTAGGGGAGGACGAAATCAAAAGTGCGGGAGGAGTGCTGTCGGAATAGCGCGTTGGAATGCGCCTCGGTTGTCTTTAGTGGATTTTGATCTAATATGGGAGCTTTGGGTTTTCTATGTCAAGTTATCCCTTTTTTACGGGATACCAGGATATAGGAATGCATCACCCTTCTATTCCCATTCTCCCTTGTTTAGGGGAGAACGTGAAAATGCAAGGAAGGAATGTTGCAGCGCCCCCACTATGGATTTTATGAAAATAGCCTCATGGCCTATCTCGGATCACTATGGGTGCTTTGGGTTTTCTACGTCAAGTTATCCCATGTTTAGGGGATACCAGGACATAGGAATACATCACCTTTCCATTCACATTCTCCCTTGTTTAGGGGAGAACGTGAAAGTGCAAAGAAAGATGTTGCGAGGCCCCACTGGATCCAAGATGTTTTAGAGTCGACATCTTTATTTTAAGGAAGAAATAAAGTAAAACCAGAAAAGAAAACCAGAGATTGTAAAAACCGGGTTCTGAGGCTAAGTTACGAGTTGAGAAGGTGCTAGGCACCCAACTCGCCCTTTCGGTCTCAAAACAGTTTTTGGCTAAAGTATGCTTTTTGTTATATTTATTTAACAGATAAATAAAGCATTAACTGCCTACAAATACATTCATTTGTCTACATTATTTACAGACTTGCAACTGTCTCTTTACAAATAATTACAGATATACTTGAAAATATTTGGTCATAATAACGGCTACATTTAGTACTATTTCCTAATTAAATCCGGGCAGCATAACTGCTTATATATCTACATTGGACCGGATTGGAAATAATACTTTTATAGATAAAGACTTTAATGAATAAATAAAGCAAATAATTACAAATATGCCTGAAAATATTTGGCCATAATAACGGCTATATTTAATACTATTTCCTAACTAAATCCAAAGACAACCGCTATATATCTACATTGGGCCGGATTGGAAATAATAATTTTACAAAATGAAAGCTTTAAAGTAAAACTTACTGACAGCCTAGGGTGTGCTCGCTCTATCCTTCTCGGGAGAGGGAGACATTTGTTGCTGCTGCTGATGTGTTTTGGGCAGAGTGACGGCTTATATATGGTGTTTTTGGCTCACTCACTCGGGCAGAATGACGGCTTAGTTTTTGTGGTTTTGGCTTATTTGGTTGGGCGGAATAAGGGCTTATATGAGTTGTTTTTCAGCCTATTACTCGGACAGAGTAACGACTTACTTTATGGTTTTTGGGCCGGGGAAATAGGGTGGATACCTAGCTGGGGGGCTAAGGCTCACTCCTACCGGTTGGTTTTGTGTTTGGGGGAGATTTAGCAGAGTTTCGAGGCTTTTGAAATGATCGCTCACTATTTATTTCTTCAGCGTAACGAGGACGCAGAGAAATTTTATCGACGAGAAGGTGTGCTGAATGATCGACTGAAGGCCTCTATTTATAGGTTGAACTGAGGACTCAAAAGGAATTAAAATTCCTTCTTCACGCATCATTTGTTTGTACACCGCGCAGGAAGATTTGTGTTTTGCGGCAACTGTAGCAGAAAACTGGGCGCAGTGTAAGAGAATTGGGCGCCATGCCCAAAAAAATTGGGAGCCATGCCCAAAAAATTGGGAGCCACGCCCAATTTCAATGGTGGCCACACCCATTTCCAAACTATGCACTTTTTGTACACTTTGGTCCTGTTCGTTCCTTTTTTGCGCATCCTGCTTTGTCTTTTTGCACTTTTGACCCTGTAACTTGACATTTGTTAATGTTTTAACAGGTCTTGATATTTTATGTCATGTCACATACCAGGGGTACGAAATTGGGGTGTCTACACTATGTTTCACCAAGATGTGAGTTCTAAACTTGTGATTATGCATGATGTTTCTATGATGAATTATTTTGTTGCATGTCATAAGATTGTTGAAGTTTCCCATGATGCGTTGATGTTTCACAAGATTTATGGATTGCATGAGTCACATATGGATTCATGGAAAGAGACAACTCATGTTAATCATGTTAAACCTTGGAAAGGTGATAAAATTCATATTGTTGATGATAATAAGCATGTTTTCACACATGATCTGATTTTTGAGCATAAAGGATCCTTTAGATTACACTCTGGTTGTAATTTCTTATCGTTGCATGATTCATTATTGAAAAATATGGATAAGTAAAAGATGAAAGTTTTTAGGTTGATCTTTAAACTTGGTGAAACCAATTGTTTGTTTCAAATCGAGGAATTAGGTAAATTGATGAAAGTTTTTAGGTCGGCATTTTCAAATCATTTCACCTGATAAAACAGTTAAGCAATAATCCAAGTCTTCGGCGACACTACAGCCGGAACCCAAGCTAAGCAATAAATACGACAAGGAAATAAATAAGAGCTAATGGGATGCTCAGCGGAAGTCTATACGTAGTGAACACTAACAAGATATACAAGGCACGGCTAACACAATTGCCGGCATCAAGAGAAGTACACATACTACAAGAGTTAATACTACAAGTAGCTAATAGGAAAACACTAGTACAAGATCTATAAACATTCCCAAGCGTAGTCTAGTTGACTAACTTTAACCCGTCGTCCTTGCAAAATACAAAAGAAGATAAGAGGACTTCTAAAACCACCTCTTCGACTGCAAGAGCCTGATCAAAAGAGAACTAAAGTATACGAGCACTGCGATCCTCAATGGGAAGGTCCTGTCCTGCCAGGATCTAAAAAAGGGGGGTAAGTCATAAAGACTCGTAAGCTATCAATCATGCATGACATGGCAATATGCAACAAGACAATATTACAAGTTAGGCAAGTATATGAGATGCACATTGACATTACAAGCATGTCACATAATATGATCAAGTATATGAGATGCACATTATTGCACATAGTCACATAATATGAGGATATAGATTTGGCCGTAGACATCGCACACCTTCATGACGTGCATGAATCGATGGGTGTGATAATACATCGATCTTCTGAGGATATTCTCGGGATAAACATGAAGTCAATCTCATATGATCGCGTATTGGTTGGCCAGAGAGGACTCTTCCCCACTGTGGCCAGCAGTGGAGGGTGTGTGACATGATCAAGTACGCCAGCTGGACTCATGCAATGCCAAGTAGTATTTACTCAACAATGGTTAGTATGGAACGAGTACGACAAGAGCGTCCTCGTTCAAGACAATTATATAATCTCATCAATAAACAAGCAAGATTGAGCTCAACAAGAGCGAACTCAATATATCAAGTATGCATTTATTATGTCATAAAGATACAAGCATGATAGTCAATCCATTTCAATAGTCTAGAATTAGTTTTCTAGTGGAACGTATGTAATAACGTCGTAGGGATTGATCATTGAGCCGGTATTGTTAATTAGCTCACTAATGTCGACTCCGTTGAGTCATTTCTATAAACCCAAGCTTGTAGAGTTAAAATACTATTTGCATTTCAAACTCTTTTCTAAGTTATCGCATCGATTAATCTAGGTCATTAATCCAATAACAACCATAGCCAAGAATAAATTCAAGTCCCCAATTTATGGAACCCTAGATCACGTTTTCCCAAATAATGGTCGAAAGTCTATGACCCAAGAATAATAATTATTTCTAACATAGAGAAGAACACTTTTACTTCTAGGCTTAGTGTCCAAATCACAACATTTACATTCGTGGTTTATAGTTCCCAAAATTTCATACTCTCTACAACGTATCATTATCATGGTAGAGAACAAGGAGGGCATGAATTAGACATGAGAGAAGGGAAGCAAGAGGGGGTAGCATGTTATTTCTAACATGGACCTAAGGGAAATTGATAGCTTACCTCAAGCCAAGCAAAAGACGAAGCAAGAAAAACTGTCGGTGTCGAACGCTCGTCTCGACGGCGGCTACGCGACGGCGATCTCGGAATCGCAAGCGGGTCTCGAATCTCTTGGAAGCCAAACCCTCACTCAAAAATCTCACCGAGGTTCTCACGCACGAACTCTCTCCAGTCCAGAGAAGACGGAATGAAGAAATGAGTCGTGAAATGAAGACTAGAGCTGATGTAGTGCAATCAGCTTGATTAAATGATAATGGAATCCACATGTCACTTGATGAATGGTAGAAATAGGTTTAGCAATCTTAATTAGGCTTAGATTAGGCTAATAAGACTCTAATACAAGTGGTTTAAGTCACTAATGGTAGAGGTTTAGTAAGGGTAAGATCGTAATCAGCCAAATGTCGTAGAAAATCACGTTTTGCTGGAATTCTGCTCTGTTCGGTTGTGATGGCCGAACTTCCTTCATAATGTTCGGTTATCATGGCCGAACAAAGCCCAAAATGTTCGGTTGGCAGGGTAGAACGATTCCTTAGGCCATACGTTAGGTCAAACAGGTCCAGATTTGCACGTATAACGCGTACAAGGCATAAACAACTCTAAGAAGCATTAGAATGAGTATCAAGGGTCCTAATAACAATGATAAAAGTCTCTCAAGGTCTTGGCTAAGTCCAAAAGATCAAAGCCCGAGCAAGAACAAGCCAAACTAGAGCATGCAAGGCAATAGGCGTTCGTTACGACAATTACGGTTCGATCAAGGAATGCAATCGAGTCAATCATGTTAGGGATACTACTAGCATGTTAAAAACATATTCTAATCATGTTAAACAAGTATAGAAGACAAGTAATACAAGTAGGTTTCGGGTTCTCACATCCTCCCCCACTTAAAGGAATTTAGTCCCTAAATTCATACCAGAATCATCAAATAGGAAAGGATATCTTTCTCTCATATCGAGCTCGGTTTCCCAAGTAGCTTCCTCAATGTCATGGTTCTTCCATAAGACTTTGACTAACGGGATCCGTTTCGTCCTCAAGATTTGCTCCTTAGTGTCAAGAATCCTCACTGGTCTTTCATCATAAGAAAGATCAGGTTCGAATGTGATCTCATCATAAACAAGGACATGCGATTCATCTTTCAAATACTTCCGTAGCATCGAGACATGGAATACATCATGAACATCCGATAACGAAGGTGGCAATGCTAACCGATACGCCAAGGATCCAATCCTTTCTAAGATCTCAAATGGTCCAATAAATCTAGGTGAAAGTTTGCCCTTCTTCCCAAATCGCTTAGTACCGCGCCGGGGCGATACTTTCAAGAATACATGATCACCAACCTGGAACTCTAAGTCACGTCTCCGGTTGTCTGCATAGCTTTTCTGTCTACTCTGAGCTGTAAGCAATCTGTCTCTAATCAGTTTCACACTCTCAACTGACTGTTGCACCATATCTGAACCCCATAGCTTAGCTTCACCAACTTCATCCCAGCAAATCGGTGAACGACACTTACGCCCATATAAAGCTTCATATGGCGCCATTTCAATTTGGACTGTAACGTTATTATAAGCAAATTCGACTAATGGCAAATGAGAATCCCAACTACCTTTGAAATCCATGGCACAAGCACGTAGCAAATCCTCTAGTACCTGGATCAATCTCTCAGACTGACCATTTGACTGTGGGTGAAAAGCCGTACTGAAATTCAACTTCGTCCCCAAAGCCTCTTGTAAAGCATGCCAAAATCGAGAAGTAAACCTGGGATCTCTATCCGATACAATGCTCACCGGGACACCATGTAGTCTCACGATATCCACGAACATACAATCTTTAACCCAGACTTAAACTATAAGTCATCGCAATAGGAATAAAATGTGATGACTTAGTCAATCTATCCACAACAACCCATGCATCAAAACCTCGACGAGCACGTGGCAATCCTGTCCACGAAATCCATGGTGATATGCTCCCATTTCCACTCCCAGGTATCTCAAGTGGTTGTAATAAACCGGCGGGTCTCACGGTGTTCGCTTTCACCCGTTGGCATGTCAAGCATCTAGATACATACTACGCAATATCTCTCTTCATTCCATTCCACCAAAGCTGCTCTTCAAGTCCCTATACATTTTAGTACTCCCTGGATGTATAGTGTACTTGGCCTTGTGAGCCTCATCAAGAACCATACGCTTAACCCCATCGGTGGCAGGGACGCAAACTCTACCTCGATAAATCAAAATCCCATCAGTGTTCATAGCAAACTCTGGTGTCTTACCATCACCCAAACCATCAATAATCTTCTTCAGTTCAGGATCGGTAGCCTGAGCTTCCTTAATCAACCCAAACAAGCGAGTGTAGCACGTACGCTCAGCAAAGATAACACTATACTCTCTCACTGGACTTCATTCGCGGACATCCTCGAGCATCTTCCACTCTCTCATCATCAAGCAAGACATACACTTTCCCTACTCAAGGCATCGGCAACGACATTAGCCTTCCTGGATGATACAAGATAGTACAGATCGTGATCTTTCAGCTTCTCCATCCATCGTCTCTGTCGCATGTTCAACTCCTTCTGCGAAAAGAGGTACTTCAAACTCTTGTGATCAGTGAATATCTCAAACTTAGCTCCATAAAGATAATGCTTCCACTTATGAAGTGCAAATATGATGGCGGCTAATTCGAGATCATGCGTCGGATAATTCTGTTCATGAGGTGATAGCTTCCTCGAAGCATAGGCAATAACTCTCCCATGCATAAGCACACAACCCAAACCTTCTAGTGAAGCGTCGCTATAGATAACAAAGTTCTTGAACCATTAAGCAATGCTAAGATAGGAGATGTAAAACCTCCTTTTCAATTCACGAAAACTAGCCTCGCTTATCACTCCATATAAAAGAAGAATTCTTCTGTCAATTTAGTCATCTGAGTAGCGATCTTCGAAAACCCTCGATAAACCTACGTAATAACCTCAAGCCCAAGAAACTACGGACTTCGTCACCGCATTCAGGCGTCTTCCACTTAGTAATCGCCTCAACCTTAGATGGATCCATCGCTATACCATCACTAGACACCACGTGTCCTAGAAAAGCAACTTGTTCCAACCGAAAGCACACTTATCGAACTTCGTAAAGCTTCTTTTCTCACGCAAGATCGAAAGAACTCTCTCAAGTGAATCTCATGCTCCTCTCGTGACTTCGAGTACACGAGGATATCATCAATAAACACAACCACAAAGCAATCAAGATATTCATGAAACACCCTATTCATTAAATCCAAAACTCGCAGTGCATTCGTCAAACCAAAAGGCATAACACGAACTCATAATGGCCATAACGTGTACGAAAGGCTGTCTTAGGAACATCCTCCTCTCGAACTCTCAACCGATAATAGCCACTCCTCAAGTCAAACTTGAATAAACAATC
>CM028380.1:100698408-100729629 GCA_013146195.2 Codonopsis lanceolata | reverse complement strand
AGTGCGACGCAGATGTTGAACCCGGAAGAGAAAATTGAGATTTATAGTAGCCATTTATCAAAAAATCATCAGCTGGTTGTCATATTCTATGACCACCATCTTGGTTTGTTGCACCATCTAAACATATCTTACGCCTACAGGCATCATCAAGACCACTTTGTTGAATGAAATTATTAAAATCGACATACCCGAAATCATAACCAACTCCTCCCAATTTTTACGAAGTGTGGGATATAATGTTAAAGTGCCCCCTACATCCACGGCTCTGAATATTGGACGCAAAAGTAAAGCAAATCCGACCATAAAAATCTTCTATCCTCTAGTACATTTGGCATAGACAAAAGTAGCAATGATATACTGATCCCCGATGCCCAATCGAGCGATGATAAGGCGGGAAGAAGCTTCCATAAAATCTACACTTATACCGGCATCCCAAAGCGACCCATATATGAACATTAAGCGGATTATGTCGCTTTTAAAGCCCGACTTGCGAGAGCAATTTTATTGATTCTTCTACCCCTATTTTTGGTTCCAAAATAATAACTAAGCGGCTTATATTGGCGTTTTAGTAAACGAAGCTGATCTATAGTATCCTTATTACCTATCCCGCGGGCATTCCAAATCAATGCAGCCATATGGAAACTATATTAAGATGAAACATGTCGAGCTTTCACCCCAGCTCTAGTAGCCCTTTTTGGTCGACATTTATATCCCTTCTTAATCGGAGCTTTCTTTTTAATAGACTGACAATATTGTTGAAAAGCCTCCTTCGATTCCTCCGTCCGTTGCAAAAATAAGCCACTGTCCAACGAGTTCGCTCGTTTTAAGTTCATGTTCGTCATCCTCTCCAATACCGAATTAGGGTGTCCTTCACTACCAAAACCGCCCTCACAATTTTCAACAGACTTGCTTTTGCATTTACCCGAAGTCTTCTTACTTCTCTTGCTCACTTCTTCCCAAATCTCATCGAGCCCATCAAAAAGAACTTGGAAAGGGTTATCTAATTTCGGCGCCCGACAAGATCGGTCAAATCCGACCAGTAACATCTAAAAACCTTTTTGTTGGGACACCTTACCACCACACATTACCATATCCGATTTCGCGTTGGCCTTAAAAGTGTGTGACGTAGATAATATCGGATCGGGGTAAATTATTAACCCCAATCCCTTCATTAGCTGCGGTAGTAGAAGACACATCCATCGTCTTGTTAGCAACTAACACCTCTGGCTGAATAGTTGCATTAGCCTCATGTTGCCCATATTCCATATCTTTGTTAACCGTAACCCCAAGACCTACAACAACCTCTTGTGTATTAACCTTTTTTGGAGAATCCGAAACATCAATGACCTCTTTGCCACGCAGACACCCCCGATCATCCTTTTCTTTCGAGCACTCTCCTGCGTCCTTTGAAGGACATGCAGATTTAGCGACCCATTGCTTTGGAACATCTCTCTTCAATTCCGATCCTCCTGATTCCTTTGGAGTCTCTTTTTTAAACTCCCCATTTGTGTGTAGGAATTCCTTCGCTCCTGAATTATTGATACCCTTGTTACCTGTCCATGGCATCTGGCGACCTTTTATTTGTTTGCGGCATTCCTGTACACCATGGCCTAACAGACCGCATCCCGTACAATAGGCAATATTACCCTCGAACTCCAATGATTGCCAAAAACCGTCATCCTTCGAGGTACCTATCCACATCCTTGATGGTAAGCTTTTGGAGACATCAACCTCGATGCACACCCTAGCATACATGGGGTGTGTTAGAGCCAGAGTTTTGTCGTCCACCCGTAGGAATTTCCCTAATGAATTACCAATACGATGCAAGAACGATGGTGTGAAAAACGGCAAGGGAAGTTGATGCAGCCTAACCCATACAGCCACCAACGGGCTATCCTTCTTCAATACGAAATCGCGGGACCACCGAAACGATCTATACATGCATTGCTGAATCATGTGAGATTCTTTCGGCGAGCCCTTACCATATCTTCACTAGGCGACAAGTGAACCATAATGTGCCGAGGATCAAGCGGCCCAATCACGAAAAGACCGTCGGCTTCGATTCGTGCAATATGATCTGAATCACATGGAGAGATGGTCGACCAACCGAGAACTTAAGGATAACCGTATTAAGGAATTGCTTTTAATTTGGATTTGAATCAACTCAAGCTGGAGTAAATAAACACCCATGTTAGAATCGATCATGATCGATTGCCTATGAGGTAAAGGAATATCCCTTAGAGCAGGAGATTTGAGGGGGTTAAGGCATTGCGAAGCGGCTGGTTTAGCAACTGCCGCGACAAACGATTGGGGATTGCCCGACCCTTGTGATGGAGGAGCACCATGTCCATTCAGCGGCGGAAAATCAGATGGAGATGGAGCCCCCGGCGGCGTCTCAGCCGGAGGAGAGGCCATAACGGCCGAACCCTAAAAAAGGAAACAAACCCTAGTACGGGACACTCAAGTCGCACCGTAGATCGCACCTTAGTGTGTGTATTTTACGTAGCCTAAATGAATAATTATGGATAAGGGGGGCATGAGAAAAAAATATAAATACAAAAAAAATATTATAATATTAATTCCAATATTAAATATAAAATAGTGTTGAACTTTAAGTAATTTTCCTTTAGTAACCCTCAATTTATCATTAATAGTGTCAAATCAATAAGGTCCGTCTTTTTTTTAATATCACAAATACAAATAAAAAATTGATTATTATATTAAAAAATGTTTTAAAAAATAAAGATAATATGTCCATAAATAATATAGTGGACACTAATTTTATGACGTAGTGTGACCAGTGTCATGTTCATCACAACTCAACTTCAGTAGTTTCAAAAGAAGCAGATATCTCTTATATCTACCAAGAAGCAGATGTCTCTTATATCTACCATGCTTCAAGTCTACTACTTTAAAAGATGTATTGAACATAGAGGAACCAACAGATCTTCATGCCAACTCAGAAGATTCTCATCAATGTCTGTACCTTCACTATTATCCATAAGACATTTCCTCTTCTATGAAAGAACGCGGTCTTCAAGACTTATCTCCTCTTCTATGAAAGAGCGCAGTCTTCAAGACTTATCTCAAAGAAATCTCTCATAAAACACTTCTCACATATTGAGATATGTACTACATGTTTCATCAAGCAGTTTGAATCTTGGATACACTCAAGACAAAATATCTTCATACAATCTTTTGATCAACGGTTCAAGCAATGCATCCGAATGCATCAGCCTCTCCAATGGTTAGAGGATCAGCCAGAATCACAACCGATCTTTTTCTTTATCAGTTTATAAAAGAAACCACTCATCACTTCTTAAAAAATGTGCGAAGAGAGATAAATGTGTATGTGAACTTCTTCACAACACAAACAAAGAGAAGAAGACAAGTGTTGTCACGACCCGACCTGGACCCCAATAAGGAATCCCAAGGTCGAGCCATGAAAACAACCTAAATGAATGAACAAGTACCTGTTAAGCGAGATGGCACAAGTTAAACAAATCGAGCTAATACAAGCTCTAACATGGAAGTAATGTCGTAACGGCAATACAGGGATACAAATTCAAATCTACGGAAGCGATAAAAGAGAAGTGCCCGAGCTATCAAGCTCGAAGCTAACCTGACCAAAGACATACTAAAAATCTCGACCCAAAAATTTGAACTGCGTAACGCAACAATGCCCACGAGCACCTAACCATCGGCTACTCAAGGCCGAATAAGCATCAAGAACTCAATCTGATATAAACACTCAACGGCTAAAGCATATCGGAGACAACGACAACAACAACTAAACTGCAAGCTCTGCATGCCTGGGAAACATAAATGCACTTAAGCCGTTCTTATGCCCAAATAACATTAAACAAATTAATGTTATTTTAAACATATATATATATATAATGTTAATGCATGTTAACTTACTTTAAAACCCTAAACTATGACCGAAAGGGCGAGTTGGGTGCCTAACCCCTTCCCTACTCGTAACCTAGCCTATGAACCTATACATTTTCTGGAACAACTGGTTTTTCTCTATTTAAACCTCAACATAGAGGTGGCGACTATGTATATACATATTTAGGGTCCACAACAAGACTAGACGTATTGTACGTGCTCATATATTTCTTAAGACACGTCGTTTCTACAAACGCGGATGACAGGGGGATTCGAAACGGGGTTTTCACAATACCCCATTTCCTATATTGTTTTCAAAGTTTTATCCAATACATTGATATTCACATAAATGCATAGAACCACAGTTTAACCATTTATTTTATTTCTAAACATCATTTATGCGACAATATGATAATCATAAGCATGCATATAAACCACAACATAAATTAGAGGTTACTTCTCTAATCTAAACAAACTCATTAACTCAAGACATGCTTCCTTGATCTACTTCTATCACGCTGCTCCTGCAAATCACGTGCGCAATCTCATGTGCTCCCGACACCGGTTCTCTGGTATCATCGGCCTTGAGACATCTCTCAAGTACCATAGGTTCCAAGGTCATGCTTTCCTGCAATAAACAATGGACAGCTACTTCCCCACTGCGACCGCAGTGGAAGCCTGTAGAACCCTTAGTCTCCGATACGACAACCCACAGCAATCACTAATCTCATAATTCGTGAAGACGATGTGTCGTCCCATCATTGACTAACCACACTATAAACCTGATAAGGCCTCTATATCTGGTTACCTTATCAAAACCAAACTCAACAAGGCTACAATATCATATCACCCTGTCCATGCCAAGCAGGTTAGTATTCCTACTTAAACAATTTACCATACACATACAGGAAGGTAATTAATATCATATACGTGCATGTATTTTGTAAGTATAACACACATAGCAAGACTAATTATTTAGCCTATCAACCATATGCATATCGAGTTTTTCATTATTCTCAAGCATAAAATCATAAATCTGGATTGAGTTCCCAATCGATCTAAGCAATTAGGGTTCATACTCTACTAATATATAACCATCATGAATATTCATGTCATGAATAAATACACACATATACCGAGGCGAGTAATCAATTCTCGCCTCAATCCATAGATTAAGACTAGTCATTTAGTCTAAAGACAATCCTTATTTATTGAGGTCTACAATAATCCCCAAAATAAACATACCAATGTCGTAATTACTTAACCCCAAACCATAAACCAAAACTATCGCAATTCTACTATCACTTAATCGAGGTGGCCCTCATGGACCCCCACAATGAAATTCTACCAAGGTCATATTATACTTGACCTCGAAACCACATACAAAACTATGTATTTAGTTCAAAAAAATTACTCGTTCACGTCTTAAAAGACCCTTAATGCAAACCCGTTAAGACTACTAAGTAGCCTCACGATAAATCCCAAAACAAGACTATTCACCTAGTCTCATTCTTAGTTTCATGCCGGACTTGTATTAGCCCCTTTCTCTCATAGTGTATACATCTATACACCCGTACTCATGCTCAAAGCATAACATGACTATCATTAGTCAACTCTCATAGTTCAACTAAATGGTTTACTAGTTTAGTTAAGGCTCTCAAAAGCATTCATTCCGGAAGACTTATCAAGTCTAGGTGTTAGTTAACATACACGCAACATGACCCCGCGGGTCAACACAACTGAGACCATCCCATCTCAAATTCTGTGGGATTCAAACACTTCTTACTCACGTGTTAACAAAATCCTTAATCGACGACTTTGAGTCTAAACCCAACAATTTATACTCGGGTCGTTCCCGACCCAAGTCTCATAACATTTTCTTAATATGAATGAGACGGCGTCCAAATGTCCGCCTGTCAAAACCCAACCAATCTTAATCCTATTTCATGAATGGCATTAACTCAAAGTTCGAGACTAATATTTAGTCTTGAATCACCGAGTGTCCAAGGGCTACACTCCTGACATTCCCAACGAAACAGTTATCTAACCACATTCCTAAATCTCTCATAATTAATCTAGGATTGTAACTTGACCCTCAAACACAACCACGCACTATCGTGCTTTTAATAAGGACTCTAATAATTCGCATTCTCAACATATAACATGGAACGATTATTAAATTACGCTCTCAAGCCTTCCACTAATACCCAAAGTCATCATTAAACCTTCAATTAAGTCAACGCACTATCGTGCCCGACCAAAGACTCAAATGAGTCACCATTCACAATTAAATACCCAAATCATATAAAACCCAATGACTCAGGACAAGCTCACGCTAACGTCATCTAAGGACTTCAATTGAAGTCCTAAACCATTAATCATCACATAACACCCAGTTGGTCTCACCCGACCAACACTCGAGATCTCGAACGTGAGTCCCGACGAACACAAAAAGTCGTAGGAATTTATCCTAAGATTCAAAATAACATCTAAAATACATAATTTACTCCATTGAGTCAAATTAAAAATTCTCAAATTCTAGGGCAAGGCATAATTTCAGGATTTCTAAGTTCATCCGGGTTTCTAAACTCAATAATTAATAATTTCATACCCAATTACTTCAATGAACCGAACAAACTCAAACAAATCCATCCGCACATGTTCACTAACCAAGACCCATCATAAACATGTCATCTAAACATGTATCAACACAATAATAAATCAAGAGAAATACATCTCTAACATCCTAACATCAAAATGGGCTAGAGAGAGAAAGAACAGGGTTTAGTAACATACCTCATGATGTAAATCGTATTCATCATATGTAAATAGGGCCCATCACCTGTTTTAACACTCGTTTTATTTTATCTTTACTTATAAAAAAAAAGGGTAAAACTAGTCATTTGAGGAATAATTTTGAAAGAAAACAATATCTCATCTTTCTGACATAAATGTAGTGAATGACCTACTCAATACGGAATGATGTATAAGCAAAAGAAAGTAAATAAATTACCGAATTATAGTAACAGTTGTGTATTATTCCAGTTGGGAATGATGGTTCGAAGGTTATTGCCTTCCCTCTAGAATTGGTCATGCGGTGCGGTACATATACAACAACCTATATATTGAAATTATGATCATGAGTATATAATATTATTGGAATAGGTTTATTTCAGCAAGAATAATGCTCTTACCCTTCGATTTCCTACTTCACCATCTATTAAACGCTCAACCTCTTCATAAAAGACCTCCCCCTATTTTTGAATGGGGTGAGAGTAAGTGTGTGCTTCCGAAATTCAAAAGTTCATCAACTGAGATGATTACAAGAATGAGAAAAGATAAAAAAAACAGTAGGGCAAGAAATCATCTCACCTGAAATCACATGGAACTGTAACAATTATTTTAAAACTGACAAAAAAAGAAATAAGGACAATTATTTGGAAACGAACGGAGTATTAAAGAAGAATACAAAAAGTAGTGACAGAAGTACCCATGCCCACTGGCGACAACTAGGACAAATTTTCTAAGCAAGAAATATTAAAAACTGGAACTACAACCAAATATATGTGCACATGCTCAATGAAAGGCAACTATAAAGAGAGTCGAGCAAACCACCTTACACTAAAATTATAAGTTCATGCTACAAAAAGAAGTAATGTCTCACAACAAGAAAACATTAAATTTTTCTTACCTTCATAGATCCTCCCATGTACAAATCTTACACTGTTGTAGTTCCAGTTTGGAAACAGAGGACAATTATTTGGAAACAAACGAAATATTAAAGAAGAAAACAAAAAGTAGTGAGAGAAGTACCCAAGCCGAGTAGCGACAACTACGACAAATTTTCCAAGCCCAAAATATTAAAAATTGGAACTACAACCAAATATATGTGTACATGCTCAATGAAAGGCAGCTATAAAGAGATTCGAGCAAACCACCTTGCACAAACATTATAAGTTTAGGCTACAAAAAGAAATAATCTCTCACAACAAGAAAACGTAAATTTTTCATACCTTCAATCATCCTCCCCATGTACAAATCCAACACTGTTGTAGTTCCAGTTTGGAAACGGACGGAGTACTAAAGAAGAAAACAAAACGTAGTGAAAGAAGTACCCATTCCCACTGGCAACAACTAGGACAAAATTTCCAAGCCCGAGATATTAAAAACTAGAACTACAACCAAATATGTGTACATGCTCAATGAAAGGCAGCTATAAAGAGAGTCGAGCAAACCACCTTACACTGACATTATAAGTTCAGGCTACAAAAAGAAGTAATGTCTCACAACAAGAAAACATAAATTTTTCTTACCTTCAATGATCCTCCCATGTACAAATCCTACACTGTTGCATTCAAATCGACGATGACATCATCAACAGTCACAACTTTCTCTTCCTCATCCATTTCGTCTCCACCATCAAAAAACCTAGAGGAAACTTCAGTATCTGTATGGAGAAAGAGAGAAAGAGAGAGAGTTTCATATAAGCAAGCTTCATATATATATATATATATATATATATATAAAGAGAGAGAGAGGAGAGAGAGAGAGAGACTTCTTCGGATCTCCAAGCTTTCACTCCTTTAGACAAGCACCACTCAGGTAGGTGCTGCTTCCAGCCAACTCTTAAGTAAGCATTAGTGAGTGGTGGAGAGAGAAGAGTTCTTATCTACAAGCTTCCGGCCAACTTCTTGAGACACGTGCCCTTTAGATATGCTCATGTGTAAGCTTCCGTCAAACTCACTAAATATACATGAGTGAGAATGGCTGAAAATGAAAGAGAGAAAAACGTTCTTCAAATCTGGAAGCATTCGGCCAACTCCTCAAGCTAAACGCCCCCTGGTAGGTTTGTAAGCAAGCTTTTGGTTAACTGATTGAGTATTCATGCGTGAGAGTGAGTGGGAAAGAGAGAGAGAGAGAGTTGGTAATTTAACATGGAAAAGAGCTGGAAACTCGACATGCTAACTAGTAACTTAACTATTAGAGTATAATATACATTGTTGAGCCCTTATCTAAAACTTTTAGATGTGTTAGTAACTTAACATGGTAAGTGTAGGAGAATAAGGGTGCTAATTGTAACATCATGGTTTATATGAAGGCAAAATCTTTAAGAAACGTGCCTCTGAGGTTGGTTGGTTCCTCTGCAAGCTTCTGGAAAACATAGTAAGTGTACATGAGGTAAAGTAAAAGTGAGTGATAGAGAATGAGTTCTTCACATCTACAAGCTTTTGGCCAACTCATTAAGAGACATGTGCACGAGGTAGATTCATCTGCAAGCTTAATGGCCAATTCATTGAGTTAAACATTATTGAGCATGGCTAATATTGAGTAATATATATATATATATATATATATATATATATATAGAGAGAGAGAGAGAGAGAGTTCTTCAGATCACCAAGCTTCTGCTCCTTTAGTCAAGCACAACTCAGGTAGGTGCTACTTTCAACTAACTCTTAAGTAAACATTAGTGAATGGTGGAGAGAGAGAGAAATAGTTCTTCATATCTACAAGCTTCTGGCCAATTTCTTGAGACACGTGCCCCTAGATATGTTCATGTGTAAGCTTCCGTCAAACTCATTAAATATACATGAGTGAGAATGGTTAAAAATGAAAGAGAGAGAGAGAGAGAGAGAGAGAGTTCTTCAAATCTGGAAGCATTCGACCAACTCCTTAAGCTAAACGCACCAAGGTAGGTTTGTAAGCAAGCTTCTAGTTAACTGATTGGGTATTCAGGCAAGAGAGTAAGTGTGAAAGAGAGAGAAAGTTGGTAATTTAACATGGTAACACAACTGGAAACTTGACATGGTAACTAGTAACTTACCTATTTGAGTTTAATATACATTGTTGAGCCCTTATCTAAAACTTTTAGATGAGTTAGTAACTTAACATGGTAAGTGTTGGAGAATAAGGGTGCTAATTGTAACATCATGTTTTATATGCACGTATATATAAATACCCCGATCTAATCATTTTATGGTTACAGCTTCGAAAGCATACTCTCTATTCTTCTCTCCTTCTTTATTGCTTAACATGGTATCAGAGCCGATGTGGCAAGGTCATGGGTTTGAGTCATCCCGCTTTCATTTAATACCCAAATAGATTGTAAGTACATGTTTTCGCTCTGTTTGGTATGTGATGCTTGGTAAGACATATTTGTTTCTCTCCGCGTGTTGATGGGTCACATGTTAAGGGGAATGCTGAGTTTGATATACATTGTTGGGTCCTTACGATATCGATATATATATATATATATATATATATATATATATATATATAACTCAACATATCCTCTAACGTGTAACCTTTCAACACGTGAAGAGAAACAAAAAGCCTCACCATTAATCACAAACATAAAAGTGTGAGAACATGCACTCACAATATTTTTGGCTGACAAGCAAGATCGCTCAAACCCATGACTTTGCCAAACCAGAGCTGATACCATATTAAGTTGCTAACTAATCAAAAAAACTTAGTTCCAATAATGTATATCAAACTCAACACAAACAACTACAAAATTATAGGAGAAGCAAGGGTAAGTAGCCAATACGTATGTAGAGACGTTTGAGAGAGACATTACACCTTCATTTCTTACCTACAGACTAGTATCATGCAATAAAATCATGTTTTTCGGTAGGGTGAACGATTTGTCTATAGGTACATGAGCAGCGAGATTCATGGAGAATTCTTCAAATCTGTAAGCTTTAAGCCCACTCATTAACTATATGAGTGATAGTTAATGAGTTAGAGAGTGTGAGAGAACTTTTTGGTTCAGGTTTAATCAAGTTAGCGGGTTTAACCCAACTTAACCCGCTAAATTTATCGAGTTAAGTTGGGTAACCTATTTAAACTCTTTTTATTATTAGATTGGGTTGGGATGGGTGAGAAATTACTGGGTTGTATCGGGTGGGTTAATGGGCAATGGGTCTCAATTGACAGGCCAAGTGACATTTATGCCATGATCGCTAATTTTCTCCAAAGATCATTTCAAAATTAATTTGGATACTTATGCAATTATACATGATATGTCTAAAACATGGACATTCAAACACATACTAGGTTTACAATGATTATCCTTTTGAATCTTTTACAAAATGTCTTCTTATCGAATGATGTACATTGTGCACCATTATGGCATTTTATTCCGGGTACCCATTGTAGGGTACACAAATCCTGGAATCTGATAATTCCACCTTAATGCTACAGTGCCATAGGTACTACATCTATTGGGTGTGAAGAAGATGATTTACTTACGCAGATATCAAGATGAACAGCACGTTAACTAGGGCTGGCGATTAGGTGGGTCAGGTCGGGTATGGGTCAAGTCGAAACGGGTAACGAATCGAAACGGGTCGCAACCTGTTATGACCCAAATATTAAACGGGTCGAAATGGGTGGATCGAAACATGCTGGGTCGAAACGGGTAACAGGTCGAAATGGGTCAACCCGATTCGACCCACAAATTCTCATAAAAAACTACATTTATATAGCAAAAAAACTAGTCAAAATGTGTGATGGGTTCGGCCCGTTAATTTTTTTTGGGTCGAAATAGGTGGCCCATTATAATTAAATTTCATATACCAAGAATTCAAGCCTAAACAACATTAAACCAACATGTCATATATATTACCATGAGAAAATGAGAACAAACAATTGCAATTTAAGTCAAAACAGAATGCGAATTTGATTTAATCCATACTATGTTCTATTTTCTAGCTTTATCCAAAGAATCACACATGATTCAATCATGTATGTATAGATCATTTCGGTGGTCGGCTAACTTTGCATATCGGAATGATGTGACTAGGGTTGCGGTTTGGGTACGCTTGCATCATCTTCCGCTTATGTTTTTCAATCCGTCGTTTTTGGAGCGTATTGGGAATTCCCTAGGGAATTTTTTAAGGGCGGACGAGAAAACTCTAACCCTAGTTCGACCTATGTTCGCAAGAATGTGTATCGAGATTGATGTCTCTCATCCGCTACCATCGCGAGTATGGATCAGTACGAGTAAGGAAGACGGGTTCTGGCAGTCTCTCGAGTTTGAAGGTAATATCAGGTATTGTGTTGGGTGTGGTCTCTTAGGGCACATTAAGAGTCAGTGCAAGAAAGGGCAATATCGAACGTCTAAGAAAAATGATGATCCTGTTGCGCACGATCCCAGTTTGAGTGGTCCAAGGCAAGCGGAGTCACGAGATAAAGGGAAGTCTGTTTTGCATAAGAATGTGGGGGATAATGGCGGTTCTGGCAAAGCGTTTGTTCCCCCTCCTAACCCTATCAAAGAGCAGCAGAGATGGACTCCAGTTAAACGGGATGGAGGGTCAGTCTCAGCGGCCAAAAATGATCAAGGTGTTTCTGTGGAGATTGAGCATATTGATATTACCGGTCCGGATGTTTCAAAGGAAGAGCATGCTAGAGTTTCGGCTCCAGTGAATAATATTCAAGGGCGACCGGTCACCTTAACAAATTCTTTTGGTGTATTAGATAGCATGGAGGAAGATGCAGTGGCTAAGGTTTTGGATGAGATAACATCCTCGAAGACTTTGCCCGGGAAGAATTCTGGTGGTGACTCTGTGGCTGCTAAGAAGGTTTATAAAGATTCGGTTTACATAGGGGAATTTTGGAATGGCATTTTGCATGAAATTCCGAGAAAATTCGGGAAAGCTCATTCCACAAATGGTGATTATGAAGATAAACCTGTAGACACTCGTCGCATTTTCACCGACGACGATGTTGGTAATGTTTCTCTCCGTAATTCTTTTCCGGACTATTGCGCAATGCTACACAAGGAGAAGGAAAAAACAAAGTTTTTGAAGGAGAATGTTAGAGTGACTAGGGCTGCCAGTAAAGCCCGATCAGTTCCCCTTGCATAATTTTTTATGACATAGTTATTTGGAATGCCAGAGGAGTTTGTAATAAGGATACTCGCGCGTATATGAAGATTCTAATTCGGCAACATCGGCCTTTCCTGTGTGCTGTGTTAGAGCCCAAAACTAGTGGTGTTCGTCTTTTTAAATTTTGTCGTCGGGTGGGTTTTGCATTTCATTTACATGCAAACCCTATTAATAAACATATATGGCTTTTATGGAATAGTCCTGTTGATGTTAATTTGGTGAGTTGTTCTTCGCAGCAAGTTTCTGTTATGGTTAATATGCCCGACCGTGTTTCTACGTTAGCCTCTTTTGTTTATGCCAAATGTAATAGACAAGCTCGGAATGATTTGTGGGCTGATCTTATGAATCTTTCTGTTGGTTGTGCTGTTCCGTGGTTTGTCGGGGGTGATTTTAATGTCATTTGTCAGTCAATGGAAAAATTGGGCGGCGCCCCGTGTGACTTAGGTGAGATGGAAGATTTTAATAATTTTATTAATTTATCTGGTTTGGTAGATGCATGCTTTGAGGGTTCTCGTTTCACTTGGTGCAATAATCAGTCTGGGGGACATCATATATGGAAGAGATTGGATAGGGTCTTAGTGAATGGGGCATTTAAGCTATCTTTTCCGAGGTTGATGGTTACGCATTTGGTTACTAATGTTTCAGATCATGCTCCTCTTTTGCTCGATTTTCAGGACTCAGTGAAAAGGACGAGTGGGTTTCGTTTTCAACGTGTATGGTTAGATCACAAAGACTTTTTATCTTTTGTGGAGGAGCAATGGAGTAGGCCTTCGTGGGGAACGGGTATGGCCCTTCTTTACAGCAAATTGAAGCGTCTTCGGCCAGCCTTAAGAGATTGGAATTGGAGAGTTTTTGGTCACGTTCAGAGTAATATTGTTGCTATTCAGGATGATATTCTGAAATTGGATTTGGAGTTACAAAATGGGGGCGGTATAGCAGTATCGGATGGTCTGGGCATTGCTAAAAAAAGACTTACTCAGCTTCTTGCATGGGAAGCAGAGATGGCAGAAGCTAAGTCTCGTCAATTGTGGGTGACGGAAGGTGATCGTAACACCGCCTTTTTCCATGCTAGTATAAAGGATAGAGGGACTCAGAATACGCTTCGTCTTTGTCAGTCTGATGGTTCATATACTGAAGATCCAGCACAAATTGGTGCTATGGCTGAAGCTTATTTTTCAGATCTCTTTGCCTCTACATATCCTATTATTGATGAGGCCTTGTTTGAAGGATTTCCAGTTACAGTTACTTCGACCGACAATAATTCATTGACTGCATTACCAAATGAAGAGGAGGTCTGGGTTACGATTAAATCTCTCAATCCTAATAGTGCTCCGGGGCCGGATGGTTTCACTGGTTGGTTTTTTCAAGGGTGCTGGTCGATTATTAAGACGGATGTTATGGAAGCAGTCTGGGACTTTTTTCAGGGGAATGTGCTTCATCGTGGTTTGTCTTCGGCTATGGTCGTTCTACTTCCGAAGGTGGAAAAGCCGGATAATTTGAGTGATTTAAGACCGATAAGTCTTTGTAACTTCGCAGCGAAGTTAATATGCAAGATTTTATCTACTCGTGTGGCTCCAATTCTTCCGAGGTTGATTCTTAGAGGTTTGATTTACGTTCGGTCGTAGTATACAAGAAAATATTCTGTTAGCTCATGAGTTAGTTCAGCGCATAGACTATAAGACTCGGGGAGGTAATATGGTTATCAAGATCGATATGTCAAAAGCATACGATAGAATGGAATGGAGTTTTTTAGATCGTGCGCTGAGGGCTTTCGGCTTCAGTTCAGATTTTGGCAGGCTGATTAATAATATCCTCTCTAATAGTTGGTACTCATTTAAGATAAATGGAGCTATTTCGGGTTTCTTCAAGACAAGTCGGGGAGTGAAGCAAGGTGATCCGATATCTTCCATGCTTTTTATTCTAGCTCAGCAAGTTTTGTCCCATAACCTGAATAGAGCGGTTTTGCATGGTCAGTTTCAGCCTTACATTCATGGTCGGAGAGGTCCTTTAATCACGCATTTGTTATACGCCGACGATATGCTTCTATTCTGTAACAGATCTAAGCGGTCTATTCTGGGTCTGAAGAACATATTGTGGGCGTATGAAGCTTCGTCTGGACAGAGGGTGAATGCCAGGAAAAGTGGTTTCTATTTGTCGCAAAGGTGTACTCATAGGCAGGTTTTGTGAATAGAAAGCTGGTCGGGCTTTACGCACAGAACATGGCCGTTGAAATACTTGGGTCTTCCTCTATATAAAGGTCGGCTTCGGAGAGTTTATTTTGAGGATTTGGAGAGGAAAGTTACGGGATGAATATACAATTGGCGGAATAATTTATTATCATTCGGAGCTAAGGTTACTCTTATTAAATCTATTTTGTGTAGTCTTCCGGTATATGCTATGGCAGCGTTAAAGGTTTGTAAGTCGGTTCTTCGTAGTATAGAGCATAAAATGGCGAATTTTCTTTGGAGTGATCGGGGAAACAATTGATATCATTGGATTGCTTGGCATCGAGTTTGTCGGCCCTTGAATGAAGGGGGTCTGGGCATTCGGCCTCTGAATCAAATTATGGATTTGTTGCATGCTAAACTCGCTTGGAAGGTTATTAATCATCAGGGGCAGTGGGCTGAGTTTTGCATAGCAAAATATGGTTTAAATCAGGAGGTTGGATTCCGGTACGTCACTAGGTCTTGGCGGACGGTTTTGGATCAGTGTTCCTTGGTTCAGGAGTCTAGCCGTTGGGTTGTGGGTAGAGGAAACATCTCATTTTGGGATGATAATTGGTGGGGCACTCGTTTAATCGAGCCTCTTCCAATGGACAGAAACCTTACAGTTGCTTCTGCGATGCAGCAATATGATAGTTTGGTTCAGCTTGTTCCTAAGGCTGTTCGGCATCGGGTGCACCATATTCACTGTGATGATTATATTTCGGACAGATTGATATGAGAGCTTACTGCTTCGGGTGAATTCAAGGCTAGCGCTTTTTTGCATCATCATAGGGTTCCTGGGCAGACGCAGAGGTGGGCTCAACTCATTTGGCAGAAGTGGTTGCCTATGCGAGTGAGTTGTTTTCTGTGGAAGTTATTCCATAATGCTTTGCCTGTTGATGTTAACATTCAAGCTTGTCATGTCCAGTTAGCTTCCAAATGTCATTGTTGCTTTGATTCGTCTTCAGTAGAATCCATTAATCATCTATTTGTTGGTTCTCAAATTGCTCGTCAATTATGGACAAGTTTTGCGACTCGTTTTCATTTAATCACTCGGTATGAGAGCCTTCATCACATATTCTCGGTTTGGTCTTCTATTTCGCTGCGGTCTCAGCTTGGAGTGACTATGTTTAGTATTTTGGCTATTACATGTTGGGAGATTTGGAAGGAGCGTTGTGCATCGGTTTTTGAAGACTGCAGGATGCTCAAGGACCGTATAGCCTCTCGGATTTATGAAGGTGTTAGAGAAGCCAACCTTTGTTTTGTTCCAAAATCTAGAAGTGGTAGGGATGCGTGTGCAGCTATCCAGCCCTTTCAGTTGTGGGTTTCTCCGGTGCTTGTTAAAAGGGGTAAGTGGGTCAGATGGATTCCTCCGATTACTGGTTACAAACTTAACACAGACGACTCGTCCAAAGATGGGAGATGTACAGGTGGCGGGATAATTTGCGATGCTTTGGGGAATTTTGTTTGTGCATTTTCTAGCGATTATGGGCATGGGACGAATATGAGAGCAGAAATATTAGCTCTTCGAGAGGGTCTTCATCTATGTCACTTGCTTCATCTCGATGATATGGTTGTGGAATCGGATTCTCTTACGGCAGTTAATGTTTTAGTTGGGGGTCTTCGTGAACCTTGGCAGCACATATATTTGCTTCGGGACTGTAGGGGTCTTTTGGGTGGTTTCATGTTGAGGCATGTTTTTAGAGAGCAAAATATGGTAGCTGACAGATTAGCGGCTTTTGCGCATGAGCGTGGGAGTCAAGTAGTGATCTCAGACATTGTTAATCTTCCTGTCATTATTAGGAAAGTTATAGCTTTTGATAGGGATGGTCTGTATAGTTTCAGGAAATAGTTTCCTTGTTCTCTTCAAGGTTCGGTTCCTTGTCTTCTTTTGAGTTGACAGGTTGTCCCCCTCTGGTGTATATTTTCCTTGTTTTAATAATATTTACGCAGGTGCCACCCTGCTTCCCTAAAAAAAAAAAAAGTGCAAAAATTGAAAGATGAATAGTGCCTTGGCGCGGCTCCCATATACCCTTATGGCCGCGCTAGAGTCCCAAACGGTGCCCGTAGAGTTAACGCATTGTGCAAAATTTCTAGTGTGCGGTACAAGCCGATGAAGCAAAAATCCAACTATAAATACAGGTGCCTGGCTACGCTTTTGGGACACATTTTCACGAAGGCTTGAAGCCCGAAGAAACTCTGCGTAATTTTTACGCAGCGAGCGATCAGTGAGCGAGAGTGATTTCCCTCCTTTTATAAAGCCTCGAAACTCTGCCAAACCTCCTCCAAACAAAAAACTAACCGGTCAAAGTGATCTCTAGCCCCACAGTTAGGTATCCACCCTATTTCCTCGGTCCAAAAACCTCGGAAAGAGCCGTTGCTCTGCCCGAGTAAAAAGGCCAAATTAGCCAGAAATAAGCCCTTCTTCTGCCCAAATTCCACCAGCAGCAAGCAAGCAAGTGTCAAAAGGCAAGAAGTTGCTCCGCCCATTTTACAGGTCTCAAAGGCAACTCTTGCAAGCCGTTACTCTGCCCACACCGCAGCAACTGCAGCAGCAGTAAAAAGACTCACTCTCCCTGAAGGACAAAGCAAGCACACCAACGCTCTTAAAGGTAAGCTTTTAAGGGTTTATTATGGCCAAATAGTTTTAAATGTATTTGTAAATTATTGGAAGGAGACAGCTGCAAGTCTGTAAATAATGTAAATATGTATGTATTTTTAGGTAGTCAATGCTTTATTTATTTGCTAAATAAATATAACAAAAAGCATACTTTAGCCAAAAACTGTTTTTGAGACCGAAAGGGCGAGTTGGGTGGTGCCTAGCACATTCTCAACTCGTAACTTAGCCTCCGAACCCGTTTTTGCAATCTCTGTTTTTTCTTTTCTTTTGGTTTTACTTTATTTTTGCCTTAAAATAAAGATTGCGACTCTAAAAAACATTTTGGATCCAGTGGGGCGTCGCAACACTCCTTTCTTACTCTTTTCCATTTTCCTCTAAACAAGGGAGAATGTAAATGAAAAGAGTGATGCATTCCTATATCCTGGTATCCCCTAAACAAGGGATAACTTGATGCAGGAAACCCAAAGCACCCAGAGTGATCCGAAATAGGCAATAAGGCTATTTTCATAAAATCCATTGTAGGGGCGTCACAACATCCTTTTTTGCACTTTTCCATTTTCTCCTAAAAAAGGGAGAATGAGAATGAAAGGGTAATGTATTCCCATATCCTGGTATCTCCTAAACAAGGGATAACTTGATGCGGGAAACCCAAAGTTCCCATATTGGAAAAAAAAATCCACTAAAGTCAACTGAGGCATATTCCAACACGCTATTTTAGATAGCACTCCTCTCGCACTTTTAATTTCGTTTTCCCCTAAATAAGGGAGAATGAAATGAGAGCAGTGGTGTCCCACATCCGCACGTACGCGCACGCCTATCCAAGGGCGTGCGTGGCGCGGGTGCATCCTGGGCGACTCACAGTGGCGACTCTGCTGGGGAGATCGTTTTTTTAATAAATAAAATGGAGGGCTAGACTCATATAAAAAAACTTTTTTGTTTTTCTTTGTTTCTAGCTAAAGTATGCTTGTTATATTAATTTATGCATTTGAATATCGCGTTCCTATACATCCGTGTCTATATTTGTGGATATGATCCTCCATCTTGCAGCAGTTTTGTTCCGATAACTGTTACAGATATATTTAAAAATATATCTATTTTTTTTAAAAAAAAGGCAAAAAAATATTTCGCAAAAAAGTAAAACAAACATTTTCGAAAAGAAGATAAAAAAATGTCATATATATGTTTGCAATAAATTCCGGGCACCATAATAAAAGGGTTGGGCTTTATTTGAATATTGCTTCATTATCGGCTCTACATTATTATTTTATTCTGTTTATTATTTTCATTATTCCGCAAAATATGTATATATTTGCATTTATTCTGCCATTTTATTTTTGGGATATATGATAAATGTTGTAATTAATAGAAATAGATAGATTCCCCATTTTTCTTTCTATATCTTAATGTGATGTGCTTGCTTGCTCGCGCTCAAACTAAAAAGCCGAGAAAATCCACGTGTAACAACAAGACAGGCTATATCTGTTTTATTTTCTGTTTGTATATCTGAAAAAAAGAGATTTTACTGCTTTTTAGAGGCTGCACACACGCACACCCATGTAAATATATTCTGAACTGCTACCCTACACCATGGCCAGCCTACCCCCTGCATAAGCCAACGTTAGAATGCATATAGATTATCAGGACATTTCAATGACCGACCTGTTTTTGTATCATTGAATCGTGGGTCAGCCCCTGCCAAAAAAATATATGAAAGAGTAAGAAAAAAAATAAATGAATAAATAAAATAAAAGTGCGCAAATCAAAAAAATGAAAAAAATAAAAATAAATTGCGCAAGAAAACAAAAAAACAAAAAAAAAATACGTAGGGGCTGATTTATTATTCTCTGATGCTCGACTTAGACCATTTTGAATGGTGGATCCTGGAAAGAGTATAGGCCCTTCGCCTGGGATCAGTCCGATCTTTGGGAGTCGAAAGGCAGGTGGAATGCGTTGGTCCTATACTCTGGAGAAAGAATCCACTATTCCAGGAAAAGTGCTAAGACTGTCAAATAAAGCAGGTGTTTATCCGGTCAATTGTAGGGAAATGAATAAATAAAAAAAAATACTAATGAAGGCACGCTGTACTCCAAGCCCAGAAAGCCTTCAGCCAGCCTTCTGATACCTCCAAACCCATTTTCCTCAGAAACCCGACCCGAATATGAAAAAGCAGAAATAATACTGGCCAGTTGATACGGGAAAAAGGCACATAAAGCAGATCAGAAAAGTATTAGGGTTAGATCAGAAAAGGGCAGTATCAATTCAAAGGGTACAGACCTGAGCAATATGGCAGCAGAAAGTGAGAAGTCCGCTATGGGTATAGATACAGGGGCACTAGGGGACACTCAGACTCCAGCAATGCAGCAGTGGTTAGATCAAAATTTTGGGTGCAATGGCTGATCGTATAATGAGCCAAATAGCAAGTCTTATGCAAGGTCCAAAATCCAGTGGTAAGGTAATCCCTTCCCCTGCAGTCTCACAGGAAGCATCGACCCTCCATGTCCCTCCAAATCCAATTTCCCAGCCAAATACCAACCCACCAAGTGCTGCCACTACCTCAAATCCAAATCCTCCACCAAGTCCCTACTACCCAAATATCAACCCTTATCCTCCTATCCTCCATATCCTTTCCCAAGCACCAATATTCCCAGAGTCCAAATGACCTCCCTTTTCCCATAACCAACCCGCTCAAGAACAGCCCGTATATGAACCAAAGATGCTATAACTCGCCAAGCCAAGTTACCACTTATTTACCTCCTAATGATCCTGGTCGGCAAACCAAAACCGCCAATAACCCACTAGCCCAAAATCCTTATCCTGCCCAAAATCCATATCCAACCCAAAATCCATATCCAACCCAAAATCATTATCCTGCCCAAAATCCATATCCAACCCAAAATCCCTCTCCAGCCCAAAATCCCTATCTAACCCAAAATTCCTATCCAGCCCAAAATCCATACCCAACCCAAAATTCCTATCCAACCCAAAATCCTTATCCTGTCTAAAACCCAAATCCTACCCAAAATAAAAATCCTTACCAGAACCCTTACCAAACGCCTCCTCAAAATCCTTACCAAATACCACCGCCAGAAATTAATCCAGCCTTTCCTAATACTACCACCATATACCAAAATCCAGCTCCCCCTCCCACCAAAATGGAGACAGACATGGAGAACTTGAAAAATATGATGCTCGAAGTTCAGAACAAAGAAAAATTTTCTACGAAGGCATTAACGCTAAAACCCTCAGCCATACTACCCCCAAATTTCAAAATGCCCGACATAGAAAAATTCGACGGGACTGGATGCCCTATCTCCCACCTAAAATCTTACTCTACTGGCATGCAATCAAGAGGGGCTAGTTTCGAAGCCATGGCCTCCAATTTTCACCTTAGCAGATGATAGCACCATGTGTAAGATCCCGATTCCCGGTTAGCTTGAATTGCGTGCAATGCTCGCATCTCTTCTTCGGTTGATCGCTTGTTTGGTTGTGAGAGAGTCTAAATGTGTATGAGAGACCACATTAAGACTAAAACACTTTTAGGAGATGTCATTTAGTGGTTGACTTGTTAAAGTCAAAAGTCGTAACCCGACGATAGTCGATATGCGACGCGATTGAGAGTTTATGCGGGTTTTGTGTTTCTGACCTCGATTTGGTCCCAGATCTTTACATGATGATTAA
The DNA here is from genome assembly GCA_013146195.2 of Codonopsis lanceolata. Lineage (NCBI taxonomy): Eukaryota > Viridiplantae > Streptophyta > Magnoliopsida > Asterales > Campanulaceae > Codonopsis > Codonopsis lanceolata. Next base: position 100,708,345 of record CM028380.1, on the reverse strand, counting down.
ATAACATGTTTAGATGTGTTAGACTTCTAATTGGATGTATTCCATAAGTCTCGTGAAGTTTTGACGCCTCGAGAATAGCAATTCTCCTTATCGCGTAGTTTGAGATGGGGCCGGGCGAACGTCTCGTCTTTCGGGAGCCTATTTCCCCTATCTGTTGAGCATCATCTGAGAGGCATTCAGGCCTATTTTGTAGCCCCAATAAGTGTTTACAATCATGGGTTATTACCCGTCGGTTTGTGGTTTCATTCGACGCTTAGATAGCAAGTAGTTACGTCTTGCGTCGGTTTTGCCCCGGGTTGTTTCGGGTGTTGTTTATGAGAGTCTAGACCTACTTTAAAATTGGTTTGAGACTTGGATGGACTAGTTTAATGTTTGAGGACTTTAAGGGTTCAATTGTGAGCCATTTCGAAGCATTTAGACTCGAGAACGCACGCGGGAGAGGCCGGGATCGAGCAAGGATTAGACGAAAACCCTAATTGCTGGAAATACATGGATGCGGTCGCATCCTCTTGAAGCCAAGCGACCGCAAGGGTCCTTTTGGCAGAATGTCGGGATTTTGGTTCTTTTCTGATTTGTCCGAATGTTTGACCCATTTAACCCATTTTTAAACCACACTTTGACCCAATTACTTAACCTAAACTAATCCTAACATCTATTAGGAGATTTAGGAGTTGATTAGTGGGGTAATTAGTAAGTTAATCCCCCATATATAACCCAAAAATCTGCCGCATTCTTCCTCATTATTTCGGCCAGCAGAATGCTTCTTCCTCCTTCTCTCTTCTTGCAAACTTCTGGGAGCACTCAAGGGGGTTGAGAGAGAGAGCTTGAAGAGGAGATTCGTGGGTCTTGAAGGGCTGAGCTTGGAGGCCATTCATGGAGTCTTCTTCTTCCCCATTTCATCTTCAAGGTTGAAGAACAAGTTGAGGAGAAACATCATCATCTAGGGCACGAATTTGCTGCATTGTTTGGGCTAAGTTTTAGTAAGTTTTAACCTTCCTTCCTCTTCTTTTAGGCTCCATTGACCCTAGGGAATCAACCATGTGTGCTATGTGGGTCAATGGAAGCCATTGTTAGGGTTTCTAGAAATGTATGAACCCTAGGATTTCAAGTTTATGTTAGAGCTTGTTTGGCCTATGTGAGACCATGCCTATGTGAAATTCATGTTCTAAATTGCCTATTGAACTTGATTATGTTGATTTTTCATGAAGATTGATGTTGGTTTGGTTGAGATTCTTGGAGGGTGTCTTGCCCTAATTTTGTTTTAGCTTGCAAATTGATGATGTAAGCTTGATTAATGTGTTTTATATGCTTAATAGAGTATATTAAACTTTGCTATATGAATTGATTATGAGTATTGAGCTTGGATGACAAAGATGCTTGGAAGGGGATTTTCCCCAAATTGTATTTGGCTTGTTAAAGATGATGGTAAGCCTAATTAGCATGTTATACATGTTTAGTGGAGTTTATTGAACTTAGTTGTGTTGATTAGCCATGAGTATTGAAATTGGTTTGGTTGAGATGCTTGGAGGGTGATTTGCCCTAATTTGGTTTTAGCTTGCAATCTAATGATGTTAGCTTGATTAATATGTTTTACAAGCTTAATAGAACATATTGAACCATGTGGTGAATTTTAAATCATGAATTGAACGTTATGATTGGTATGATGACTTGGATGATATTATGCACAAGACGGCTAAATTATTCTAAGTTGCATTGATAATTAGTTTGTTGGGTTTATATGAGTATATTGAACATTGGGATTGTGGTTTTGGGCGATAGTTATGAACATAGGGGGTTGATGAAGCCTAAGCTTCTCATCCTTGAATTTTCGGAAAACTTAGATTGAACTCAACGGAGTTAACCTTTGGGTTAGTATGAATCCTAGGAACTATAATTTTAAGTCCTACGGAATTTTGGGTAGAATTCATGGAGGTTGAACCTCCAAGAAGTTTTGAAGTGTGTGAAGCACACTTGATTATGAGAACTTATATGATTCTCGGTTGTGTTGTTTATGCTAGTTGTGGACGAATTGCATGACTAGTTTGATAGTAGAGTGTTTACCTACTTGTTTTGAGCATATGAGTATATATTACTTGTGCTTGGGTTTTGAGTCCACTGAGCTCGGTTTGTTGAGTTTTGGTGGGACGATACATCGCCTTCACGAATTGTGAGATTCGTGATCGCGATGGATCGCCGTCTTAGGCTTGCACACACCCTCCATCGATGGCCACGGTGGGGAAGTAGTTTATCTTAGTTGTAGTAATACACATGACTTTGATAACTATGGAACTCGAGCGGAGATCGCTGTCTGGGGGACGCCGATATCTACGAGAGGATATCGAGGGCACATAAAGGTTTTGCACGTGTTTTTGCGGAGGCGACGCCGGAGGAATTTGGGTAATGGTATCATATCCCTTATACATGAATTGTTTCACAAGTGCTTAAGTGAATAACGTGCTTGGTGAATTGGATATGATATGATGTTTGTTTGGTTTCTTACATGTTATACTTAATAGATAACATATGGATTAATGTTGTTAAGCATGTATGCTATCACATGAGTATTATTGGAATGTGGTTTTATACCAAAGGTATTAATCAGTATTGTTAAGTTTATATGCCTTGACATGTAAATCATCGGAAGGCTATGTTATATCAATAACAAGAATTATGATCGTTAAGCATATAATTGTCTTGACATGGATTTTAATGAAATGTTATACTACAATGATAACATGTTTTATTTATGTTGAGCATGGATGCCATAACATGATTTTTATATAAGGTTATTTCATGACGATAGCATGATGTGATTTATGATTGAGTATTATGCCATGATAGGAAGTTACTGTTAGTAACTTACTAAGTCATTGTGACTTACTTTTATTTGTTGGTTGTGATTCCCTAGATCCGAGTCGCTCGAGCGGATCCAAGTAAATCCAGAAGGTTACGCTGGCAAGGAATTCTTTTGGAAAGGTTTCTACTTAGTTGTTGGCTTTGTTTTTGGTGAGGTCGTTGGGAAAGATGAAGTTATATAAACTTCATGATTTGGGTAGCAAACCTTAATATGATTGTAATGTTGTATTTATGATGTTAGCTTATTCTTTTGGTAGCCAACCGGTGGTGGTTGTGCTTGATGTATATTTATGGTTATATCTCCATATGCTTACTTGTTGTTAGTACTTATAATTGTTAGTACTTAAGTTGTTGGTAGCCGAAGCGGTTTTAGTCACGCTTGGTTAATTGGTGAAAATGTTTAGCATGCTATATTGCTAGTTATAATATGTTGTTCTCCGGCATGTGTTTAGCCGTTGAGTTGTTAGACTAGAGTCTTAGACTTAGTTTAATGTTGGGTTCCGGCCGTAGTTTCGCCGATGACTTGGTTTATATTATGCTTATTATTGAATTGCATAACAGGGAGTTTGTCCTACGTGCCCAATGTTGCGGACGCGAGTCGAATTTTGGACCGAGAGATTAATTATCTCTTTGGTTGTTTTAGTTTGAGCTTGTTAGCTCGGGCGCCACCGTTTTATTTTAATTTGCTTCCGCATGTGTTTTGAGTTGTCGGTGTATCGCCGTTATGGCCTACCCATTATTTGCTACTTGTTTGTTGTTATTGTTTTCTTGGCGGCACGACCTTGGGATTTCGTCTTGGGATCGGGTCCGGAATCGTCACAGATTAATATCGAGCTATGATTATAAATTTAGCTTTCAGCCGGGATAGGTTCCTTGGCTTTGGGGGTTGGTTTTGTGTGATTTGTTATATCTTAACGTCGAGAGTTATAGTATGTTAAGATGTTTGAACTAGAATGGATGTTAGCACTAATAGAGGTGCCAATGTTGATAAAGTATAAGGTGGTACTAGTAATATCCATGATTGAGATTCCACCGGAGAATTGGTGGCAAATATGATGATATTGCGAATTAATATTTAAGTGAAGATCACAGAGTTAATGCATTGGAGTAGCACACTTAGTACCGGATGAGACTAGGAAGACTCCATAAATTGTGAAAGAGTTAAGGATTAAGGATGGGGTATGTTCGAGGCGTTTATCTGATACGGCTTGGATTTTCGAGAGGTCGTGAATTTGTATTTATGAGAAAAAAGTTAAATATTAAGGAGCACTTTGAGAGAGGACCTCAGGGAATATTAAGGTTGATGATGTGGTTAGAGGACAGTTAGTACCTCCTGAAACTGTGTAGGCAAATCCGTGGACTAGTAAGCGGAGTGATGCTTTTACCTAAATTCATAGATGAAGAGGTGATGAATTATTATATAAATTTCGTTTGAGAAATAGGACACCGAGTGTAGGTGTTGGAACAATATAGACAAGTGTTTAGTCGATGGTGGTGATCACATTAGAATGGATTGCCTTAAATTGAGGATTAATGACTCTAAGGGCGCTAATAAGCGATCCTAGTGACCCTTAGTGAAATGGTTATAGGCGAGCTAGGGTTTGAGGTTGTATGCGTGCGTGGCGGTTGGCCATTGCGGAGTTTTGAGACCTACCTTGATAGGAGGTAATTCATTATACGGATATTATGGTTGCTATTATCGCTATTATGAGTGCGTTGTATCGGTATCTCATACGCATTGAGACATACATTGCATTGTGTGTTGAGAATTAATTATTTTTGCTTCCTCGATTTATGGATATTATTGAGGAGGATGTCCCGGTATGGGATTGGTTTACGGTTTTGGTTGAAATTTTGACTCGTCGGTAGGCAGTCGATTAGTGAAATATCTGGTTTATGTAAGCCTATATGGATGGCGATGTTATACATATGTGAATATTGAATATGTGATAATGCTACTAGTGGTAAATACTAGTGGTGCGTTAAATTTGTATGCCCTATAGAGATATGTGTACAGTAAAATAATTGTACTTTGTTGTGTGATTTTATGCGAGTAGGGCCAGCTTGATTGCACGATCGATACTTAGTGGTTTTGAGATGGATTACGGTTATTACGAGCAAGTATACCGCTTCGCGACTAATAGGGTGTCGTTGCCGGCGAGTATTTCGTGTGTGTTTTTACGAATACGAGATTTTGGACTAAGGTAATGAAGGACTTGAGTTTTTGACGGTTGTGAGTACTAGAGTGAATGATACCTCTTTACTCTTGAGTTACTACGGGTATTGTTAGGCAGTATAGTGAATATACGAACCTTGCTATTTGTTAGAGTTGCCCTTGTTTAGAAAATTATCACGAGGGAATTCTTATGCGTACTTCTTCTCGGTTTGTGATATAAACATGTACGAATAGTTTCAAAATCTCATGCGCTATATTAGCCGTTTGATTAACCGATATGCATGATTATGAGTTACATGAAGTTTTATGCATTATATGAATAACGAGAATTACATAGAGTATATGAGAAGATGTATGATGATACTTGGTTATTTTATATCATATTTGCATGATATACATGTGTACATCGAATTGGTAATGATATGAATTTTATCATGTGGTTGATGATTTAAAATTTTGAGTAAAATATATTTGTGATTTTGAAGTATAGAAATAGCTTGGAGTGCGTGTGTTATTTTTTAAAGGAGAATTAATATATGATCTTTATATGCATGACATGCATAGTAAATGCATTTTTGTTAAAAAGAAAAGACATGATGTTTATAAGAGTAATAAATATGTCTAACGGAAATAGTTGTATTTGAGTATGAACATGCTTATATGCATTAGTAAGCAATGTAATTGTTTAAAGTATAGCATGATAAAATCTTGATTCTCATGCCTTATGGATATGCCATGATTACACTTGTTGCATGATTATGTGAGGCGTAGTAAAGGATGCTTAAGATTTTTCATAACCCTTACGTCCTTGCTGCGAAAGCTTTTGAAATCAAATTTAGCCGGTACCTAAATTGGTGATCAAAAGTTCGTTGGTGGACTAGGATTGGTAGTAGCAGGTTAGAAATTGACTAAACCTCTTACCGAGAAAAGAAAAGAAAAATAAATGGAATAAATTTTCACATGATGCTCTTATATGCATTGTCTATGATTTGGAAGTTGCGAGCATGACTTGCATGATCAGAATGTTAACTTACTTGTTTTAGAAGTGTGTTGTGGAACACTCTTCCTTAAATTACAATTGCTCTATCGTAATCTTTACCTCTCATGATTTAAATTCTTGTATTTATATTTCATGTTGTAGCTCAGAGCAAATAGTTTCGGGAGACTTATGTTTATGAAGTCTTTGAATACGCTCAGGGGATATATTTGGAATTCACATGCTTAATTAATTAGTCATGGAATTTGTAGAATGCTATGCGACTCAAGTATGAGTCAAATATTTTCAACCTAAAGTGCTTGGTATTATGGTTATTGAAAATTTTGAACTTGTGAATGTTGGGATTTTTGGTAGTTTGGTTTCGCCTCCTTGGATGAGTTGTAAGATAGTAGACTCGGAGGCCGAGTCTAGGTTTGTGGTTCGAGTGGGAATTACAGTATGAGTTCGCGATGAACCAAGATGGATTTTCGACTTTCAAGAGTAAGGTTTGTGTTCCTTCGGTTGATGATGTGGGACAAATAGTTTCGATGGCGAATGTTTATGGTATGCTTAAACTTGTTATCTTTTAAACTTTGGGGTTTGTGTACAAGATTGGTTGAATGCTTGCTCATATGTGTTTCGCGACTCGAATATGAGTCATAATATTTCCAATCTAAAGAGTTTTATGTGGTTGTGCCTATTAAGAGGTTTTGAAACCCGAGTTTGGGATCACGGTAGTTTGATCCTCATATACTGGTTTGGTTATTGTGATGGTAGACTCGGAGGCCGAGTCTAGGTTTATGGTTTTGAGCATCGAGTGTTTACTCGAGTTGTGAGACACCGTAGTGGTGTCTGGGTATTCCATGTTGAGGTGATGACCTAGCATTGGTTTGAGATCTGATCTAGAATTCGGGATAATTCTTTTAAGGGGAGAGGATGTAGATCCCGATTCAGTTAGCTAGAATAAATGCGATCTCTTCTTCGGTTGATCGCTTGTTTGGTTGTGAGAGTCTAAATGTGTATGAGAGACCACATTAAGACTAAAACACTTTTAGGAGATGTCATTTAGTGGTTGACTTGTTAAAGTCAAAGTATAAGCGATAGTCGATATGCGGCAGCGATTGAGATTTATGCGGGTTTTGTGTTTCGACCTCGATTTGGTCCCGGATCTTTACATGATGATTAAATAACATGTTTAGATGTGTTAGACTTCTAATTGGATGTATTCCATAAGTCTCGTGAAGTTTTGCGCCTCGAGAATAGCAATTCTCCTTATCGCGTAGTTTGAGATGGGGCCCGAGCGTCTCGTCTTTCGGGAGCCTATTTCCCCTATCACGTTGAGCATCATCGAGAGGCATTCAGGCCTATTTTGTAGCCCTAATAAGTGTTTACAATCATGGGTTATTACCCGTCGGTTTGTGGTTTCATTCGGCGCAATAGCAAGTAGTTACGTCTTGCGTCGGTTTTGCCGGGTTGTTTCGGGTGTTGTTTATGAGAGTCTAGACCTACTTTAAAATTGGTTTGAGACTTGGATGGACTAGTTTAATGTTTGAGGACTTTAAGGGTTCAATTGTGAGCCATTTCGAAGCATTTAGACTCGAGACGCCTGGGAGAGGGATCGAGCAAGGATGGAGCAAAACCCTAATTGCTGGAAATACATGGATGCGGTCGCATCCTCTTGAAGCTTGACACAGGAGTCCTTTTGGCAGAATGTCGGATTTTGGTTTTCTTTTCTGATTTGTCGAATGTTTGACCCATTAAACCATTTTTAAACCACACTTTGACCCAATTACTTAACCTAAACTAATCCTAACATCTATTAGGAGATTTAGGAGTTGATTAGTGGGAGTAATTAGTGAAGTTAATCCCCCATATAAAACCCCAAATCTGCCGCATTCTTCCTCATTATTTCGGCAGAAAGCTTCTTCCTCCTTCCTCTCTTCTTGCAAACTTCTGGGAGCACTAAGGGGTTGAGAGAGAGCTTGAAGGAGATTCGTGGGTCTTGAAGGGCTGAGCTTGGAGGCCATTAATGGAGTCTTCTTCTTCCCATTTCATCTTCAAGGTTGAAGAACAAGTTGAGGAGAAACATCATCTAGAGGCCGCAATTTGCTGCATTGTTTGGGCTAAGTTTTGGTAAGTTTTACCTTCCTTCCTCTTCTTTTTAGGCTCCATTGACCCTAGGAATCAACCATGTGTGCTATGTGGGTCAATGGAAGCCATTGTTAGGGTTTCTAGAAATGTATGAACCCTAGGATTTCAAGTTTATGTTAGAGCTTGATTGGCTATGTGAGACCATGCCTATGTGAAATTCATGTTCTAAATTGCCTATTGAACTTGATTATGTTGATTTTTCATGAAGATTGATGTTGGTTTGGTTGAGATTCTTGGAGGGTGTCTTGCCCTAATTTTGTTTTAGCTTGCAAATTGATGATGTAAGCTTGATTAATGTGTTTTATATGCTTAATAGAGTATATTAAACTTTGCTATATGAATTGATTATGAGTATTGAGCTTGGATGACAAAGATGCTTGGAAGGGATTTTCCCCAAATTGTATTTGGCTTGTTAAAGATGATGGTAAGCCTAATTAGCATGTTATACATGTTTAGTGGAGTTTATTGAACTTAGTTGTGTTGATTAGCCATGAGTATTGAAATTGGTTTGGTTGAGATGCTTGGAGGGTGATTTGCCCTAATTTGGTTTTAGCTTGCAATCTAATGATGTTAGCTTGATTAATATGTTTTACAAGCTTAATAGAACATATTGAACCATGTGGTGAATTTTAAATCATGAATTGAGCGTTATGATTGGTATGATGACTTGGATGATATTATGCACAAGATGGCTAAATTATTCTAAGTTGCATTGTTAATTAGTTTGTTGGGTTTATATGAGTATATTGAACATTGGGATTGTGGTTTTGGGCGATAGTTATGAACATAGGGGTTGATGAAGCCTAAGCTTCTCATCCTTGAATTTTCGGAAAACTTAGATTGAACTCAGGTTAACCTTTGGGTTAGTATGAATCCTAGGAACTATAATTTTAAGTCCTCACGGAATTTTGGGTAGAATTCATGGAGGTCGAGCCTCGAAGTTTTGAAGTGTGTGAAGCACACTTGATTATGAAACTTATATGATTCTCGGTTGTGATGTTTATGCTAGTTGTGGATGAATTGCATGACTAGTTTGATAGTAGAGTGTTTACCTACTTGTTTTGAGCATATGAGTATATATTACTTGTGCTTGGGTTTGAGTCCAGTGAGTGGGTTTGGTTGAGTTTTGGTGGGGCGATACATCGTCTTCACGAATTGTGAGATTCGTGATCGCGATGGATCGCCGATGCGGGATTTACACACCCCTCCATCGATGGCCACGGTGGGGAAGTAGTTTATCTTAGTTGTAGTAATACACATGACTTTGATAACTGGAACTCGGCGGAGGCTGTCTCGGGGGCGTCGATATCTGAGAGGATATCGAGGGCACATAAGGTTTTGCGTGTTTTTGCGAGGGCGACTGAGGAGAATTTGGGTAATGGTATCATATCCCTTATACATGAATTGTTTCAGCAAGTGCTTAAGTGAATAACGTGCTTGGTGAATTGGATATGATATGATGTTTGTTTTGGTTTCTTACATGTTATACTTAATAGATAACATAACTGGATTAATGTTTGATGGCATGTATGCTATTATCACATGAGTATTATTGGAATGTGGTTTTATGCAGTTATATGCCTTGACATGGCAAATCATCGGAAGGCTATAGTTATATCAATAACAAGGAAATTATGTATAGATTAAGCATATAATTGTCTTGACATGGGTTTTTAATGAAATGTTATACTACAATGATAACATGTTTATTTATGTTGAGCATGGATTACGTAACATGATTTTTATAGGTATTTCATGGCGATAGCATGATGTGAATT
>CM028380.1:100666684-100698308 GCA_013146195.2 Codonopsis lanceolata | reverse complement strand
CTACCTAAGATGAAAGAAATATTAACAAAAACTTTGAAATTAAGAGGGATCAATCATACCAAGATTTATCCTTAAATAAGCAAACCCGGTGGCATCCAAGTGGTTTTGCGGAGTATGTCCGCCAATTGATGTTCGCTGGAACATATTCCAAGCCGATGTTACCTTTCTCCACATGATCTTTGGAGGAAGTGGTAACGGATATCAACGTGCTTTGTCTTGGAGTGCATCACCGATTTTGGAGATCGAGATCGCTGGCTTTGTTGTCACACATGATTGGACAGCTGCGCCTTGATGTCAGAGTCCACTAGTTGTTGCTTCATCCATATAGCTTTGAGAGCAATGTACTGGCTTGCAAAGAATGTATTCGCCTTCGTGGTTGAATTTGCAATCCGACGTTGTTTCTGCACGACCATTAGACAAGTCGATTTCCAAGGAATTGACAAGTCCCACCGTGCTTCTGCTTCACTTGTGCCGAGCACCGTGACGAGTATCCAACTAGATCGAATTTGTTGTTTTTGGAATACCATGTCTAAATTTGTTGTTTTTGAAACATATCCGATGATACGCTTGGCAGAAGCAATGTGACTCTTTGGATCCGCTCGAAATCTAGCACAAACACAAACAACAAACATAATGTCGTCTCCGCTAGCGAAGCAGAAGTGAACCTATGATTCCTCGGTACTTGGTCATGTTCTCTTGCTTTCCCTTCTCATCTTTGTCAAGATGGCGCCGAGACATTAGGAGTTTCAAATCCTTTAGCCGAATCAAGACCGAACTTCTTGATTAGTTCCTTTCGCATATTTGGCTTGGCCGATGAAGATTCCGTCTAAGTTTTTGTATCCTAGAAAGTAGGTAAGTTCACCCATCATGCTCATCTCGAACTTGTTTTGCATCGCCTTTCTCGAATCTTTTATTACACAAAGCTTTGGTTAGTTGATCCAAAGATGATATCGCCCACATAGATTTGTACGTAAGAGAATGGCCTTTGTGCTTGAGAATGAATAAAGTAGTGTCTATCCTTCCTCTCACTAATCCTTGTTCTGTTAAGAACTTGATAGTTTCATACCAAGCTCCAGAGCTTGCTTCTGGGCCGTAGAGAGCTTTTTTAAGTCGGTAGACGTGATCCAGCTTTGTCTCAAATGACAAATCCTCGAGGTCGCTCCACGATACGCTTGAGATCACCATTCGTAAAGGCACCCTTACATCCATCCGATATACTTTGAAGTCCATGAACGATGCATAGGTTAGAAAGAGTCTCCGATTGCCTCTAGTCTAGCAACAGAGCAAAAGTTTCATCAAAGTCAATTCCTTCTTCCCTGCTCTGTAGCCTCAAGCAACCAGCCTAGCTTTGTTTCTTGTGACATTTCCATCTTAATCTCTTTTGTTTCTAAAACCCATTTAGTGTCGATGATCGGATGATCAATCGGCCTTTGAACTAAGCTCCACACCTTACATCTTTGAAACCGGTTCTCGCCTTCTTCTTGCATAGCTTCAATCCAGCTTATGATCTTCGATAGCTTCATCAATCTTCTTTGCTCGAGTTCGATACAAATACGTAAGCAAACATAGTCTCTTCTCAAACTTTATTTCTTGTACGAATCCTCTTGTGTTGAGATCACCAATGATTTGAGAAATGGGATGATCTCTTTGCTTCAATAACGTTTGAGGAAGATCACTTCTAGTGGGTTCTTCCCTTAAGAATTCTGAGTAGGTTGAGAAGGGATTCACTCAAAATCTGGTTCAAGACTTAGGATCTTCAAAACTTTCATTTTCTCGTGAACAAGAAGGATGAGTGATCTGAAGGTGCTTGAGGTAATACGTAAGAGATGGGTTCGGTCAACGTAAGAGTTCAATCCGTACCGGCAGAGTTCTCGCTTCACCTGGCGAATGGTTAGCTGGCATTGAGGGGTCTCGCAGCTGCCGCTTTCTAATGAGGAGTGGAAGTAGAAGTCGTATTAGTACTGCCTCATCATTATCATAATCATTAGCAACGCTCGAGCCTTTCTAGGCTCTAACAAGTCATAATCATCAAAAGAAACATGCACAGATTCTAAAATTTTTAAATTAGTTTTATCGAAATGCGAAATGCTTTTGAATGTTTGAATACTTTAAAAATTCCTTCGTCTGATTTTTGCATCAAATTTTCCTCTATATTCTTTTCCATTATAAAGAATAAAACATTTACAAATTAAGATTTTAAGAAATCCTATGTTGGGAGATCTTCCTCTCCATATTTCATATGGAGTTTTGTTATGAAACTTGTTTACTGTGGATCTGCTCGTGGTGAAACATGCAAGGTTGATGGCTTCGCCGCCAAAAATACTTTGAAGTTTAGCTTCGCCAAAGATTGTTCTTGCCGCTCAATTAGTGTTCTGTTTCTTCCGCTCACCTACACCGCTTTGTTGAGGAGTACCGGGCGCAGAGAAGTTGTGGCCGATCCCGTGGTCATCGCAGATTTTCTACACCATTGTTCTTGAATTCAAGGCCATTGTCCGATCTTATGTCGCTAATGTCTTCAAGCTTTTGAGTTTGAAGTCTTCTCGAAAAGAGCAAAGGTTGACTAGATCATAATGCTTTCATCTTTAGATGTCATAGTTTCAATCCAAGTGAATCTAGAGTAGTCGCCAACCTGCTACAAGTGTATATTTGTCTCCGTAAATACCGTCATTTGTGATAGGTCCAAAGAGATCCATATGCAGAAGTTGAAGAGGTCTGCTTTTGTTGACAAAACATACTTTCTTTTGAAGGAAGACTTGGAAAGTTTTCCTAGTTGGCAAGCTTTACAACTTCTGTCATGGCCTCGGCAGACACCGTAGGTAGATCTTTGACAAGCCTGCTTTTTGGAGAGAAGCTTGGAGAGGTGTGAAGTTGAGGTGATCGAGACGCTTGTGCTATAGCCACTGCTGGCACGAACATTGTTGGCTACTAGGCAATGTGCTGAGAATCTCCCTAGAAGATTTAAGTCCACGACATAGATGTTTCCTTGTCTATTGCCTGGCCAAGATTGTAGAGCAGATTCACCTGCCTTCTGATGAGGCACCGGTTGGAGTTGAATTGGCATAGAAGTCCTTTGTCGCAAAATTGAGATATGCTTAGAAGATTGTGCTTTAAACCATTCACTAGAGAAACTTTGTTGATGGAGAGACTTCCTCTAATAATTGAGCCATATCCAATTGTTTTTCCTCTTGCATTGTCTCCGAAAATAACAATGGGTCCTTTTGCTTCTATATTGTAGAAGACTGCTCCCTCATGTGTCCCGAAAGCGACCACCGTCCCGTGTACCGATGTCTTTGTTTTCTCGATTCTCAGAGCCATGAAGCATTCCCCGAAAAATAATTAAAGTAAACAGATACCTTTTTATTTTCTTTTCGGTCCTAAGGGTTAGCAACCTTGGAACCCATACCCTTGACCTTGAGAGAACTAGGTCTCTCGATCTTGAGTGAACCTTAGCAGCCCTGGGGCCGATGCCTAGACAATTGCAAGAATGACATAAATGGAAAGTCCACGAGAAACCTAGTGTCTTCAATCGAAGAATGCTTATGATCATTCCTTTTCTTGACATCCATTCTTGGTTCATTGCTTGTTGATGGTAGACTTAATTGGTTTCTTTTTGAATCTTCCTAGGTAAGTTGCCAACAGCACTTAGCTTTAGCCTTTTGTTGATTACCCTTTTGGAGGACTTGGTAGAATACCTTTAAGTTTACCTTCAACCAAAGGAGAGCCTTGCCTGCTTCATAGACAAACTTGATGGTTACCTGTAGAGGTTTAGTAGGTCTCACATCGCCAGACTTTGCCTTAGCATAGTTTTTGTCTGCAGACTTAACTCTCTCTATCGTTACCTTTTCAGTTTCTCATTTGAGTCGATCATTTTGGCTTTACCTTTCTCGAACTTGGGGTAAATATAAGGAACACTAGAATAGCCAAGGCCTTGTTTCCCTATATTTCTGAATGTCTGTTTAGAGAAAGATATATCATTTGAAGTCTCGGAGGATTCACCTTTCTCTATGACTGAAGAGATTGTCGGAAGAGGCTCATCTGAATATCCTATGCCAGTTTTATCATTACTAGTTTTTTGGCTTGAAAGGATTTCTTCGAATGCATCCTTGGAGTTGTTCCAGGAGTCAATTGTCTTTTGCAAGGCAATTTTCTCTAGATCAAGTCCTTTGATGTGCTCAGATAGACAATCAATTTTGTCACAAAGGAATTTGTTTTCTTCCTTCAATTTGATACTATCTTGTTGACATCTATTGAGGGCTGAATCTCACCGCCATCGAGAGATTTCTCACCGTAAGTTTCTCACGTTCTTCGGCTAGTTTAACATAGGCTACTCTAAAGGAATTAAATTCTTCAAGCATATCTTGATTATCCTTGAGAAGTTCTTCCATACTGAAGCTGTCACTGTTCGTTTCATTTTTGTCCAAAGGACTTGGTGAAACTTCGACTTCATTTTTTCAGAGTCATAGGTAGGGTCTGAATCATGAGCTATTAAGCATACGTTAGCTTACTCACAATCATCTTCCTCCTCTTCTGAATCAGTCTCAAACCATGTAGCAACCTGTTTGTCTTCTATGTCTTCAGCCAACATACCCTTTTGTTTTTGAAATTTTCTAAAAGAGGGTTTTCGGTATGCTTCAAATTTTGACTTGGGACATTTTGAGGCAAAATGACCAGGTTTTCTACAGTTATAACACACAAGCTCTTCCTTAGATGAGATTTCACCATTCTTCCTAAAAGGTTGTTGATGAGTGTTCTTTCTTCCATATTTTGTGAATTTTTGAAAACGTTTTACAAACATGGCAAATTGTTCATCTGATAAAAAATCATTTTCACAGAAGAAGTGGAAGGTTTGTTTCTCAATGATTTCTTCTTGGACCATGGTCGCAAGGATGACGCTCGAATGTTTGTCTTGCTCTAGAGCTTGATTAACTTCAAGTTCATAAACTTTAAACTTGCGTAGAGACTACGAAGAGTCATCTCGTTTAAGTTCTTGGATTCTTTCATAGCCGTGGTCTTAACATGCCATAAGCTACCTAGAGAGCCTAGAAACCTCATGTTCATTTCCTTTTTGTCATATGTTTTACCTAGAGAAAAGCAGCTATTTATTACCTCACCGAAGCGATCGATGCTTGTCTCAAGGTTTCTTAGGATCCTTTTGAAAGAATCAAACCGCCGGATGTATGTATATTTTCTGTTATCTCTGGTCTTGGTCTCCTTCCAAGTATTCCACAAGAGCTTCCCACATCTCTTTTGCAGCTTGTACATCGAATCATTTCGGTATGTGCTTGTGTCTAGAGTCGGTGATTATGTTGATTGCTTTGTCACAAATTCTACCAAATTTCTATCATCCTCCGTCCATTCGATTCTTCTTTAGGTACTTCAAGAGATTCCTAGCAATGGAGGTTAGAAGATTTGGCTTCATTGGTACGTGTTGACCTGCAGTAACGCATTTCCATAATCTGTTGTCAATAGAGTTCATAAATCTCATTACTTTATCCTTCCATACATCAAAATGTCCTTCGTCCAATATTGGGACGTGGTTAGCATTAGATGTAGGCAGCATGTAGTGTGTTTGTGCCATTATATCGTATCTCTCAAGAGTTTAATCTTGGAAAAACTTGTTTTCAAAGAGTAAGGCTCTGATACCAATTGTGGGTCCCAATGGGCACAATAATAAGCTAGAAGGGGGGGGGGTTGAATAGCTTATTATACACTTAAAACTTTTAAGTAAATTCTTTGAAGGGTACTTGCAATCTATAGAAAAGATAGAATTAGCGGAAGACCTTCAAGGTAGTTGTTCTGTGCGCCGATAAGGACTACCAAGAGACTTTTACAAGATACTTAAGTTCTGCTGTAAACGGATAAAGATAAGGATAAGTAATAAATAGTTCAATTGAAAGACAAACAGTAAGAAATAACACAAGTATTTTGGGATGGTTCACACTTATAAAAAGTGCTACGTCCACCACCAAGGCAGTCAACCATGGATTTAAATAATGCACTATATTTTCCATTAGTTCTATTACAAGAATATTCCTAATGGATCGTGTACAAAATATTGACTTGTGTTTGGGGTCTATGGAATTAAATATCTGTAAATACAAGATATTTAATTCGTGCAGAAGTATAGTTAATGAAAGTAAACAACAAGAAGTTAAAACAATAAGTGTTGATGAGCAGCTTCTTGTTGTTGACGAGGACTTCTAGATCTGTTGAGGATCTCTTGATTGCACTGAGCTGTAAGACTTGGAGTTGTGAAGTTTCAAAGCAATCCTTTAAGTGTTCGATTGATTCTGTACAGTGCTATATCTCCAGTCTTCAATGACAGTATTTATAGTAGGTGCATTTCAAAAGATCCGTCGGAGAAGACGAATACTTCAACAGCTCTTTTATGAATGCATTAAATGCATGAGACTGTCAGTCAAGGATTTTCGTCTTCACAGATATCTAGAGTAGGTAATGATTTCTGAGATCTTCAAAAATGGACGATTTAGGTGTCAGATTTGAGAGTTGTTGCAGACAGTAGGAGACAGTCTGCTTTTCCTGCTTTCACTGTTCAGCTTTTCGGAAAGTTGCTTTCGGCGACTTGATATGTCAGGGAATGTCTTGGATTAATTCAAACACTGATTAGATTAGATTGAATTAATCCAATGAGTCATTGCTGGACATGACACGTCATAAGAGACTAGGTGGACACATGGTTTGCCGTTCTTAAGCTTTGAGCAGGTCTTCCGGTGAAGCTTGAATAGGTCTTCCACTGAACCTGTAAAGTCCTATAAAAACTATACTTGGCAAAGTTCTATACACAGTTGCCACGATAATTGATACGCAGCCCGATTAGCCACTGAAGTATAAAACTAATGTAATGTACTGAACAGATATAAATCTAACATAAGAATCAACAGTGGATTAGTGATTTCTAGCTGGTGGTCTTCCGGGTGACAGCTTGGATTTATTATTATTGTATTTATCTATCTTGTGAGACACAGATGTAAAGTTACATAAACTTTACTTAGGTAGTTTATGTTGGTATTTTATTGTTGTATTATTTTGGGAGCCGACTCGTTTGGTTGCGCTGTTATATTTATTTAGAAGTTATTCATTCGTCTTCCCGAGCAAGGTTTTAGCATGCGTATTCCAGTATTGTGTTTTTGTTGTTTCTAGCTCCGTCAACTTTAGTCGTGAGACTTTGGTTTAGTTGTCTAGTATTTAATCTCTTATTCTTTTAGTTGCATTGTCCCTCCGGCATGTTATAGCCGTTGAGTGGTTGTTTATCAGGTTGGTATTTTGTTGCTTCGCCGGCCTTAGGTTTGCCGATGGTTATTTTGTTGTGCGTAGTGTTGCGTCACGTAAGTCGTAGAATTATCAAGAGATAGTTGTCTCTCAGCCTTGCCTTCCACGATTTGTAATTGAAAGCTTGGGTTCCACTTATGATTAGCTTCCGCATGTTTGAGTTTTTGTTATTCTGTATTGCCGTTATGGCTTTACATTCCTGTTTAGAGCTTGTCGGCTCAAGTGTTGACTCACACCATTATGCTAGTCTGTCTTTTATCTTGTCTTGACGGCACGACCTTGGGATTTCGCATTGGAGTCTGGGTCGGGTCGCCATAGACACGCTTCATCAGCATGTCGACCATAGGCTAGACATGCTTCAGCAGCACGTCGATCATCGATTAGATACGCTTGAGCGGCGTATAGAGTAGGGTCTAGCAGACCAAAACTATTTTTATGGGTATAATAATCAATTTTTCCAAAATCTTTCCTCCAACCTTAACATGCCACCTGCCACTGTCCCTGAATGGCGTCCTCATTCATTACATGGTCCTAGCTCATCTGGAGTCGACGCTTAAATAACGTCTTCCATCGTTATGCGGGTTTGCCATTTGTTTTCTGTTCGCTCTATGATTTTTCTCCCTTATCTGTCTATCCAACATTTTGAGGACAAAATCTAATTTAATTTTGGGGGGCAATTCTACGCCCTGGGTCCTATCAGGTCCCAGCCTAATGCGAATCGGGAAGTGATGGCATAAATCTTGCTATGTACATGGGACAACTAGTGTCCCTTATATCTCTTCTCCTACCTATTTTCTTGTTTTTGCTTATTTTTATTTTAGGAGTTGATGGGGGAAAATACAGAAACAAAGGGAGAGACCATTTTAGTTTCTTCCAAACAAATTAGTTGATGGCTATTTTAGTTCACAGCTATCTGCTTATCCAGCCTTATTCCAATAGCATCATTGTGACGACCCGACCCGGATCTCAATACGAAATCCCCAGGTCGTGCCGCCAGAAAGCAAATAACAACAAACAAGTAGCAAATAATGGGTAGGGCCATAACGGCGATACACCGACAACTCAAAACACATGCGGAAGCGAATTAAAATAAAACCGTGGCGCCCGAGCTAACAAGCTCAACTAAAAACAACCAAAGAGATAATTAATCTCTCGGTCCAAAAATTCGATTCGCGTGCCGCAACATTGGGCACGTAGGACAAACTCCCTGTTATGCAATTCAATAATAAGCATAATATAAACCAAGTCATCGGCGAAACTACGGCCGGAACCCAACATTAAACTAAGTCTAAGACTCTAGTCTAACAACCCAACGGCCAAACACATGCCGGAGAACAACATATTATTAACTAGCAATATAGCATGCTAAACATTTTTCACCAATAAACCAAGCGCGACTAAAAGCAGTCGGCTACCAACAACTTAAGTACTAACAATTATAAGTACTAACAACAAGTAAGCATATGGAGATATAACCATAAATATACATCAAGCACAACCACCACCGGTTGGCTACCAAAAGAATAAGCTAACATCATAAATACAACATTTCAATCATATTAAGGTTTGCTACCCAAATCATGAAGTTTATATAACTTCATCTTTCCCAACGACCTCACCAAAACAAATAAACTATCTAAGTAGCAACCTTGCCAGAAATAATACTTCGTCAACGCAATCTTCTCGATTTACTTGGATCCGCTCGGCTCGGATCTAGGGAAAACAACCAACAAATAAACGTAAGTCACAAAGACTTAGTAAGTTACTAACCGTAACTTCCTATCATGGCATAATGCTCAATCATAAATTACATCATGCTATCGTCATGAAATAACTTTATATATAAAATCATGTTATGGCATCCATGCTCAACATTAATAAAACATGTTATCATTGTAGTATAACATCTCACAAAAATCCATGTCAAGACAATTATATGCTTAACGATCATAAATCTTGTTATTGATATAACATAGCCTTCCGATGATTTACATGTCAAGGCATATAAACTTAACAACAATAATTCCTGCTTTTAACATAATGCCATATCCGAATAATAATCATGATAAAGCATATTAACATAACAACAGTAATTCATGCTATTGTTATAACATAGCCTTCCCATAATATTCATGTCAAGGCATATAACTTAACCATAATGATCTATACCTTTGGCATAAAACCACATTCCAATAATACTCATGTGATAGCATACATGCTTAACAACATTAATCCATATGTTATCTATTAAGTATAACATGTAAGAAACCAAAACAAACATCATATCATATCCAATTCACCAAGCACGTTATTCACTTAAGCACTTGTGAAACAATTCATGTATAAGGGATATGATACCATTACCCAAATTCCTCGGCGTGTCGCTCTGCCGTGCAAAAACACGTAAAACCTTTATGTGCCCTCGATATCCCTCTCGTAGATATCGACGTCCCCGAGACGTCTCGCCGAGTTCCATAGTTATCAAAGTCATGTGTATTACTACAACTAAGATAAACTACTTCCCCACCGTGGCCATCGATGGAGGGTGTGTGCAAACCCGACGGCGATCCATCGCGATCACGAATCTCACAATTCGTGAAGACGATGTATCGTCCCACCAAAACTCAACCAAACCGACTCAATTTGGACTCAAAACCCAAGCACAAGTAATATATACTCATATGCTCAAAACAAGTAGGTAAACACTCTACTATCAAACTAGTCATGTAATTCATCCACAACTAGCATAAACATCATAACCGAGAATCATATAAGTTTCATAATCAAGTGTGCTTCACACACTTCAAAACTTCTTGGAGGCTCGACCTCCATGAATTCTACCCAAAATTCCGTAGGACTTAAAATTATAGTTCCTAGGATTCATACTAACCCAAAGGTTAACTCCGTTGAGTTCAATCTAAGTTTTCCGAAAATTCAAGGATGAGAAGCTTAGGCTTCATCAACCCCTATGTTCATAACTATCGCCCAAAACCACAATCCCAATGTTCAATATACTCATATAAACCCAACAAACTAATTAACAATGCAACTTAGAATAATTTAGCCGTCTTGTGCATAATATCATCCAAGTCATCATACCAATCATAACGTTCAATTCATGATTTAAAATTCACCACATGGTTCAATATGTTCTATTAAGCTTGTAAAACATATTAATCAAGCTAACACCATTAGATTGCAAGCTAAAACCAAATTAGGGCAAATTACCCTCCAAGCATCTCAACCAAACCAATTTCAATACTCATGGCTAATCAACACAACCAAGTTCAATAAACTCCACTAAACATGTATAACATGCTAATTAGGCTTACCATCATTTTTAACAAGCCAAATACAATTTGGGGAAAATCCCCTTCCAAGCATCTTTGTCATCCAAGCTCAATACCCATAATCAATTTATATAGCAAAGTTTAATATACTCTATTAAGCATATAGAACACATTAATCAAGCTTACATCATCAATTTGCAAGCTAAAACAAAATTAGGGCAAGACACCCTCCAAGAATCTCAACCAAACCAACATCAATCTTCATGAAAAATCAACATAATCAAGTTCAATAGGCAATTTAGAACATGAATTTCACATAGGCATGGTCTCACATAGGCCAATCAAGCTCTAACATAAACTTGAAATCCTAGGGTTCATACATTTCTAGAAACCCTAACAATGGCTTCCATTGACCCACATAGCACACATGGTTGATTCCCTCAGGGTCAATGGAGCCTAAAAAGAAGAGGAAGGAAGGTAAAACTTACCAAAATCTCAGCCCTAAAACCAGAATTTTCGGATTGGAAGAGGGTGTCTTCTCTTCAACTCTTCTTCAAACTTGTTGGTAGATTGGGGAAGAAGAAGACCTTGACAATGGACACCAAGCTTGGCCCCTTGAAACCCTAGAATCACCTTCACTCAAGCTCCTCCCAGGTCTCCTTGAGGGCTTGAAGAAATCGCAAGAGGAAGAAGCTGAAATCTGTTTGGCCGACAAGAGGGAAGAGTGCGGCTGAATTGTGTTTAAATATGAGGGATTAGATCCTCTAATTAAGTCACTAATTACCCCTAATCTCTAATAGGTGTTTAGGATTAGTGTTAGGCTAATTAGGTTGGTTTAGGATGTGTTTAAAATGATTTAATGAGTCAAACTTTCGGACAGAATGCAAAAGGGCCAAAATTCGACATTCTGCAAGCAGGACCCTTGCGGTCGCTTAGCATCATGGTGATGCGACCGCATCAAGGCAATTTCCAGCCATTAGGGTTTTGCTCCAACCTTGCTCGATCCCGGCCTCTCCCGCGTGCGTTCTCGAGTCCTTCCAAGCCAAAATTGGTCTACAATTCAACCTTAATATCCTCTAATCTATGACCAAAGGATTCAAGTCTCAAACCTCACTAAAACAGGGCCAAGAACTCAGGCGAGAACTCGCCCGAGCGACGGCCGGAAAAGTCAAGCGAAAAGGGTTTCGCTAGAATCAAACTAGCAACCAAACCGACGATGCAACCGTCATCTAACCAACATCAAGGCATGTTAATGATGTTTTAAATGCCCTCTAACAATTATCCATGAAGTTACAACATAAATCTTAAACTTAGAGATTCAAAGCATCTCGCGAAAGAAAAGTGCATACGTGCATCTCAAAGCGGCGTCAACGATCATGCTTGTGACTCTAAACATATCACGGGAGCTAAATAACATATTATGATGATTATAAATAGATGAATCCATGCATAACACATGCGAGCAACATTTTAGGGTTTTTACGGGGCAAAACCGAAGCGAAGCGTAACAACTTGCTATCTAAGCGTCGAATGAAACCACAAACCGACGGGTAATAACCCATGAGTGTAAACACTTATTAGGGCTACAAAATAGGCCTAAATGCCTCTCGAGATGATGCTCAGCAGATAGAAATAGGCTCCCTAAAGGCGAGGCGTTAAGCGGCTCCATCTCAAACTACGCGATAAGGAGAATTGCTATTCTCGAGGCGTCAAAACTTCACGAGACTTATGGAATACATCCAATTAGAAGTCTAACACATCTAAACATGTTATTTAATCATCATGTAAAGATCAGGGACCAAATCGAGGTCGAAACACAAAACCCGCATAAACTCTCAATCGCGTCGCATTTAGACTATCGTCGGGTTCACGACTTTGACTTTAACAAGTCAACCACTAAATGACATCTCTAAAAATGTTTTAGTCTTAATGTGGTCTCTCATACACATTTAGACTCTCACAACAAACAAGCGATCAATCGAAGAAGAGATGCGAGCATTGCACGCAATTTGCTAACGGGAATCGGGATCTTACATATGTTCACCCTACCCTCATTGCTTGAACCTCTCTTTCTTTTAACTTTGAAGATGATTAGAAAGTCGGTATTCAATTTCACAAAAAGTCGGTATAATACATATCAACAAGTCAAATAAGATCAATTTCACAAACTTACGGGTAATTTTGAAGGATTTGATGACCGAGGTTGACTTACTAGGATTGGCTGCTTTCGGTTGTGACAGGTTGCAGTGGGTTGTGAAGCGGAGTTCGAGTCTTAAGGGGATCTCATCAACAAGTTGTGAAAGCTGAGTCGCACGTATTGGAATTCCTTTTGTTACAAGTTCTTGAATTATGTCCAACTACTCCACACTTTCCACACTTGAAAAATTCTGACATCTCTTCAATTCGTGTTGATTCTTTGGAAGATGCAGTGGCTTCATCGGAGTTGTCTTCTTCTCATCGGTTCTTTTCGTCTTCGGGTTTGTTTTCATATTTTGAGGCGAAAGGGGTGGTAACTAACACTTGGGCCATAACTCAGATCGATGTAATACCCATTATGGCATGCTCGTATGCCTTCGTATGTCCCAACAGTGTAATAATCATTGACATAAGACTCGGATTTTCCTTCCTACACCAAATGGCCAAGCAAGCATGTTTACAAGGAATGCTGTCAACTCCATCTTTTACAAGTGCATAAGCTGCGAGAGCAAGATCCCATATTGTGTCTTTGGTCAGAATGGGCCCCGATCTCAAAATGCCAATCATACGCCTTGATAGGTATGCCCTCGGCACCCTCCTTGGAATTCTTTTGAACAAGACTTCTTATCTGAGGACATAGTCTGGAATCCCAATTCTTAGCTTTATCTCTATTAACGTGTAACCTACTCATCACCAAATGCCTTATTGTCTCAAGCATAGTTATAATTGGCTTGTCTCTTGCATCAAGAATAAAAGCATTGAAGCTTTCACACATATATTATTAGCGAGGACATCACACTTAGGTTGAGTGCCAAAATGTGACCTAGACCATTGATTTGCGGGCTTATTGACTAGCCTCATAAGCATCCCCATCAAACTCTTTCAATTCCTCCATTCTTGCCTTAAACACTTCAACCTTGGTTGCCCTAGTGTTGCCCATAAAGAATTTTTGATTGACTGCCTCCTTTGAACAGTCCCTTTTCATGTTTGTGTGTAAATGTCTAACACGAGAACCTATTTTCAGCATTTGGAAGCAGATCTTCAAATGCAGGTATGATCCCCTTCTGTTTATCACTCATGAATGTCCATTCATATTGATCTTCAAGGCATATGTCACTCTCTAACAATGATAAGAACCAAGTCCAAGAGTCTTTTGTTTCATTTTCAACTACTGCATAAGCTATGGGAAACATTTTATTATTTGGATCAACCCTTGTTGTCAACAATGCCCCCTTATGGGCCTTTCAAAACCACCCATCCACCCCACATAATCTTCCTCTGAAAGCTGAAACCCTTTTTACAAGCATCAAAACAAATGTAAAGCCTTTGAAATGTAGGCTTACCGGAAACTTGACATCGGACAATTTAAAAACCACACTTGAACCCGGATTTGACCCAAGTAATTCTAAGCGATAGTCTCTTATTTGTTGGAATTCTTTGCAAAGTCCCTTCAATAGTTGTTTGATTTCTTTTTTGCTCTATATGCTTGTTGTTTTGAAACATTAGCCTTAAGTTTGATACTGTGACAACTCATTCACAATTCTTTAGTTCCTAAACTTTGATTTTCTTTGAATTTCTTCATGAATGTCCTTCCAATCAACCGGACCTAATACTTGGGTTGTTGTAAGTCCATCCACACGTGTATGAAGCTGGATTGTAACCTTTCAATTGCCATGATTTGTCATTTTGCATTGGTGCAGCATATGCATACCAATGACATCCTTCATTTCTACAACTTGCTCTTAATCTTCTGCCATCATTCCTATCAAATCTAATGACCATCCCCCTTCTAAGACAAAATGTTTCAATAACATCTTTCACTTCCTTCTTGCTACTATATATGGTTCTCAATTTCAATTCAGGTTTCTTATCAGTCTTAGGATTGTGTTTAGGATATTTTGTTTCAGGTTCCTCATCACTGCCGAAGTTGCTCTCAAAGTCATCACTATCAAAAAGTTCCTTATCACCATCCTCATTCATCCTATTGATCATTCTGCACCGACTTTCCCTTCCCCACAACACCATCAAACTCAATATCATAATCAACATATTTTTCAAATTCATTATCATCCTCTTCCATATCATATTCAGAGTCATTAAATTCTTCAGAGTCAGATGAATTAGAAGACAAAGAAGCATTGACATTTGGGTTTTTTCTGGAATGGTGGGATTTTCTGAAATTGTTTCAAGATTCTCTAAGTAGATATGTACCTCTTTCTTAGTAGGTATAGACCTAAGTAGGTTTTGTGATTCTCTTTCAGTAACAATAAGATTACAACCCATGACTATACTTTTCTCAAATTGATGCCAAATCTTAACCATTTCAAACTTGTAACATAATTCCTCTACAAAATCACTCAAGTCAATTAGCCCAAAACTCTCTCCATCCACCCAATCAAAAAAAATCTATCTTCCCTCCAACATATATTTTAGGGTCATGCTTCATAACAACACCATGGACAATTTTCATTGTAAACGAAATGATATCCAATTCAGGGTCTACAACAAAATAAAATAAATAAATATCACCAACTAACACAACAATTTCAGGAAATACAATAAGCTAACAATAATACTACTATTATTTCTACTAATTTTCAGAAAATATAATAAGCAAACAATAAGCTAAGACAAGTCTAATTTTAAGAAATTAAGCTAAGAAAGCAAGTTGATTTTATACTGATTGAAGAAAGCAAGCAATATAATAGCAAGTAATTATGAAAATAAGCTAAGACAAGTTGACTTGAATGCGATTGAAAGAAAGAAAAGGTTAATATCACTTGGTACCAAGTCAGTATAAAATCAACCATTTTAACCAAAAGTGATATTAACCAAAAGTGATATTAGAAGCTAGCAAACAATAATCTATGAATGAATGAGAAGATAGTTTAAATTGAAGACACATACCGTAATCTGGTTGGGACACATCATTGTTTCTTCTCGTCATGTGAGTTCAATTGCACGAATTTAGGGTTTTAATCAACACAATTCAGGGTTGATTTTGATAGTGATTGAAGAAATATGGACGAAATTTGGGGATTAGGGTTAGGGTTCTAAAGGGAAGGGGGCAGAATTGGGGAAATTTGACAAATTGGGGAAGAAATGCCGGGCTAATTTTTTTTTCCCCTCCTAAGGGGGGCATAGGAAGGGATCGAACCTGAGACCTCACACTTTGTGAAACCCCATGTCGGGCTAATTGACCCTTATTTCCCTTTCTCTCTTTTCTACCAAAACCAAGTGACATAGCCGATTTCCCAGCCTTTCGAACCTAGAACAGCAGGTCTTCCGTTTGGGTTTGACAGATTGGCAACAGAAAGTATCACAATTGATGAAACTGGAAATCGTTTAAGATGATATTTGTTACTTTGTGTACATTGGGTACCAAAAGTGATATTAACCGCAGTAAATAACAATATCTCAGTTATATGCTTAACAAGCTAAGTTAACAAAGGTACGCATAGAAACCCAAACCATTCAACAAACTTCAAATTAATGATTTCTTTGAGTTCAAAAACTAAAACATGTACGTCTCCACAAGTAATGAGTCATAAGATGTGAACAAGAAAACAAAATAGTTTTTGCCTCTACTTTCTGCTAATTGAAACTCTCACCACCAAGACAATCCTATTTCTTCTCCTCCTTCTGTCTCTGCAGCCCTCTTAAGCCTTGCACCAAGATTACACTCATTTGTACGCTCAATACGTAGTTTGGCATAGGCGTTAAATGATTTCATTTCATCTGACCTTCAAAAGCTCAGTAGTTAGCTCCTCCCTAACAATGTGCAAGAATTGATCTTGAACCTATGTGCAGTTGCAATTTCCTCTCCGCTAGAATCAGCAGCCTAAAAGACAAAATTTCAAGTCACTACAAGAACCATGAAACAAATGGGGCTAACTTAAGGAGATATGATACCACAGCCACAAGGAAGACAAGATGGCTAAATTAGATTTACCTTGATTTTTCTAGCACGCCTTGGGAAGATAACTAACTTGACCTTGTATGTCTTAAGCCTCTAAACCATAGTTTTCAAACCTTTCAAGGATTGGTTTCGTGGCGATGATCCATAACAATAATACCAATGGAATACCTAAACCTTTGGAAACCTAAAGGCGTGTAAATCTCAATTTAGTACATCCTTACCCATCTCGTGATATCATGTGAATATAAGAGTCACAAACACATCTTAGCATTACAATAACCTCTCGGTCTACTTCAACACTTCCAAAAAAAATAAAACTTATCAAACTAGATGAGATGAAACATAACTTTGGGACTCATAAATACATTTATAAACACAATTCAAGTCATAAGCAAAAGAAGTCCCTATAGATGTAACTCATTCTTACCTTAAGCTCTTCAAGAGAAAATCCCCAGCTAGCCCTGACTTTCATGTTATATTTTGGGGTTTTCCCATGTACGATGGAATGGAGAGGCCCAACAATTGGCCTAGGGAAGATCTTCACAACCTTCTTTTGCCTCGCTGGAGACAGTATTGCCAAATTGAAGGTCAGTACTGGAACTATAATTCGACACTGAGAACAATAAGAGTAAACTAAAAACTTGATCGCTCACCAATCCGTCTCCTTCCTTTGCGGGAGGGTTGGTTAAACCAAGTCCTAACACAATTCTGACTGTTTCTTGAAGTGCCCATTAGGAATAACATTGTTATGTTTCACCATGGTTTACCTGCAAAAAGGTGTCACCGCGTATAATTAAAAACAACCATCTTACACACACAATCCTTGCAAATAATTTTGAAGGGGCAGAGAAAACAAAGATCATGAATCACCACACTCATCAAAGCCGATGCCCAACTGATGCAGTCTAATTTGAAATAATTAACAATTCTAGCCTTATCTTCCATTTGGTGGAAAGACTTGTAGCCTTATTTTCGGTCTTTTTTAAGGAATTGTTGGGAGGGAAGGAAGACAAGGCACATAAGTAACACGTAGTGTTCTGCGGTCGATGGCAACAACAAAGGGATTTGGTGGAGTATAGTTTGGTAAAGTGTTTTGGTTTTGAGAAGGGTTTGGAGAAGGATTTGGGAAAAGAATTGCTGAAATTGTAAGCAGGTGTCAGAAGGATGCCACGACCAGATCCACCCCGCCCTTGATTAAGTTTCCACCAACATTTACCCTTACCCCGATATCCATGACCCCTGTTGTTGGTTTGAGGAAAAAATTGCCCAAGAGAATTCCCCCCACCCCCATGGAAATTGAATGAGTTACTGTCAGGTTTCGAAGGGTTATTCTGGCCTTTGCCTCTGTTGTTGTTGCTTCTTGTTGCTTTTGCTGCTATGAAAATGTCTATCAGCTGTATCTAAGTGGGAATTACATCAATTACGATTGATTAGAAGATTTGAAAATAGTGGTGCTTGACATAACTAATCTAAAATTCAATTACTAATCCCAAGATAAGTAGACTGAAATTATAAAAGAAAGATAAAAGAAGCAGTTAGGAGAGCATACCTTGCAATTCAAATGTTGTGGTGTGCGACCGGTAGCTCTCATAAAGATTAGTGGAAAAGTATACAAACTCAAAAAGCACCTTGAGTTACTCTATGGTTTTGAAAACTGATGCGGGAGCAAGGGAGACTTTAGTGGCTTACTCAAGCAAAGAAGAAGTTCTCAACTAATTCACATTTCATGGTGCATAAGGGCTGCTTTTAGAGCAATTAATGACATGGAAGCATGGTTGAATTATCATAAGTGGAAAGATAAACAAGTGCCATTTGTGGGGTTCGTTATTGCCCGGTCTGATTGGGTGGATTACAAGGCATGGGTTGAGTGAAGCCAAGCCGGCCGTGAGCCTGTTTCAATCTTTTTATCTTCTTCTATTTCGTGGCAGCCTAGTATTCAAGAGGCGTGGGACTGTTTTTTTTATTTTCCTTGGTAGTTTCGGCCAAGGTGAAGTAATTCAGGTGTGAGGGTTCTCAAACCAAGCTTGGGCAGTTCATAAACTATTTTAGGACTGTTTTGGGACAGTTTGAACATCCAAAAACGTGCGCTAGGGCTGATTGGCGTGGTGAATTGGACAGCTTGTGTGCATTGTTCGAAGTGGCTGAAGTGAGCAGTGAATTCATGGGTTGTTGTTGAAGGGTTGGTCAGATTATTCCTTGTATTAGTTCTATAAACAAGGTTAGATTTTTGGGCTGTTATTGAGGGTTTTTAGAAGGGGTTTTGGAGCAATTTTTGTGGCTGTTTTTGGGCAGTTTTCGAGCTGCTTTGGGACTGTTGGTTCAGCCATAGGGCGGTTCTAAAAGGGCTGGACAGATTTGAATTGTTCAAGTATTTTGACACCGTATCAAAAACAAAAATTGTTCAAATTACTATGAGATCAGAGCTTCACAGTACTTCAAAAAACCACATACACCAATTCTAACTCTACACATGAAAGCACAATTAAGGTTTCTGAACATGAAATGGTCGAAAACTATAAAAAGCATGAGCAATAATATTAATGGACGGACCAAGACTTGTGTCTAGGGCAGCAACTTAGTAAAGTATTCACATAAAAAAGGTTACCTAGTACCTTGTACACAGTTGTTGTACCCAGGTGTTCAAGGGGTCTGCTTTGTGTAAATCAACATTTCATAATCAATACCAAAGATTCAGGAGGAAAATTATTCATTTAAGAACTTCAAATGAAAAATAGTATCAGAATAGCTAGAAATAAAATTGATTGAAGTAACTATAGACATGAAATAAAATTGATTATACACCTGCTGAGCCTTTGAGCTGCATTCTATACATGCTGCTGCACCAATTTGTTTCCTCAGTTCCTCCCCCTACATAATCCAAGTAGTTGACTGGGGTATATTTGAGCACAGCAACTAGTAACTCCATGCAAAAAATTATACATGAAAGCACAATTAAAACAATTTGTATCATTTTATCCCAACAATCACTAATGAAACAGAACAAGTTACAATGAATTTTAATTTGATATGTAGAGTCCAGATGTAGCTCAGATAATAATTAAAGTGTATTAACGAGAACGATGGACACTTAAGAACATTATTGCCTGTAAATGAGAAACCCATCAACCCCTTGGCGCTGACATTCCACCGTGAATGATCCATGGCATGTATCTTCAAGAATAGTAGAAGGGAACCAAACATCACAACAATCTTCTTTCTCAAATGACACTTCTACCTTTTTGCCTGCACTAAACATCAATCCTACTGTTCTCTTTCGAGAAATTGGGAAGAATACAGAAATCAAAATCAACAACTGAACATTGAACTGGCATCATATAACCAGGTCTTAGTACATCAACAAATGAACTGGGAAAGAATAGATAAGCCACAAGCTTACAGATTCCAACAAAGCTAACAAATTAAAAACAAATATGCAAAATTGATACGAGTGGATGAGTCAAGGCATTTGAGGGAAAGGAGTCGGGTTGGACCAAGGGGACTCACGGCTGCAAGAAGTTTGGACAGGCCAATCCTTTGATAATTTATTTTGAAAGTGTATTAGAGTCCAGTATGGACCAAAGTAGTTAGTGTTTTTTAAATCCATTAGATTAGGACTTCTTTATTGTTATTTAGTTAGGAGTTCTTTATTGTTTTTAGATAGGATTTCTTATGTTTCTTTTCTAGTTTTTCAAGAGTCCTGTTAGATAGGTAATTAGATTAGGTATTAAACTCTTGTAATCTATTTAAAGTCATGAATTTTCAATATGAAGGCAGATCAGATTTTTGAGTTGTGAAAACTTTGTGAAGAACTAGTTTTGTTCTTTCTTTAAATCGTTTCAATTCAATCAAAGGTGAGTGAAGCCTAGATTGGTTGTGACGTCGGAATTCTTTACGTTAGACGAGTGAAGTCTAACCAGTGAATCTGTCTATCCTTTTATTTTATTTTATTTCCAATTGTTCGTGGCAGCCTGTTCTTCATTAAGGCGGACAGCTTTTGGGTAGCATAAAACTCAAGCAATCGTTAACTGTTTTGGGACAGCCTAAGTCCAAAGATGGGCTGAGGATGATGAGTTTGGTAGGCATTTTGGGCAGGTTATGTGCGTGGGAGTTGCTGGAGTTTTTCGGACCAGATTAAGGGATGTTTAGCAACGGTTTCGGAGCAGTTTCGTGGCTGATTTTGGAGAGGTTGGTTCAGTTTTTGGGCTGTCGAAAAGCTGAAGCAGGTTGGCGGTGTTCAGATTTTGGGCCCCTGATTGTCAGGTTGAAACAATCTTTGAAATTAGCTCTCTGCTGGAGATATCGGATCTAGTTGGCTTCTTCCTGATTTGTTTTTACAGCTCCACTTTATTTTTGATATGTTTTTACTATTTGCAAACTACAAGGATGGGAACATCGTGCACTAGTGTTATCTTTTTTTAGAAAGGAAACGACAACTTTTATTAGTTGTTTGTTCTCAAACTTGAGTTCGGTGCAGGCCAAGTATCCAACCCACAGCATCCCCGTTAGCCTAGGACCATTTTATCTCTTCCCACAGTTTCAGTCTAACCATATCTGAATATTCCTATCCAAGTGCCCAACCCACTGCATCCCTAAAAAATATTATGCTGCCTCCTGGGAGCTCGCTAAAAGCAAATCCTCTATCACCAGCAGTAATTTGATTTCAGATTCTCTAACCACCCTTCTTTGCCTGAACATTCTCAAAACTATCTACAAGCTTTCAGAATTGAACTAGTCTTTATACACCAAGTGGTTTACAGTATCCAACATACTCTACCATATCATTTCAACATTTCACAATATTGTCACTAAGACATTGGCTCATAAAATGACTAGAAGTTAGGAGAGGTTAAAAAGAAGATAACAATCTTCTTCATAATCAATTAAGAATGAAGACAAACATAGACACAAGACCCACCTTACATAGTGAATTGAAAAAGATATCTACTTCAAAGACAATTTAACTATATAAATCACGAAGTCATAGTGTCAGTACACAAAATATCTTCACAAGTCAATTATCAACTGGAAAACAAAAAATGTATATCAACATTGACACGGTAATAAATATCACTAAGAAGTACCTTCTCCCTTTCTTTTTCCATTCTCTTATCTTCCTCTTCTTTCTTTTTGCAGCTCGCTCCTTAAAATATTGGAAGGATGAATATATGAGATGAAAAGCTCAAGGACACGAGAAATAACTAAAATTCAGAACCACAATTCAATGTATACATTAGTCTTTGCAGAGATACTACTATTTTATTTGAATATTGGAACTAATGTGCATGTCAACACTTTCAAACAAGATGCCAGACCTGCTTTATTATCATGCGTCTTATGTCTTTTAAAACATGCATATGCCATGGTGATAACAAAGTACAAAAAAACATACAACAGTTATAGAGCCTGTGTAAACATTTGCACTTCTTCTAAAACATCTAAGGTTCTTATATGACAATCAGTACAGGTGTTTACTCATCAAATTGGAAGGAGCAGCAGGTCACTTCCACTCGCCCTTCCTCCACCACTTCAACAAACAAAACAATCGAAGAAAATGTGTGGTGAAACGGAAAGAAACCTCTAAGAAAATAATATACTAGAGTCATCCTTTCATTCCAGTAACTCTCTTTCCGATAAACTTTCTCCAATCCAAAACAAAGAGCCACATTACATTCATTCTAAAATTTGTTTCTTCAGCATTTAGTATGAGAGGGAAAAAGAAAACGTAAGCCAGGAATTAACATGGAATACATGGCTATAGAATAAAGTTTATAAGCAGAAGCTAAGTGGTTCTTCAACAATGAACTTACAACTCAATGCAAGTTCAAGATTAAAGCAAGTTACTTTCCTACGGAGCCTAAAATGGCAGAGCACAATACCCTCCACACCCCTTCCCTCCCCATGTCTTCTCTTATAACTAACCAAAATAATTGCATTCTTCTATATATGAAATAACTGGAATTAAACAAAACAAAAAGGGATCTTCAGAAGATTTAAAAAGTAAGCTCCAGTTTCAACATTTTGTATCACTGAATGTAAGAAAAAGAAACCAAGGGTACAATAAATGAAGTAAGAATTTCAGAAATTACATTAAAAAAAAGGTTCCAAGAAGTTTCATTGTGGATGCGAATGAAGAAGGGGCTATTATTTGGTGCAAAGAATAAATGCACAGGCTTTCATAAGAGCACATACATTTTCATGTTAACCAAATCAAGTTAATCAACTATTCAAGTATTTAACCCAAATTCAAAAATCAAAATCCCTAATTTTGGTGCAAAGAATAAATGCACAGGCTTTCATAAGAGCACATACATTTTCATGTTAACCAAATCAAGTTAATCAACTATTCAAGTATTTAACCCAAATTCAAAAATCAAAATCCCTAATTTTGATAATTTCGATTACCTCTTCCTTCCTTGTGAGAAATTGAGAAAGTGACAAAGAAGAAGCTATGAGTTCCTCGTTTTCTTCTTCTTCCTTCCTCAGAAGTCCGACCTCAATTCCTCCAACTTCCCGTCTTTGGTTCTGCCATGTGTGCACTGGTGC
Source organism: Codonopsis lanceolata (assembly GCA_013146195.2). NCBI lineage: Eukaryota > Viridiplantae > Streptophyta > Magnoliopsida > Asterales > Campanulaceae > Codonopsis > Codonopsis lanceolata. Next base: position 100,675,070 of record CM028380.1, on the reverse strand, counting down.
CTGAAGAGAGTTGAAGAAGAGGGACTGGCGGTGGCTATAAACGAAGAGAGAAGGGAGAGTTTGAGAGAGGGATTTGAGAGAGATCATGATAAAGGGAGTAGGGAGTGCGTAGGAAAGAGACTAAGAGAGTATTGTGTATATCGATCTATCCTAGTATCTAGGGTTTTTTGAGGAACGGAGGAGTAGGGGAAAAAATTACTCCATAAATTATTAAATTCAGATACAACCTTTGTTTTGTAAAACATTTTATTGTTGAAGAGTATAACGCATTCACAACGTTACTTGAAAATGTTTTACAACGACCATATTACAACGTTTCTTGGAAAACGTTGTGTAATAACGACCTATGACCACGCTTCATAAAAAACATTGTGTAAGAACAACCCTATGACAACGTTTCATAAAAAAATGTTGTCGAAGAACAATCCTATGACAACGTTTTTTGAAAAACGTTGTGTGAAGGGACCCTGTAACAACGTTTAAAAAAAACGTTGTGTAACAAGACCCAATCACCACAACGTTTTTAAAAAAACGTTGTGAAAAATGACCCTATCACAATGTTTCTAGAAAAAGCGTTGTGAATGTCCGTTTTCTTGTAGTGCCTCTACCAGACTTGCACTAAGAAAAGACAAATAATATTACTACTACAAAATTTATTGTTAAAATCGTTAAATGATTAAATTGGTAATAATTTAATCTAATGGAGTAACGGTGTAGAAATCAAAATAGATTTAATGTAATAGTACTAACACTAAGAGCTTGTAGTAGTATCACAAGCTCAAACTCGTAATGTCATATATTGAAAACAAAATACTTACTTTTACGTAATTTTCTTTTAATAACCTCCAAGTATTTTTTTAATTGTGTCGAACGAGTGGGTCTCTCACCATTAATAAGGGTATTAAGGAAAATTTGCTATGGGGATCTTTTTTTGGTTAGACAAAGTTAAAGGGAAGAAGCCTAATATACGTAGGAGTAGGAAAGAGGATATTGAAAAAATAAATTTAATCGGTTATAGGTAGCTAATTGAAAAGGTTAACTAAGTAGAATTTTGTACCATTTCATCAAAGAAAGGAGGAATGAGATCCACCGATGAAGAAGCAGCAGCAGCAAATGCCTTTATTTTGGGGCAGTTTGAGAGATTGATTGTCTTGATGGAAATACATGAATAACGCCACCCGTTTCTGGTCTATCCTCCAAAAGATTCCTTCAAGCAACTTGCAATTCATAACTGTTAGAGTCTTGAGTTGCCCAAGAAGAGCCAAGACAGAATGAAGAAATACATGTTTTAATTCCTTGCAATCACTAATATGCACGAATGCAGGTTCACCGGGCATGGATATCTAGCAGAGTCGTTCATACTCCATAACTTGGTCAAGTTAGGTAAAGAAGATAGCTTTAACTCACGTAGTTCGCCAAAGGAGCGCTGTGGGAGATCATCGCTGCATATCTCATTCAATCCCAACTTTTCCAGTCGCAATTCCTCCAAGACTGGAAAGAAGCTTTTAGTTGTAGATGCATTTGATGAATCAACTAGATATTTTATACTATAATTTTCCTTAACCTCCAAATACTTCAAACCATCTTCGTTTAGGTCACTAAGAGCGGTTGGATGAGGATATTCCTCCGCAGGATAATTGTATCCTTTAAACTCAACAATCAAAGCTTGAGCTTTTTCATTAGTGTTTTCCCCCATGTAAAGTATTATTATGATCGTGCTCAAGTGAATAATCTTCCCGAGATCCCCTCCAAAGGTTCGAATACCTTTCTTCATGGTTAAGGAAAACACGAAACCTTATCAATCAAAAACACATAATTCAGCAAAAATGCATGATGTTATTCGTGATTTCGCCCATTTTCTGGCATCTAGCAACAAAGACCATGTGTTTTCGTGAGACAGATGCGAGATCACTGAATGGCCAACCGTGACACGTAATCATTATTCTGCAATCTCATTACTGTCACAACAGATTTCTGAGCTTCCTGAAGGCTTAGACTGTTCAAAACTTGAGATTTTGATTTCTGAGGGCGTATGGAGTTATTTCCCAACGGTAGAATTAAAGATTCCTAGTAATTTCTTTCACGGGCTGAAACAGCTAAGAGTTTTAAAGATGTGTCACTATTGTATGACATCCATACCAGCATCCATTACCCTCTTAAAACACCTCGAAACATTGTGCCTAGAAGACAGCAAGCTAGAGACCTCTCTCAAATTGGAGGGTTGAAGAAGCTAAAAGTTCTTAGCTTATGGATTTGCAAGAGCTTCCAAGGGAAATTGGATTACTAACAAATTTGATGGTTTTAGATTTATCACAATGCAAATGGCTAAAAGTAGTTCCTCCTAATTTGATATCAAGCTTGACTAAATTGAATGCTTGCGTGCTACCTAACCAATGGAGCTGGGCGGAAGTAACACAACCGGCTGGAGTTGAAACATTTGCATCTCTTGAACAATTTAGAGATGCGCTTATCGACATCAGCCTTCTTCCAGCAGGTCTATCCTTCCAAAATCTGATAAGGTTTCGAGTTTTCCTCCAGAACCATGAAGAAAGGTATTCGGACCTTTGAGTAGGGATCTCGGAAGATGCTTGCTATTTCACTTGAGCCCGATCATAACAATACTTTACGATGGGGTGAAAACATTGATGAAGAAAGCTCAAGCTGATTGAGTTTAAAGGATACAATTATCCCGGAGGAATATCATCATCCAACCGCTTCTTAGTGACCTTAACGAAGATGGTTTGAAGTATTTCGAGGTTAAGGAAAATTATAGTATGAAATATCAAGTTGATTCATCAAATCCAATACAAGTCCCACATCCGACGTGATCGGTATTACAGCTGGTGCAGAGTAGAAACTTTGTCACCATCTTTTAAGAGCTCATCAACTTGAAGACTTTCTTTGATGACTTCCTACTAACTCGCTAACGTGAAACCAAGTCGACAAGGCTACCGATTGAAGCACTCTGGTTCATTGATTTGATTGTCGAGAAACTCGGTGAACTCCTTGTGATCTGGTCCACGCTTCGTCGCCATTCCTTAACATCTAGAAAGACACTTTCCCATTCCTTTCGGCTGCAACAACTAACTCGACGTTTAAGACGATCATTTCCAGCTCTCAACCTTAGCTTTCAAGGTCCGAATGTTGATGTTGTAGTAAAATAGGTAACCAAATCGAAGTCCAACTGGCTCAATTGCACACTCAGCAATTTTTCCAAAGAACAAAAATAACAAACTGCATTTTTTTTCTTTAAACGCAAACGCTGCAAAAACAATGGTAAATAGAAATAAGATAAATCATATAATAAGGAAAAATAAGAATTAAATTACATAGAAACCGATTGAATATGGAAGGAAGCGAGAATAGAAATGGCTATTCGCTTCACAAGATTATGAAAATAAGAAGCAGAGGACGAGGGTAGAGGTAAGCACAAAGAAGAACTCAAGAAGGGAAGTAAGAGAGGAAATAAAACACAAACCACTCACCACAAGAAAGAACAACCTTATCAACAACCCTATCTCAGATAGGCCGCTTAATTTGTATAGATAGGTAAGAAGCAGGCCATAAAGGGTAAAGGTAAGCACAACAAGAACTCCAAAGGGAAGTAAGAGCATCCGCAACAACAACTCCCATTACCACTCTCTAAACATCTTTCAAGCTTTCAGCACACTTTTTCAACTCTTTATAATAAAAATCACTTCAATAAGCACTCACTATACAACTCTTCAAAAACCTAAAATCTCTTAAATCTCTTAAATCCCATCTAAAGCTAACTACCAATTTATTTTTCATCCTTTTTATTTTTATTTTCCTACTACAATTTGAATAAAATATTTTAAATTTTAAATTTAAAATTATATTCTATGAAAATAAAGTTGTGTAGTAATTACAATTACGTGATGTTGTCACTAGGTAATTGGATTCAGTTTCAAACTTGATATCTTTTGTTTCCTCAAAAAAAAAAAAAAAAACTCTTTGAAAAAAAAAACAAAGCTTAAAGAATAAAAGAAGAAATGAAAGAATAGTTTCAGATAAGGTAAATCACTCTTCTAATTTGAAGAGTGATTTATCCGAGTTTAGAGATCAAGGGCTCTTGTAGCTGCTCATTCTCGGGAGTGAGAACTAAATATCTCTATAATAGATTTTTGAAAAGTTTGTAGTTGGTCCATTGTGGGACGCCTATGAGAAGAAATAAAACACAAACCACTCTCACGACTAGAAACAACAACCTTATCTTTATTTGGGCAGTAATTTGTATAGATATGTAAGAAGGGGGTTTTGTTGATTTTGTTAAATTTAGTACTCCCTCCGTCCCTAATTAATCGTCCTAGTTGACCCGGCGCACAGTTTAAGAAAAAACAATTAACTTGATTATTTATATTGGTTTAATGTGTAGTTTCCTTTAAAGCTCATGTGTTTGTGGCCCATAATTAAAGTAGGTGAAAAGTAAGGGTAAAGTGGTAAAAGTGATGTTCTAAAAGGTAAGTTTCAAACCGACAATTATTTTGGAACGAACGAAAAAGGAAAAGAAGTCGATAATTTAGGGACTGAGGGAGTATTTCTATTTAAATAAAATTGTTTGGTTAATATTCCCTCCCTTTGCAAATAATCATCATTTTTAATACGACATACCGTTTAAAAAAAAGTAATTAATCATATTATAAATATTGATATAATGTGTGGTTTCTTTAATACTTTTGGTTATATAACTATAATTAAAGTAGGGTAAAGTGGTAATTGAGAACGAGGGAGTATTTGATTTTTATGCAGTATTAGTAGTTAACACAAGATAAGGATTAATTGATTTTAGCATTAACTAGTAATATAAATTAGAGTCTAGTTAAAATAAATTATGTTATGTTTCGATGATAAGAGATTACAAAAAAAAAAAAAAATTTACACGTTATATACAGTTTTAAAGGTCGGCTCCACCTGCACGTATGCTTCAAAAAATGAGTAGGTCTCAATGTAACCCTCGACTTTTGAAATTAAAGTGTCACCTCTACGATATAAATAAAGAGTCATTTTTAATTTTAATATTAAAAGTATTACTTTTCAAGATAAAATGTGTCAATTTTCAGATAAAATGTGTTACTTTATGCTTTAATAAAAAATATAATTTTTTTCCTTTAAAAGATGTTACTTTTTAGCCTTAAATGTATTATTTTTTAGCCTTAAATGTATTACTTTTGGTCTTAATGTATCACTCTTTCTTTGAGAAGTGCTACTTTGCATTATAAATGAAAATCATCACTTTTTGACATGAATCGGTGAAGGTATCACTTTATAGCATTGAAAGTGGCACCTGTAGTATTAATTGTGTCACTTTGTCCTCAAGCTAAAAGTGTCTATTTTTCATCGTTGCTTTTTAATATTAAATTTGTTAATTTTAGTATTAAGAGTATTACTTTGCATTTTAATAAAAATATAATATTTTTTCCTTTGATAGTGTCACTTTCAACCTTAAAATGTGTCACTTTTGCTTTTAAATGTGTCACGCCGCTTTAAATGTGTCACTTATCATTTCGTCAAACTCTATTAGGTTCGCAAGTATCCCAAGGAAAAAAGGTAACGGAGGCTAACTGAGTTGACAAAGAATTAAATTGCAAGGTTTGGAAGGAAGAAATTTTCGCAACAAATGTTAAAAGAGCATAGGCACCGTGAGCAAAAATGAGAAAGATCTGCACGAGCCGGCACCCCAAGACGTGGCACTCCACCCCATGCGACCCACAAGCTTGTAAGTGGATCCCGATCGATCCATGAGTTTTAGCCTAATTTATCCGATTTTCACCCCATTTTATCTTTCATTTTGATCAAATTTCTTACTAGATAACCGCGGTCTTTATTGATGGGTTACCCAGCCGCTCCATCGTCCCTCCAATGCTATCATCAAAGTTGCACAATTTAGCCAAGATTCAATTGCAATGCACAAGAAGACAAGATTGGTCTACCAAACAAAATACAAAACATAATATGTAAGTGTGATGTTTCGAGAGAATTTCAGCTTTTCTACCAATAAGATATTAACTCAAAGTGAACAACTTTCAACCTCTCCAAACAAAAAGAGCAAATTATGAGTACCAAAGTCTAAATATTTAAACCTCCCTCTTTAGTTAGTAGTTCTTTAGTTATTATAGATTTAGCGTTTGGTACATTAATTATGATTGTCATTAGTGATTTCAAGCCTTGGATGATTTTAAATTTAAAACATGCACACACACAAATACACACAATTAGTTGCTGCAATAATTTTGTTGATTTTAATAAGTAGAAAATAAGTGCTATTAGGTGTGCCGTTAGGGACCTATCAGGCGGACAACTATTCTAAAAGACTTTTCCTAGTAATGACATTTCTTCTTTTTAATTTATAATAACATTGTTGCTTTACTTTACTCGATCTCTGTTAACTTTTGAATGAGACAATCTACGGGTGTGTATAATCGGAGGCCTGCAGTGGCTCAAAGGACTACTGCCTTGTTCCACCCAAAATGGGAGAACAACAACAAATGTTGGAAGAACCTTCAAATTGCAAACAAAGTTCCCATCCTAATAAGAGGCATTCTTTGGCCTTAGAGCGGGCGCCTCGATGCTGCACTATGACCGACTAGTCGGTTAACTTTTCTCATAAAGATTCCGCGGACTACTCAAACAAGAATGAAGCTCGATTAATGCATTTTCTTTCAAATCAAATAGTATAGCACTTTACATTTACACCAAGGATGTCAAAGAAAAGCCCAATCATCGTTTGTTGCCTTTTCATCTCTTAATAGAGTTTTCATCCATTGGTCGTTTATTATATTCTTTCTTTCTTTTCATATATAAAGAGAATAATATTAACTAGCGTAAAAAGTGGCGCAACCTACGTACACACAGGTATACGGGTAGCTTAACCTAACTAATCAAAATTTGTCCATGAAATTTACAAAAGAATTATCCTCAGCCAATTCAATCTCTTGAAAATAAGTTTAAATTACTTTCATGTTCCTAAGTAAGAGGGATTAGTTGTGGGGTTTGGCACTAACTTTATTTTTTTTTTGATAAAAGTATGATATAAAACAAAAGCGTCAAAACAGTGCCTAACCATTTATTCTAATCAATAGATCCAGCATTTGTTAGTCCATTACTCCACTTATTTCATTACTTTAAGTTGATCATACTGGGTGACTGTCATTAGGGACCGAAATGAGTCATATGCTAACCCTATTTTGTTCATAAGTTTTCAACCTTGTTACTGTTTCATCACTAAGTAGAGATCTTGCATGATCTATTTTACCATATATTCTATGCTGTTGGCTTTGTTTAACACAAACGGCTCTCAACTTTCTATGCATATCCTAGTAGTACCTTTAAGTTCTGCTATCTAATTATATATGGTTGGACTTGCATAAATAGGTATGCAGTTAAATAATATTCAACACATTGATGAGATCAAACACATTGATCCACATTATTTTACAATACTACTGCAAATTGAAATCGTGCATATCTTGATCCAATACATATGTTTCATAACTCAACACTGATGATAATCATTTCACAACAAATCGAAACAAGAACTCGAGGTTGGCATTCAAATTCAAGATTGGAACCAACATTATACCGAACAGAACCCAAAATTACACTAAAATACCTTACTGTTAACTATTTCTTAGCGGAACACTAAACAGAACCCATTTACAATTTTTTTCAAAATCGCCAGCTTCTAATTTCGTTTTCTTAAACTGTCGCTGGTTTTGAAAACAAAAGAACCCCCAGTCTGGCGGCATTTGAAACAAACCACAATTTCCACAGATGCATGACAAACAACCAGAGAAACACACGACAAATTGGTGGATATTGGATTGCAGAAATATATGGAAATACAATCACTAAGCATAAACATGTTTCAAAGCCCATTAACTCTTGAAGTCACTACACAGAATATAGTAATTTTTCAGTTTTACGATAGATTTAGGAACTCACCTTGAAGCTTAGAAAGTTTGGAGACTGAAAGACGTCGATGGAGAGTGGGATCGAAGACGGCTCGCTGAGAGTGAGACGCCTCACTTTGAGATGACTAGAGACGCTGCCAAGGAACTCACCTTGAGAGACGCCTTTCGAGAGAGGGGGATAGACGCTAGAGTCGCCGAAGTCAATAATGCGAGTTTGTGGATTTTAGGGATTAGGTCACTAATGCGGTGTAAAATTTGTGTTTTGTTGATGCCCTGATTGTAACTATGGCGGCGTGTGGAATCAACCACCCTTTTGTGTTTCCTGGTTAGCTTAATTGAGTGTATGAACGAGCTAATGACATGAAATTTGAAAGGTATGAACTTTTGATTGCATCTTTTTCATTGTTAAAAAACAGAGTAAATGAATTCCTGCCGAGTTTAAATGAGTTTTATTT
>CM028380.1:100631075-100666584 GCA_013146195.2 Codonopsis lanceolata | reverse complement strand
CGGGGAGGGACAGGGGGCTTTTTTGCCTTTTGCCTTAGCATCCTTGGCGGCGAGGCACCGAGGATGTTAGCGGGCGCTGGACCACGTGCTCTGAGGGCTAGGCTGAAACAGCTTCTCTGCGGTAGAACATTTTTGTGTGCAGCCCGGCCTTAGATCCCTACGGTTTTCTTTCTTGGACTTGTGGTCTATTACGAGTCAGGGGGTTTTCTTCCGGTGGAGGGAATGGTACCTTGGGCAATTCCCCGGTGTGTTGACCTTAGTCGGTACCTGCCCGTCGGCTTCTTTCTTTCATTTGCCTCAACACGGCCAAATTCTTCATTCTGAAAAAGACAAAGCAAGCGAGATTAGAATGAACTCGGGAAGGGTATGAGCAAAAGCGAGAAAATGTTAAAGATTGGCGGGCAACCGTAAATGGTCTTCATAAAGCGGTCGGCGGTTACCGCTGAGCCCGGCCGTTTACATTCGACGCATTCATGCTTAAACATTCGCCATGCAGTCCCCAATAGGGGTGAGGGTTTTGAGCACGTGGATCGAAGGGGCTCCACCTCGGGACCTCGCTCGCATCACCGACCAAACACAATGCTTGCGGATTACAGACCCGGTTCCTTCCGATCAAGAAGGAATTGCTGCCAACGCGTCTTTCGTTCTCTCTATCACACCTACGGCGGCTTTAAGCATTGAAGGTCTCCCCGAGCTAAAATCTTGCTTGGATTGCTTGGGGATTTTATCTCGTTGGTTCTTTGTGGGCATAAATAACCCACCCGCGATTCAATAAAAGCAGGACCCTCTGTCCCAAGATTCCACCTTCGAGGGACCTCGGCGGCGATCTAAAAATTTGGAGTTCGCCCTCACTCCGATCTTCCCTCACGTGCTCGGGGCAAAGATGAATAATTTCAGAACAAGTACATGTAGAGCTCAAATCTAATAACTTTGCTCGCCACATGGCTGTGATGGCACGCAACGATATTTAACATCGAATCGCAAAGGCGGCCTTGGTCTCGTATATAAAAGTCTACCAAGAAAGGCTCTAATGGGAGGCGCTGACCCAATATGGAAGAAATCGGCCAAAGAATAAGGCTCGTTACCTAACAGCTTTCCGGAAGAAAGGAGTGACCAGGCGAGAAACATCCATCTTACTCGCCGGTAATAGGCCGAATCAACTCTCCAAGAGATGTGAGCCATGCGGTCACTTTGTCGTATCAATGTGGCCCGATGGCGAGGATATCGGCTCAAATGCAACGTTAACATACCAGTCGGGCTCCTTCTCCTCTTCTTCCTCCTCCTCGATTCTCTCCTCCACGGGAACCACTACTTGAAGTCCGCCTACCACAGTCGAGAGCGGGCAATAAGGAATTATCTTGCTTGCTTGTTTCTTCTTGAGGCCTCTTAGCAGGGGCGGCGGCGATTTTCTAAAAAGCGCCAAGCAAGCGGCAAGTTGTCTGCCTCTTCGGTCTCAGAAGCCTCCCCGGCCAAATTTATTTGATCAGCCACTGCTCGCCCGGCTGTATCTCCCTCACAGGATGCTTGTTGCTCGAGGCCTTGCCCGACAACGAAGCCACCGGTCACGCTCTCTTCGCCCGAATCCTCCTCGCTTGAGGAATCGACTATGTCATACACGCGAGGATCCGATCTGCGCCAGGGCAGTTGGCAGGCCGCAGTCGGCTCCTTCCTCACGCTCTATGCTAATAGAGGGAGACTTTTCGCTGCTAAGCGTGTCATTCCTCCCTCCATAGCTGAAAGCCTCGCGGTCATTCTCAGATACGTCAGACATCTACAAAGAGACCGAGGAAAACGGCTATCAGAGTCCTACCTGGATAACTATCAGAGAAAAAGGAGGAAAAGCCTAAATCTGGGCCAACAAGAGAGATCCTATCCACCTAGCGAGCAGGATTATAATCTTTATTCCTCGATCTCTACCTACGGTCGGTCCTACCCTCTTAAACCCTAACAGAATCATGTAGAGATGAAGGGAAGAAAGCAGAGAATCGCCAAAAACCAGAAAAATCAAGAACATTGAAAGCAAACGAAAGGAGTTAAAAGACTTACTTTTGATCTTGAAGTGGGATATCTTCTATAAACCACTGAAAGAAGAGAGCAGTTTTCCTGAAGCAAGTGATGCCTGGAGCAAAGGAACGACGGGGTTTGATCGGCTATAGTCACCAACGTCTTGGAAGCTTGAAGAATCGGCAATGGAAACTCAATAGGGTTTTTTCTCTCTCTAGAGCTCACAGTTTCGAAGACGGTAAAAGAGAAAGGAAGTAGTAGGGTGTGCCTTTTATAGGCGGTTTCAAGCGATTCGGTTCGGAGGAAGGCTCAGCTTGAGCGGCACGCTGGATCGGGCGGCCCATCATCGCGGGCATTAAATGCAGCCACCGTGCTCGCGCCAATCACCGAATCACTTCGACTTCGGCGGCTCGCAGCGCTTTTTACGCCAGCACTGTCACGCTATGACTAAAAGCTTCCTGGACACGCCTCCTCAAGTTCACCTCGCCGAATTCCTTGTCTTTCTTAAAAATTCACAAAGTGTTGAAGCCCGTGCGAATATCAAACTTGAGCGCTCCCATTTCAGAGCATGAATACTCGTCGAGACGAGGCTAAGCTAGGGGCCGCGATATACAGCCCAAGCCAGGGTCAGAGCAAGGCATGAGTTAGCATCACATGCTAGTCACGGGCATAGTACCTCACAGGGGCCATGACACGACCGAAGACAAGAAAGCCGGCGACACCGGCGGCCTGACCTCGCTCAGGCACAGGCGGGGGAAAGGCCTTTGTCAGGCCGAGGGCCATGTCGGGACTCATACATGCTTAGCAAAGGAATGGAGACTTCTACTTTGCACAGTCGAGACCCCAGGCCTTGCACTGCCGAGGCCGATCTTGAACTAATAAGTTCGAGGGATCAATACAAAGCAGAATAGCCAGGACGAGCCTTGCTCGCAGAGCACATCAAGCATGAGGCCTTAGATAGCTTGCTTTCAAAGGCAAGTCGAAGGTTTCCATGTTTAGGCGGAATACTTGCCTTATCAACTCCTATAACTACTGCGGTATGCGCCTTTGTTTCGCCTAGAATCAAGGGATTTCCTCCTTGATTATCTCGACAATTATGGAAACTGAATCCTAAACGGATTCAATCACCTTGAGGGCCTATAAATACCTCTCCATAATCATCAACAAGGTACACACACTTTCTTGAGCCTCGTTACTCTGTCAATTTACCTTTTGACAATCACTCGATACTTACTGTCACGTCGGAGGGGTTTCGCGAGGCCTTGCCTTGCACTTCTACTCGAGGTGTTCTTGTGATCTTAGGAGCTCAGGAGGGGCGATTACAAGCCCAGATATCCTACCCATCTCAAGGACGGCCCAAGCTGTGCATTTTGCCACATCAGGAGTCATAATAAAGCCACTTCATGCATAATCAACTCAACACAGCCAAAAAAATGTTTGATTTAATTTTTCTCATAAATATTTCACTGTAGGATCCAACTTCTTGAGTGAGTTGTAAAAGATCCACAAACATTACAGATACAAAGATCTACAATGGTTGTAGATCGAGAGTAGAGTTGGTATGGGGATGACGAGCCATTGCAGACGTGTTTTCAATTTTCAAGGTTAAGGAATTTTATTTCTTTTTATTTTTTATTTTTTTTAAAAAAATTGGATGGGACATTGACAACAAAAATGACATTGCACCTAATTATTGAGAATACATTGGTCACATTTAAGATATTGTAATGTGGTTGATAAAATCGATAACATACGAATAGTAGAATGGTTATTTTGATAATTTTCCCGAAGCTTTTATTTACGAAAATACCCACTTCTTTAATTCTTGTCATGGATTACATAAATTAAAAGTAACATCTATTTTACTATTGATATCATAAAAGTAAAAATTAATGAAAATTTACATTTTAATTATAATATTAATATTTATATTTACTCTTACTTTTTATTATTGTAATTTTGTTATTTATTTATTAGCATAAATAATTGAATATAATTTTTCAAGCAAGTAGGAACAGTAGATTAAAATACACATCATAAGCTAAATTAAAGTACACCCTCTATTTTTCAAATTATCGTTCGGCTTTCCTTTTTTGTCTTTTTAAAAATAATTGTCATTCTTTCAAAAAAAATTCATTTAGGAAAACACTTTTATCATTTATTCTTACTTTTTCTACCTACTTTAATTATTACCACATGTTCAAATGAATTAAATAAAACCACACATTTCACTAATATTTATAACGCAATCAATTACTTTTTTCTTAAACGGAATAATTCGAAAACGGAGGGAACAGTTGTTAATAAATGTAGTGAAAGATTTCATACTTTTTTTCTGAAGAAGGACCGGATAAGATCGGCACGTAGGCCATTTAAATAAGGTTAATGCTTAAGTCATTTTTATTTTGCATTAAAATGTGAATACTCTATGACATGATACAATCTCATTGGTTGAAGTGGTAAGACCCACAAAATATCCAATCAATAAGAGTATTTCACGTTATAGAGTACCCAAAGCTTCGTTAAGCCGGGAAGCGTGACATTGTGAGCACCATCAACATCAAATACTCTCTCCAACAACTCACAAGAAGCGAATCGAACCCTGATCTTGCGTCAATGATGTAGCCTTGGGAGTACATTGGATGGGGAAATGGTTATTAGGATACTAGGTTATCACTCGTGCGATGCACGGTTGATTTAGTGTTGTTTCTGAAACTTATTTTTGTAGATATAATTTGCAAGTTATTTGAATGAACAAACAACAGCAAGATATCATCATAATTAATAAATAAATAAATAAGCGTGAGATCGCACCAAATCATCAAACCGAAAATTCATGCGAATTATAAAATTGAACAATTATTCTTAGTGTGAGTGTGAGGCGGAGGGGGAGGGAGGAAGTACGAGCAGACTTAAGAGGTGTTTGATGGAGGAAGTATTTTTCGGTGATTGTTTGTAATGTTGATGAAACACGTTTAATTAAATTGGATAACATCTATTTTAAATGACCAAGTTTTGGTAAAATAATAAGAGGTGGTCTCCTGTAAGACGGTCTTACGAATCTTTATCCGTAAGACGGAGCCCCATTTAGAAATTCGTGGGTCATAATAAATACATAATATGTTAGAATAAATAACAAAAATGCGTTAGCTCACTTGGTTCCTAGCGAGTTGTTTAAGGCGTTGAAGGTGTTGCGGGTTGGTCCATGGTTCGAACCTTAACAGTGGTTTTTAAGTTTTATTGTCGAGATATGTGTCATTTCTCCGTTGCTTTGCTGCTTTCAAGGTTCACCGCATAAATTCTTATTTTCCTACGCCTTACAATTTAATCATTTGTCAACCTCGTTAGCATAAATTGCCTTGAGATACTTGACGGATCTTAATGGATTTTAACGAAATGCTAAATGGCACGTTTAAAGCTAAACGTGACACATTAAAAAGATAAAAGTGACACATTTTAAGGTTGAAATTGACACTATAAAGGGAAATTTATTATAATTCTCATTAAAATTGAGTAATATTCTTAATACTAAAAGTGACGCATTTAATACTAAAAAGTGACACATTTAACGCTTAAAAAGTGATACTTTCAATGCTAAAAGTGACACTTTTAAGGTCAATAACGAAGATTTTTATTTATAAGGCAAAATGACACTTGTACGGTCAAAAGTAACATTTAATGCTAAAAAATGACACTTTTAATGTTATACAGTAACACTTTGACGTCAAACGTAATGATTTTTATTTATAAAAAAATGAGACAATTTTCAAAGTGAAAGTAACACATTTAAGACTAAAAGTGTCACATTTAAGCCAAAAAAGTAACACTTTTTTAGGGAAAAATTATAATTTTCATTAAAAATGCAAAGTGACACTTCTAAGGCCAAAAGTGATACATTTTATACTATAAAGTGACACTGTTAATAGTAAAAAGTAACACTCTAGATATATAAAGATGAGGGGTGGCGTTGTAATTTTAAAAAACTAAGGGGTTGCATTGAAATTTTTTAGTATTAATAGTGTCACTTTTTAGTATTAACAGTGTCGCTTTTTAGTATTAAATGTGTCACTTTTTAGTATTAAGAGTGTCACTTTTTAGCATTAAATGTGTCACTTTTTAGTATTAAATGTGTAACTTTTTAGTATTAATAGTGACACTTTGTTAGTATTTAGAGCGTCACTTTTTAGTATTAAATATGTCATTTTTTAGTATTAAGAGTGTCACTTTATAGTTTTAAATGTGTCACTTTTTAGTATTAAGAATATCACTTTTTAGTATTAAGAGTGTCACTTTTTAGTATTAAATGTGTAACTTTTTACTATTAAATGTGTAACTTTTTAGTATTAATAGTGACACTTTTTAGTATTAAGAGTGTCACTTTTTAGTATTAAATATGTCATTTTTTAGTATTAAGAGTGTCACTTTATAGTTTTAAATGTGTCACTTTTTAGTATTAAGAGTATCACTTTTTAGTATTAAGAGTGTCACTTTAGTATTAAATGTGTAACTTTTTAATATTAAGAGTGACACTTTTTAATATTAAATGTGTCGCTTTTTAGTATTAAGAGTGTCACTTTTTAGTATTAAAAGTGTCACTTTTTATTATTAAATGTGTAACTTTTTAGTATTAAGAGTGTCATTTTTTAGTATTAAGAGTATCACTTTTTAGTATTAAATGTGTCACTTTTTAGTATTAAGAGTATCACTTTTTAGTTTTAAGAGTGTTACTTTGTATTTTAATGAGAATTATATAAATTTCCTTTTATAGTGTCACTTTCAACCTTAAAATATGTCACTTTTTTATCTTTTTAATGTGTCACGTTTGGTTTTAAATGTGTCATTCAACATTTCATTAAAGTTTATTAAGGTCCGTCAAGTATCCGAAGGGAATTGATGCTAACGGATGGATAACGGAGCTGACAAAGGATTAAACTGTAAGGCGTGGAAAATATAAGAATTTCAGTGGTAAACCTTGAAAGTACAGGGGCACCGGAGCAAAACGACACAACTTACCAATAAAATTGTAAAAACACAACAGAGGGGAATCGAACCAGTGACCAATAGCGAATTCAGCGAACGCCTTAACTCTTTTGCTGGAAACATTTGTGCTAATCCATCTTTATTTTTATTAGTAACTTATTATTTATTTATTATGACCCGTGAATTTTTAAATGGGGCTCCGTTTTACGGATTTAGGATCCGTAAGACCGTCCTACACAAGTCTTTGCCAAATAATAAAACTTAAAAAACTTCTACCATGGGAATTGATGACTCCTAATCAAATGAAACTAATCTAAATCAAATGTAATAAAATCTACCTGGTACAAACCAAATTGACAGAAAAAAAGGTTAAAAAAAACTTTTACCATGAAAATTGAAGAGTTTTAATCAATTGAAACACGTCAAAATCAAATGTGATAAAATTCATCTGTTTTAATCAAATGTGATAAAATCTATATGATATTAATCGATTTTGACAACAAAAAATTGTAAAAAAACAAAAAATAAAAAATTATCATGTATAAAGGAGACACCGATTTTAAAATCTATCATGTTTTAATTTTGGTAGCAATATAAATATATATATATATATATATATATAGAGAGAGAGAGAGAGAGAAAGACCGTACCGTATGCACGGTTTTAATAGTTTTTTTTGCAAAAGTTGTTTATAATAAGATAATTTTCTAAACTTGTAATAAAAAATTAAAATTTTTAATTAGAATAATTTTTTTAAAAAAAATAAGGTAAATATTCAAAATTGATCATATGAATATGTAATCGAAAGATTAAAACCTATAAGAATTGATAAAATTTATCTTCATAAAAACATTATTATAAAAATTTGGATTCCTAATAATATGAAATGTGTTTAAATCAAATGTGAGAAAATATATTCGGTATTAACCGATTTTGGCAACAAAAAAATGGTAAAATAAAAACATTTTACCATGTATAAATCAGACATCAGTTTTAAAATCTATCTGGTTTTAATTTTTGACAGCAAAAAAAAAAATTTATGTATATAGTACCGTATGCACAGTCATAGTAGTTTGTTTGTTTTTTTTTTTGAAAAAGTTGTTTATAATAAGATTGTTTTCTAAACTTGTAATAAATAGTTAAAAATTTGAAAAAAAAATGAAAAATAAGGTAAATATTCACAATTGATCGTATGAATATGTAATTGAAATATTAAAACCTATGAGAATTGATAAAATCTATCCACCAAAAAAACTTTTACCATGAAAATTTAGAGTTCTAATCAAGTTAAATACGTTTAAATCAAATGTGATAAAATATATCCGGTATTAACTAATTTTTTGCAGAAAAAATGGTAAAAAAACCTTTTCCCATGTATAAATCAAATGTGATATATATATATATATATATATATATATATATATATATATATATATATATATATATATATATATATATATATATATATTCACATGAAAAATTTGTTCACCAAAAAAACTTACCATGAAAATTTGGAATCGTAATCAAGTGAAACGTATCTAAATTAAATGTGATAAAATATATCTGGTATTAAACGATTTTGGCATAAAAAATGGTAAAAAAAAAAAAAACTTTTACCATGTATAAAGGAGGTAGCAGTTTTTGTTGAATCTTACACTTTAAATTAAATTTGCTTAAAATCATTCCACTTGATTGTCAGCTAAAAGCTTAAAAATATTTTGGTCAGCTTGTAATTGTTTGTCAGTCACTTGTTCTACTGACCATATCGTTTTAAGTGTCAGCTTGCTTTCCTTATTTGTTTGAACTAATACTTGTACTGACACTTTCTCATTTTATGTTTTTGGTAGATATTCTGTTAGATATTTTTTTCCAGGATCTTTTGTAATCTTGAAAAGATATGTTACTCTGCCAAACACATTTTCAAATTCAAAATGTGTTCCTAACGGGTTATTCTTGAAGATCGTCTATAAATACCCATTGGAAGCATTTTTTGAAGACATAGAAGTCTGAAGCCTTATACTTTCAAGAAATTCTCTGCGTTTTAGTCTTCTTATTGGTTATTATTTATTGGTATCAAATGATCATCTCCAACCATATGTATCAACATGAAGGGTATTAAAATGAAGTATAGTACTAAAGAAGGTATCAAATTTGGTACCTTCCCTAGTACCACACCTAATTTTGATACATTTTACTTTAACCATTTCTTACAACGTTTAAAAAACGTTGCAAAAATTCTATTACAACATTTAAAAAACGTTGCAAAAAGTCTATTACAACGTTTAAAAACGTTGTAAAATCTCTATTACAACATTTAAAAAACGTTGCAAAAAGTCTATTACAACATTTAAAAAACGTTGTAAAATCTCTATTACAACGTTTAAAAAACGTTGCAAAAAGTCTATTACAACGTTTAAAAAACATTGTAAAATCTATTTTTCAAAAAAAAATTAAATAGCAATATGAAAATCTAGTGGCAGGTTCTCCCATTCAAGAAATAAACAACGATCTTGAAACCCAAACCATTCAACAAACTTCAAATTAATGACAATATTTTTTTGCAGTAAATACCAATATCTCAGTTCTATGCTTAACAAGCTAAGTTAACAAAGGTACGCATAGAAACCCAACCATTCAACAAACTTCAAATTAATGATTTCTTTGAGTTCAAAAACTAAAACATGTACGTCTCCACAAGTAATGAGTCATAAGATGTGAACAAGAAAACAAAATTGTTTTTGCCTCTACTTTCTGCTAATTGAAACTCTCACCACTAAGACAATCATATTTCTTCTCCTCCTTCTGTCTCTGCAGCCCTCTTAAGCCTTGCACCAAGATTACACTCATTTGTACGCTCAATATGTAGTTTGGCATAGGCGTTAAATGATTTCATTTCATCTGTGACCTTCAAAAGCTCAGTAGTTAGCTCCTCCCTAACAATGTGCAAGAATTGATCTTGAACCTATGTGCAGTTGCAATTTCCTCTCCGCTAGAATCAGCAACCTAAAAGACAAAATTTCAAGTCACTACAAGAACCATGAAACAAATGGGGCTAACTTAAGGAGATATGATACCACAGCCACAAGGAAGACAAGATGGCTAAATTAGATTTACCTTGATTTTTCTAGCACGCCTTGGGAAGATAACTAACTTGACCTTGTATGTCTTAAGCCTCTGAACATTAGTTTTCAAACCTTTCAAGGATTGGTTTCTGTGGCGATGATCCATAACAATAATACCAATGGAATACCTGCAACCTGGAAACCTAAGGCGTGTAAATCTCAATTTAGTACATCCTTACTCATCTCGTGATATCATGTGAATATAAGAGTCACAAACACATCTCAATTTAGTACATCCTTACCCATCTCGTGATATCATGTGAATATAAGAGTCACAAACACATCTTAGCATTACAATAACCTCTCGGTAGAACTTCAACACTTCCAGAAAAAATAAAACTTATCAAACTAGATGAGATGAAACATAACTTTGGGACTCATAAATACATTTATAAACACAATTCAAGTCATAAGCAAAAGAAGTCCCTATAAATGTAACTCATTCTTACCTTAAGCTCTTCAAGAGAAAATCCCCTGCTAGCCCTGACTTTCATGTTATATTTTGGGGTTTTCCCATGTACGATGGAATGGAGAGGCCCAACAATTGGCCTAGGGAAGATCTTCACAACCTTCTTTTGCCTCGCTGGAGACAGTATTGCCAAATTGAAGGTCAGTACTGGAACTATAATTCGACGCTGAGAACAATAAGAGTAAACTAAAAACTTGATCGCTCACCAGTCCGTCTCCTTCCTTGGCGGGAGGGTTGGTTAAACCAAGTCCTAACGCAGTTCTGACTGTTTCTTGAAGTGCCCATTAGGAATAACATTGTTATGTTTCACCATGGTTTACCTGCAAAAAGGTGTCACTGCATATAATTAAAAACAACCATCTTACACACACAATCCTTGCAAATAATTTTGAAGGGGCAGAGAAAACAAAGATCATGAATCACCACACCCATCAAAGCCGATGCCCAACTGATGCAGTTTAATTTGAAATAATTAACAACAATTCTAGCCTTATCTTCCATTTGGTGGAAAGATTTGTAGCCTTATTTTCCATCTTTTTTAAGGAATTGTTGGGAGGGAAGGAAGACAAGGCACATAAGTAACACGTAGTGTTGCGGTCAGTGACAGCAAAGGGATTTGGTGGAGTATAGTTTGGTAAAGTGTTTTGGTTTTGAGAAGGGTTTGGAGAAGGATTTGGGAAAGAATTGCTGAAATTGTAAGCAGGTGTCAGAAGGATGCCACGACCAGATCCACCCCGCCCTTGATTAAGTTTCCACCAACGTTTACCCTTACCCCGATATCCATGACCCCTGTTGTTGGTTTGAGGAAAAAATTGCCCAAGAGAATTCCCCCCACCCCCATGGAAATTGAATGAGTTACTGTCAAGTTTCGAAGGGTTATTCTGGCCTTTGCCCCTGTTGTTGTTGCTTGTTGTTGCTATGAAAATGTCTATCAGCTGTATCTATGTGGGAATTACATTAATTACGATTGATTAGAAGATTTGACAATAGTGGTTTTTGACATAACTAATCTAAAATTCAATTACTAATCCCAAGTAGACTGAAATTATAAAAGAAAGATTAAAAAAAAAGCAGTTAGGAGAGCATACCTTGCAATTCAAATGTTGTGGTGTGCGACCAGTAGCTCTCATAAAGATTAGTGGAAAAGTATACAAACTCAAAAAGCACCTTGAGTTACTCTATGGTTTTGAAAACTGATGCGGGAGCAAGGGAGACTTTAGCGGCTTACTCAAGCAAAGAAGAAGTTTCTCAACTAATCCACATTTCATGGTGCATAAGGGCTGCTTTTAGAGCAATTAATGACATGGATGCATGGTTGAATTATCATAAGTGGAAAGATAAACAAGTGCCATTTGTGGGGTTCGTTATTGCTCGGTCTGATTGGGTGGATTACAAGGCATGGGTTGAGTGAAGCCAAGCCGGCCGTGAGCCCGTTTCAATCTTTTTATCTTCTTCTATTTCGTGGCAGCCTAGTATTCAAGAGGAGTGGGACTGTTTTTTTTTTATTTTCCTTGGTAGTTTCGGCCAAGGTGAAGTAATTCAGGTGTGAGGGTTCTCAAACCAAGATTGGGCAGTTCATAAACTATTTTAGGACTGTTTTGGGACAGTTTGAACATCCAAAAACGTGGACTGCTAGGGCTGATTGGCGTGGTGAATTGGACAGCTTGTGTGCATTGTTCGAAGTGGCTGAAGTGAGCAGTGAATTCATGGGTTGTTGTTGAAGGGTTGGTCAGATTATTCCTTGTAATAGTTCTATAAACAAGGTTAGATTTTTGGGCTGTTATTGAGGGTTTTTAGAAGGGGTTTTGGAGCAATTTTTGTGGCTGTTTTTGGGCAGTTTTCGAGCTGCTTTGGGACTGTTGGTTCAGCCATAGGGCGGTTCTAAAAGGGCTGGACAGATTTGAATTGTTCAAGTATTTTGACACCATATCAAAAACCAAAACTGTTCAAATTACTATGAGATCAGAGCTTCACAGTACTTCAAAAAATCACATACACCAATTCTAACTCTACACATGAAAGCACAATTAAGGTTTCTGAACATGAAATGGTCGAAAACTATAAAAAGCATGAGCAATAATATTAATGGACGGACCAAGACTTGTGTCTAGGGCAGCAACTTAGTAAAGTATTCACATAAAAAAGGTTACCTAGTACCTTGTACACAGTTGTTGTACCCAGGTGTTCAAGGGATCTGCTTTGTGTAAATCAACATTTCATAATCAATACCAAAGATTCAGGAGGAAAATTATTCATTTAAGAACTTCAAATGAAAAATAGTATCAGAATAGCTAGAAATAAAATTGTCGATTGAAAGTAACTATAGACATGAAATAAAATTGATTATACACCTGCTGAGCCTTTGAGCTGCATTCTATACATGCTGCTGCACCAATTTGTTTCCTCAGTTCCTCCCCCTACGTAATCCAAGTAGTTGACTGGGGTATATTTGAGCACAGCAACTAGTAACTCCATGCAAAAAATTATACATGAAAGCACAATTAAAAACAATTTGTATCATTTTATCCCAACAATCACTAATGAAACAGAACAAGTTCACAATGAATTTTAATTTGATATGTAGAGTCCAGATGTAGCTCAGATAATAATTAAAGTGTATTAACGAGCAACGATGGACACTTTCAACAGACATTATTGCCTGTAAATGAGAAACCCATCAACCCCTTGGCGCTGACATTCCACCGTGAATGATCCATGGCATGTATCTTCAAGAATAGTAGAAGGGAACCAAACATCACAACAATCTTCTTTCTCAAATGACACTTCTACCTTTTTGCCTGCACTAAACATCAATCCTACTGTTCTCTTTCGAGAAATTGGGAAGAATACAGAAATCAAAATCAACAACTGAACACTGAACTGGCATCATATAACCAGGTCTTAGTACATCAACAAATGAACTGGGAAAGAATAGATAAGCCACAAGCTTACAGATTCCAACAAAGCTAACAAATTAAAAACAAATATGCAAAATTGATACGAGTGGATGAGTCAAGGCATTTGAGGGAAAGGAGTCGGGTTGGACCAAGGGGACTCACGGCTGCAAGAAGTTTGGACAGGCCAATCCTTTGATAATTTATTTTGAAAGTGTATTAGAGTCCAGTATGGACCGAAGTAGTTAGTGTTTTTTAAATCCATTAGATTAGGACTTCTTTATTGTTATTTAGTTAGGAGTTCTTTATTGTTTTTAGATAGGATTTCTTATGTTTCTTTTCTAGTTTTTCAAGAGTCCTGTTAGATAGGTAATTAGATTAGGTATTAAACTCTTGTAATCTATTTAAAGTCATGAATTTTCAATATGAAGGCAGATCAGATTTTTGAGTTGTGAAAACTTTGTGAAGAACAAGTTTTGTTCTTTCTTTAAATCGTTTCAATTCAATCAAAGGTGAGTGAAGCCTAGATTGGTTGTGACGTCGGAATTCTTTACGTTAGACGAGTGAAGTCTAACCAGTGAATCTGTCTATCCTTTTATTTTATTTTATTTCCAATTGTTCGTGGCAGCCTGTTCTTCATCAAGGCGGACAGCTTTTGGGCAGCATAAAACTCAAGCAATCGTGAACTGTTTTGGGACAGCCTAAGTCCAAAACGTGGGCTGACTTAGAGATGGGTGAGACGTGAGTTTGGTAGGCATTTTGGGCAGGTTATGTGCGTGGGAGTTGCTGGAGTTTTTCGGACCAGATTAAGGGATGTTTAGCAACGGTTTCGGAGCAGTTTACGTGGCTGATTTTGGAGAGGTTGGTTCAGTTTTTTGGGCTGTCCGAAAAGCTGAAGCAGGTTGGCGGTGTTCAGATTTTGGGCCCCTGATTGTCAGGTTGAAACAATCTTTGAAATTAGCTCTCTGCTGGAGATATCAGATCTAGTTGGAGAGGTTGGTTTACGTGGCTGATTTTGGAGAGGTTGGTTCAGTTTTTTGGGCTGTCCAAAAAGCTGAAGCAGGTTGGCGGTGTTCAGATTTTGGGCCCCTGATTGTCAGGTTGAAACAATCTTTGAAATTAGCTCTCTGCTGGAGTTTTTCGGACCAGATTAAGGGATGTTTAGCAACGGTTTCGGAGCAGTTTACGTGGCTGATTTTGGAGAGGTTGGTTCAGTTTTTTGGGCTGTCCGAAAAGCTGAAGCAGGTTGGCGGTGTTCAGATTTTGGGCCCCTGATTGTCAGGTTGAAACAATCTTTGAAATTAGCTCTCTGCTGGAGATATCAGATCTAGTTGGCTTCTTCCTGATTTGTTTTTACAGCTCCCACTTTATTTTGATATGTTTTTACTATTTGCAAACTACAAGGATGGGAACATCGTGCACTAGTGTTATCTTTTTTTAGAAAGGAAACGACAACTTTTATTAGTTGTTTGTTCTCAAACTTGAGTTCGGTGCAGGCCAAGTATCCAACCCACAGCATCCCCGGTAACCTAGCCTAGGACAAACGCCATTTATCTCTTCCCACAGTTTCAGTCTAACCATATCTGAATATTCCTATCCAAGTGCCCAACCCACTGCATCCCTAGTAAAAATATTATGCTGCCTCCTGGGAGCTCGCTAAAAGCAAATCCTCTATCACCAGCAGTAATTTGATTTCAGATTCTATAACCACCCTTCTTTGCCTGAACATTCTCAAAACTATCTACAAGCTTTCAGAATTGAACTAGTCTTTATACACCAAGTGGTTTACAGTATCCAACATACTCTACCATATCATTTCAACATTTCACAATATTGTCACTAAGACATTGGCTCATAAAATGACTAGAAGTTAGGAGAGGTTAAAAAAGAAGATAACAATCTTCTTCATAATCAATTAAGAATGAAGACAAACATAGACACAAGACCCACCTTACATAGTGAATTGAAAAAGATATCTACTTCAAAGACAATTTAACTATATAAATCACGAAGTCATAGTGTCAGTACACAAAATATCTTCACAAGTCAATTATCAACTGGAAAACAAAAAATGTATATCAACATTGACACGGTAATAAATATCACTAAGAAGTACCTTCTCCCTTTCTTTTTCCATTCTCTTACCTTCCTCTTCTTTCTTTTTGCGAGCTCGCTCCCTTAAAATATTGGAAGGATGAATATATGAGATGAAAAGCTCAAGGACACGAGTAATAACTAAAATTCAGAACCACAATTCAATGTATACATTAGTCTTTGCAGAGATACTACTATTTTATTTGAATATTGGAACTAATGTGCATGTCAACACTTTCAAACAAGATGCCAGACCTGCTTTATTATCATGCGTCTTATGTCTTTTAAAACATGCATATGCCATGGTGATAACAAAGTACAAAAAAACATACAACAGTTATAGAGCCTGTGTAAACATTTGCACTTCTTCTAAAACATCTAAGGTTCTTATATGACAATCAGTACAGGTGTTTACTCATCAAATTGGAAGGAGCAGCAGGTAACTTCCACTGGCCCTTCCTCCACCACTTCAACAAACAAAACAATCGAAATGTGTGGTGAAAGTGTGAAACGGAAAGAAACCTCTAAGAAAATAATATACTAGAGTCATCCTTCCATTCCAGTAACTCTCTTTCCGATAAACTTTCTCCAATCCAAAACAAAGAGCCACATTACATTCATTCTAAAATTTGTTTCTTCAGCATTTAGTATGAGAGGGAAAAAGAAAACGTAAGCCAGGAATTAACATGGAATACATGGTTATAGAATAAAGTTTATAAGCAGAAGCTAAGTGGTTCTTCAACAATGAACTTACAACTCAATGCAAGTTCAAGATTAAAGCAAGTTACTTTCCTACGGAGCCTAAAAATGGCAGAGCACAATACCCTCCACACCCCTTCCCTCCCCACGTCTTCTCTTATAACTAACCAAAATAATTGCATTCTTCTATATATGAAATAACTGGAATTAATCAAAACAAAAAGGGATCTTCAGAAGATTTAAAAAGTAAGCTCCAGTTTCACCATTTTGTATCACGGAATGTAAGAAAAAGAAACCAAGGGTACAATAAATGAAGTAAGAATTTCAGAAATTACATTAAAAAAAAGGTTCCAAGAAGTTTCATTGTGGATGCGAATGAAGAAGGGGCTATTATTTGGTGCAAAGAATAAATGCACAGGCTTTCATAAGAGCACATACATTTTCATGTTAACCAAATCAAGTTAATCAACTATTCAAGTATTTAACCCAAATTCAAAAATCAAAATCCCTAATTTTGGTTCAAAAAGAGCACATCAAAACCAAATCAAGTTAATCCTAATTTTGATAATTTTGATTACCTCTTCCTTCCTTGCGAGAAATTGAGAAAGTGACAAAGAAGAAGCTATGAGTTCCTCGTTTTCTTCTTCTTCCTTCCTCAGAAGTCCGACCTCAATTCCTCCAACTTCCCGTCTTTGGTTCTGCCGTGTGTGCACTGGTGCCTGAAGAGAGTTGAAGAAGAGGGACTGGCGGTGGCTATAAACGAAGAGAGAAGGGAGAGTTTGAGAGAGGGATTTGAGAGAGACCATGATAAAGGGAGGAGGGAGTGCGTAGGAAAGAGACTAAGAGAGTATTGTGTATATCGATCTATCCTAGTATCTAGGGTTTTTTGAGGAACGGAGGAGTAGAGAAAAAAATTACTCCATAAATTATTAAATTCAGATACAACCTTTGTTTTGTAAAACATTTTATTGAAAAGTATAACGCATTCACAACGTTACTTGAAAACGTTTTACAACGACCATATTACAACGTTTCTTGGAAAACGTTGTGTAAGAACAACCCTATGACCACGTTTCATAAAAAACGTTGTGTAAGAACAACCCTATGACAACGTTTCATAAAAAAATGTTGTCGAAGAACAATCCTATGACAAGGTTTTTTGAAAAATGTTGTGTGAAGTGACCCTATAACAACGTTTAAAAAAACGTTGTGAAAAATGACCCTATCACAACGTTTCTAGAAAAACGTTGTGAATCAAACATTGTGAATGTCCAGTTTTCTTGTAGTGCCTCTACCACTAAACTTGCACTAAGAAAAGACAAATAATATTACTACTACAAAATTTATTGTTAAAGTCGTTAAATGATTAAATTGGTAATAATTTAATCTAATGGAGTAACGGTATAGAAATCAAAATAGATTTAATGTAATAGTACTAACACTAAAGCTTGTAGTAGTATCACAAGCTCAAACTCGTAATGTCATATATTGAAAACAAAATACTTACTTTTACGTAATTTTCTTTTAATAACCTCCAAGTATTTTTTTAATTGTGTCAAACGAGTGGGTCTCTCACCATTAATAAGGGTATTAAGGAAAATTTGCTATGGGGATCTTTTTTTGGTTAGACAAAGTTAAAGGGAAGAAGCCTAATATAGGTAGCTAATTGAAAAAATAAATTTAATCGGGTATAGGTAGCTAATTGAAAAGGTTAACTAAGTAGAATTTTGTACCATTTCATCAAAGAAAGGAGGAATGAGATCCACCGATGAAGAAGCAGCAGTAGCAAATGCCTTTATTTTGGGGCAGTTTGAGAGATTGATTGTCTTCAAAGATGGAAATACATGAATAACGTCACCCGTTTCTGGTCTATCCTCCAAAAAGATTCCTTCAAGCAACTTGCAATTCATAACTGTTAGAGTCTTGAGTTGCCCAAGAAGAGCCAAGACAGAATGAAGAAATACATGTTTTAATTCCTTGCAATCACTAATATGCACAGAATGCAGGTTCACCGGGCATGGATATCTAGCAGAGTCGTTCATACTCCATAACTTGGTCAAGTTAGGTAAAGAAGATAGCTTTAACTCACGTAGTTCGCCAAAGGAGCGCTATGGGAGATCATCGCTGCATATCTCATTCAATCCCAACTTTTCCAGTCACAATTCCTCCAAGACAGGAAAGAAGCTTTTAGTTGTTGTTGATGCATTTGATGAATCAACTAGATATTTTATACTATAATTTTCCTTAACCTCCAAATACTTCAAACCATCTTCGTTTAGGTCACTAAGAGCAGTTGGATGAGGATATTCCTCTGCAGGATAATTGTATCCTTTAAACTCAACAATCAAAGCTTGAGCTTTCTTCATTAGTGTTTTCACCCCATCAGGTTAAGTATTATTATGATCAGGCTCAAGTGAAATAATGAGCATCTTCCTGAGATCCCTACTCCAAAGGTTCGAATACCTTTCTTTATGGTTACGAAGGAAAACACGAAACCATATCAATCAGCAAAACACATAATTCAGCAAAAATGCATGATGTTATTCGTGATTTCGCCCATTTTCTGGCATCTAGCAACAAAGACCATGTCTTTCTCGTGAGACAGGGTGCAGAGATCACTGAATGGCCAACCGTGACACGTGCAATCATTATTCTGCAATCTCATTACTGTCACAACAGATTTCTGAGCTTCCAGAAGGCTTAGAATGTTCAAAACTTGAGATTTTGATTTTTGAGGGCGTATGGAGTTATTTCCCAACGGTAGAATTAAAGATTCCTAGTAATTTCTTTCACGGGATGAAACAGCTAAGAGTTTTAAAGATGTGTCACTATTGTATGACATCCATACTAGCATCCATTACCCTCTTAAAACACCTCGAAACATTGTTCCTAGAAGACAGCAAGCTAGGAGACCTCTCTCAAATTGGAGGGTAGAAGCTAAAAGTTCTTAGCTTGGCTGGATCTTACTTGCAAGAGCTTCCGAGGGAAATTGGATTACTAACAAATTTGATGGTTTTAGATTTATCACAATGCAAATGGCTAAAAGTAGTTCCTCCTAATTTGATATCAAGCTTGACTAAATTGGAATGCTTGTACGTGCTACCTAACCAATGGAGCTGGGGCGGAAGAAACACAACTGTGGGCGAGTTGAAACATTTGCATCACTTGAACAATTTAGAGATGCGCTTATCAGACATCAGCCTTCTTCCCAGAGGTCTATCCTTCCAAATTCTGATAAGGTTTCGAGTTTTCCTCCGTAACCATGAAGAAAGGTATACGGACCTTTGGAGTAGGGATCTCGGGAAGATGCTTGCTATTTCACTTGAGCCTGATCATAACAATACTTTACCTGATGGGGTGAAAACATTGATGAAGAAAGCTCAAGCTTTGATGGTTGAGTTTAAAGGATACAATTATCCTGCGGAGGAATATCGTCATCCAACTGCTCTTAGTGACCTTAACGAAGATGGTTTGAAGTATTTCGAGGTTAAGGAAAATTATAGTATGAAATATCAAGTTGATTCATCAAATCCAATACAAGTCCCACATCTACCCGATGTGGGATTGGGGTATTACAGTGGTGCAGGAGTAGAAACTTTGTCACCATCTTTCAAGAGCTCATCAACTTGAAGACTTTCTTTGATGACTTCCTACTAACTCGCTAACGTGAAACCAAGTCAGGACAAGGCTACTGACGATTGAAGCACTTCTGGTTTTCATTGACTTGATTGTTGAGAAACTCGGTGAACTCCTTGTGGATCTGGTCCACGCTTCTGTGCCATTCCGTAACATCTAGAAAGACACTTTCCCCATTCCTTTCGGCTGCAACAACTAACTCAGACGTTCTAAGACGATCATTTTCCAGCTTCTGAACCTTAGCTTTCAAGGTCTCAATGTTGATGTTGTAGTAAAATAGGTAACCAAACTGAAGTCCAACTGGCTCAATTGCACACTAAGCAATATTTCCAGTAACAGAAATAACAAACTGCATTTTTTTTTCTTTAAACGCAAACGCTGCAAAAACAATGGTAAATAGAAATAAGATAAATCATATAATAAGGAAAAAATAAGAATTAAATTACATATAGAAACCGATTGAATATGGAAGGAAGCAGAGAATAGAAATGGCTATTCGGTTCACAAGATTATGAAAATAAGAAGCAGAGGACAAAGAGGGTATAGGTAAGCACAGCAAGAACTCAAGAAGGGAAGTAAGAGAGGAAATAAAACACAAACCACTCACTGACAAGAAAGAACAACCTTATCAACAACCCTATCCGTATTTAGGCCAGTAATTTGTATAGATAGGTAAGAAGCAGAGGCCATAAAGGGTAAAGGTAAGCACAACAAGAACTCCAAAAGGGAAGTAAGAGCATCCGCAACAACAACTCCCAATACCACTCTCTAAACATCTCGTTTTCTGTTTCAGTTACACTTTTTCAACTCTTTATAATAAAAAATCACTTCAATAAGCACTCTCTATACAACTCTTCAAAAACCTAAAATCTCTTAAATCCCATCTAACGAAGCTAACTACCAATTTATTTTTCATCCTTTTTATTTTTATTTTCCTACTACAATTTGAATAAAATATTTTAAATTTTTAAATTTAAAATTATATTCTATGAGAATAAAGTTGTGTAGTTTAATAATTACAATTACGTGATGTTGTCACTAGGTAATTGGATTCAGTTTTTCAAACTTGATATCTTTTGTTTCCTCAAAAAAAAAAAAAAAACTCTCTTTGAAAATAAAAACAAAGCTTAAAGAATAAAAGAAGAAATGAAAGAATAGTTTCTGTACAAGGTAAATCACTCTTCTAATTTGAAGAGTGATTTATCTGAGTTTAGAGATCAAGGGCTCTTGTAGCTGCCCATTCTGGAGGTAGTGAGAACTAAATAGCTCTATAATAGATTTTTGAAAAGTTTGTAGTTGGTCCATTGTGGACGCTCTCTGTGAGGAAATAAAACACAAACCACTCGCTAACTAGAAACAACAACCTTATCTTTATTTGGGTAGTAATTTGTATAGATATGTAAGAAGGGGGTTTTGTTGATTTTGTTAAATTTAGTACTCCCTCCGTCCCTAATTAATCGTCCTAGTTGACCCGGCGCATAGTTTAAGAAAAAAAATTGACTTGATTATTTTTTTTTTTTGATAAGTAAAGTATAAGTATTATTAACAAGCGTCAAAAAAGGAGACGCTAACTTGTACACTGGAAGTATACATGCACTAGACTTCAAACCAAAAGTCCCCAACCTAATTACAAAAAGGATCCTCTAAAGTTGGGTCAACAGATAAGCACCAGAATCTCAAGTACAAGTGAAAAGACTTTTTGATTCCTAGGATCAGATTCAATGTTCTCAAAGGCCCTTCTATTCCTCTCTTTCGGATGGTCCACCAAATAGGCGAGGGGCATACTTCCAAAAGTACTCTATTAGGGTAAAGGAAGGCCAACCCGGCGTATCAATACGATCTGGGCATAACCCACGGGACATCCGAGAGAAAAAAGGGAGTTCCAAAGCTCCCTAGCCATCGGGCAATGAAGCGATAAGTGATTTACATCTTCCTCTTCACTTTTGCACATGTAGCATCGATTAACATATGTCAAACCCGAGATCTCAAATTTTCCCCGTCAATATGACACCCATTGCTTCCCAAACAAAAAAGCTACCCTATCGGGGATTTTTTGTTTCCATATTACCTTCAAGGGAATGAACTTTTTCCTTCTCAATCAACTTCGGTAGAAAGATCTAGCAGAAAACAATACATTACTAGATGCCTCCCATATAATTTTATCTTCACTCAAAGCTTTGTCTCTTGTAACCACAGGAGCAAATCCATGAGCTGTCTTGCCTCGTCAATCTCCCGGTCATGAAGATTCTGCGAAAAGGACTCCATAAATCTGTACCCCTTGATTGACCACGAAAGAACTCACCATTTCCTCCTTATTAAGCGCCATGTTATAAAGATTAGGGAACATCACGCAAGGTATTTGTACCACACCAAAAATCCTTCGAACTGATTTGATTCCCTTGCCTACCTCGAATTTGATGAACTGATGTTGCATTCCATACTCCATGATTCCTTTCAGGGCGCTAGTCTTGGTGAGAGATCGAGAACTTTCTTTGGGAACCAAAATGATCACCCGCTCCATATTTGCTCACCATTAACCTCCTCCGTAATGCCTCTTTATCCACTAGAAACTTCCATAGCCACTTGCCCAGGCCTTGTTGAACAATCGAGATTTTTAACTCCAAGACCCCCATTCTCCTTGTTAGAGCACTGAGATTCCCACTCAACTAGATGATAATTTCCTTTCTCCTTGTCACCTTCCCATAGGAAATCTCTTTCTAACTTTTCAAGCCTTTTTAAAAGCGAGGCGAGGGGCCATAAACACCGACAGGAAATAAGTGGGAAGATTGGAAAGAGTACTCTTAATGAGAGTAAGTCTTCTGCCTTGGATAAGAACCGTCTTTTCCACCACTTACCGCCTTTCAAATCTGTGTCCAAAGCTGAATTCCACACGTTTTTGTTCTTGAAAGGCGAACCAAGAGGTAATCCTAGGTATGAAGTAGGAAGATTAGAGACTTTGCAGCCGAAGAAAGAAGCTAAAGCCTCGCATTATCCACTCGCCTATGGGAATTAACTCACATTTCGACACATTAGTCTTCAAGCCCGAAAGATCTTGGAAAATCAGCAAAGGAGGCGAAGGCAGCCAGATCAGCATGCGCATCACGGCAAACTAAAGTATCATCGGCAAAAGGAGATGAGAAATAGAGACCCCCGGCCATGATCATTACCCACCTCAAAGCCCTTTATAAATCCTCCTGCGCCTTATCAATGGCGGAGGGCCTCCATTACCACAATGAAAAGGAATGGAGAAAGAGGATCCCCCTTGAGCCTCTCGAGCTCAAAAAAAACCTTGGTGACCGTTGATAAGAACCGAAAACATTTGTAGAAATGCGAGAATAGAATCCCTTCTTCCATTTTTCACGAATCCCATTTTATCAAAATATGAATCGAAATTCCCATCGACATGATCGTAGGCCTTCTCGCGTCGACTTGCACGAAATCCACGGCACTCCACTCCGCACCCTTGAATCAACCACTTCATTTGCTATCAAAGCTTCGAAATCGGCGATCACCCGCAAGCATCTGCGAATCGAAATTACTTTGCTATCACTTTCCTCGTTACGTTGGGAGAACCTTGGAGATCGACTTATACGCGCGCGATAAGACTTATGGGCTGAAGTCTTTAAACTCCTCGGCCCTTTCTTTTTGGGAATAAGAGCAATGAGCATTTGTATTAAGACTTTTCTCAAATCCCTCTTCCTCGAAAGAAGGAGGCGGAAGACCTCCATAACATCAACTCTAACCACGTCCCAGCAATGTTTAAAAAACTTCGAGGGTATAACCATCAGGTCTGGGGCCTTGTCACCTTTCAAACGCCCTTGATGCCTCCACCACTTCTTGTTCATTAAAACTTTGCTCTAAAAGCTCTGTCCTCCTCAATCAGTTTGAAAGTGATCCCTCCTACATCCGGCACTCTCCCAGCTGTCCTCAGAAACGACTTTTGGTAAAACTCTCTACAAAGCCTCTCTTGATTTGGTTCTCGTCTTAGTCACACAACCATCAATTTTCAACTTTGTTAATCGGTTTGAAATTTTTGTCTTGCATTAGCCATCTTATGGAAAAATTTGGAATTTTGTCGCCCTCTTTAAGCCAAGACCACGGATTTTGCCTCCGGCTTATCTCTTATTTGATGAGCAATCTTTTGATTTCGGCTTAAGCTCTTGCGACGTGCTACTTCCGATTCCTCTAAAGATCCTTCCCTTCCTTTGCATCCGGGCACTTGACTTCCTCCATGGGTGCTTAATTCTGATTTCTATCCTCCAGAACACCTCCTTATTCCAAATCTTGAGATCATCCTTTAAAAGCTTCAATTTTTTTGCAATTCGAAAACACGGTTTCTGGCTACCTCGTAGGAATCCCATTTTGATCTCACCCGATCCTTAAAACCGGAGCTTTCACATGTTCTCAAACTGAATGGAGTTTTCTTCTACCCTTGTCACCCCAAGCGAAGAATTATAGGGGAATGATCGAGACACCACCACAGGGAGAGTCCTTTGAGCGAAGACCCTATCCTTTCCTCCCAATCGAGCTAAGAAGAAACACATCAAGCCTTGAACATTGCCGATCAGACCCTCCTCGGAACCGGTGAAAAAATTCCCCTCGAGGGCAAGTCCATCAATTCCACATGTTATTAATGAAATCGTTAAATTCCTCCATAGCATGAGTATACATTTGACCAGGCTTCTCTCACAAGGAAAAGCGAACCACATTAAAGTCCCTCCCACACCACGGATGATTCCATTTAAGACTAACGGAGGTCAATTCGGTCCTTGAGGTTTGCGGATTGATTGTCGAGCAAGGGCCGTAAACTCAGAGAACACCCGTCGAGAGTCGTTAATAACCGCTTAAATAGACACGGCGAGAAAACTCTATCACGTGATCTTGATCGTTAAAATTCTGTCCCACAAAACGAGAATACCCCCGGCACAATGCATCTAAATGAACCAGATCCATCCACAGGCATCCCATTATCTTTGTCATTTATGTTTACGTCCATATGATCCATTTTGGTTTCTGTAAGCATACTACGAGAGGCTTCCATCTGCTAGAGGCTGCCTTGACTATGCCTTTTCTGACGAAATCATTGAGCCCATGCGTTCGGTGATTAAGTTAAAATCCATATCCGACTAATTAATTTTTTCTTTCCGGCCCCCGCACTCCTCCTGCGGCCCATCAAAATTAATGCCCTGATATAAATTTTTACCTCCACGCTCTGCGCTTTAACCTTAGTTCGGCGGTTCCCACCTTCTTACCAGAGACAGGTTTACCCTTTTCCATTTCAATAATATGTTCACAATTTTATCCTCGTGACCACTTGCGGTAGACTCCCAAATAATTTCACGACACCTTTAGCCTTCTTACTCACCCATCTGAGACATCTTTTGTTGGACTCCCCATCGATCGGCATCTTACGTTTCCTTAATCTCCTCGAACGATCATTGAGATTGGGCTACATATTACAACCTCCTCGGTTACGTCGCCCGGGTATGAACCTCGATCAACACCTCGTCGTCCTTT
The DNA here is from genome assembly GCA_013146195.2 of Codonopsis lanceolata. Classification (NCBI taxonomy): domain Eukaryota; kingdom Viridiplantae; phylum Streptophyta; class Magnoliopsida; order Asterales; family Campanulaceae; genus Codonopsis; species Codonopsis lanceolata. The sequence continues at coordinate 100,641,169 of CM028380.1, read as the reverse complement.
TCCATTCCATCAACCTTTGCCGTCCTGCGGTCTTCATTTGGGGAAATTTCGAGACACGCAAATCCATGAGCAGTCTCTTTCCTTTGGTATTTCTTCGATACGTTGCTAGCGAAAGCGACTTCCTTCGGTTCACGGCTGGCGAAACTTTCCATCGCAACAACATCTCTGCTGCAAATGCGTGCGATGTACGAGCTTGGTCTTCCTCGCCCGTACAACAATTGACCCGCTCTTATCACCTCGTGCACTTTCCTTACCTTTCGGCGTCGCCGTGTTCGTATCGTGGCAAGTCGTTTACTTTATCGCGATGACTACGGTCTTCGAGGCCACAGGTGAACTAACGACTTCTTCTTGGCCTCTTCTGAATGATGTTAATGGGTCTTTGCTTTGATCGATAGGCGTACTTTGATTGCCCGGCCACTCGATCCTTCTCCATTAAAAGCAGTGCTCCCACATAAAGAAGCCGGTTGGAAGGCCCGGCCTATCACCCATAGACACTCGATACTATCGCCATGAAACTCGCTTATTAATGTTACGGGCCACCCAAACTTTTTAATGGGCTTTTGCGCGTGGGCCTCTTCCTTTATTTTGTCCTCCTTTATCTTTTCCGGCCAAAAACTATTTATCCTTATGCAGCGACATTTGCCGTCTGTTCTTCCTCAGCGGCGTCGTTCCACGTTAGGCGGTTTAAAATTCAAATTCTTTGAAACCCGCGTGCTCCCCCGGCTTTTACGTGGCGTCAGGCGAAAACTTGCGAGGAAAGCGAGCGTTGACTGCAATCTTGAATCTTGAATCAACGTCTGGCACTCGGCTTCGCCCGATCTACCGCCGTCGGAGCTACCCGCTACTACCATCGTCTTCGGTGAGAAAGATGGAAGAGAAGCGTCGATTTCAGCCCGGTCGGGCCCGAATATACACTCGCCCCATCTTAATTCGAACCGCAGGAATATTCTCACAATCTTGTACCAAGATACGAGCCCGTCTCAAATCTGTCTCTTGAGTTGCGTCATCGCGATCCACGAAACCCCACAAAATTGTCCAATCCTTTTGAAGACTTCCATTCCCACAAGTGAAGGGGAGACCGTAGCCAATCCAAATTTCTTTCGGTTTCACGATCTTTTCTATTACAACACGGACGGACTCGATGATCAAGATGAGCATGGTTAATCACCCATTCTCTTTTCGTTAAGGATTCTTGAGGCTTCTATCTTGGAAGGGAGTTCGAAGAAAAATACGGCCCATTCATCTCCTTAACCCGAACACCGCTGGAGACTTCCATTTAGAATCGACCAGCGTTGAATTTCGTCGCGATTACGTGCATTTCCTTGATAACCATCCACCCGCCTCTGAGGCACCTCTCGAAGTCCATATTACCTTTACTGAAGACTCTTCTTCTATCTCGAAGTCGGTATTAATCCCATTACTTTGTTAGAAGCGCGGTTCTAAATCGAGGCGAGGGGAATTTACAGCTTCTTTGTACGACCTCTGGCTTCTTAGGGTACACGCTTAGAAAGTGCGAACCTACTAATTTTTAAGGCCACCATATCCCACCCTCCATCCTTGTCCCTTTGCGGGGAATGAGGATCTTTGTGGGACTACCAATCCCTTTGGTGAGACACGGGGAAAAAACCGTGCGTTTTGCCACCATCACCTCTCCTCTCGCCTTTTCCTGTTCTTTTCTTCCAAAAAACCTCCACGATTGATGAAGCCTTTGCCATCCATTCACACGCCCAAGCTTCATCAGGATAAATCAATCTTATGAACTCTACCTCGACTACGCTCGACCATTGAAACCCTGAAACCATCCTTACCTTGAAAAAGATCACATCGAAGGACTTTCTACCAGCATGAAAAAAAGTAACATCCATAACACTATGGCAATTTCCACCTAGTATGATTGTTGATACTAACACTATCACAATTTCCTTTAAAGCTCATGTGTTTGTGGCCTACAATTAAAGTATGGTGAAAAAGTAAGGGTAAAGTGGTAAAAGTGATGTTCTAAAAAGGTAAGTTTCAAACTAGACAATTATTTTGGAACGGACGAAAAAGGAAAGGAAGTCGATAATTTAGGGACGGAGGGAGTATTTCTATTTAAATAAAATTGTTTGGTTAATATTCCCTCCCTTTGCAAATAATCATCATTTTTAATACGACATACCGTTTAAAAAAAGTAATTAATCATATTATAAATATTGATATAATGTGTGGTTTCTTTAATACTTTTGGTTATATAACTATATTTAAAGTAGGGTAAAGTGGTAATTGAGAACGAGGGAGTATTTGATTTTTATGCAGTATTAGTAGTTAACACAGTATTAAGGATTAATTGATTTTAGTATTAACTAGTAATATAAATTAGAGTCTAGTTAAAATAAATTATGTTATGTTTCGATGATAAGGGATTACACCAAAAAAAAAAAAAAATTACACGTTATATACAGTTTTAAAGGTCGGCTCCACCTGTACATATGCTTCAAAAAAATGAGTAGGTCTCAGTGTAACCCCTCGACTTTTGAAATTAAAGTGTCACCTCTTACGTATATAAATAAAGAGTCATTTTTTAATTTTAATATTAAAAGTATTACTTTTCAGTATAAAATGTGTCAATTTTCAGCATAAAATGTGTTACTTTGCGTTTTTAATAAAAAATATAATTTTTTTCCTTTAAAAGATGTTACTTTTTAGCCTTAAATGTATTATTTTTTAGCCTTAAATGTATTACTTTTGGTTTTAATGTATCACTCTTTCTTTGAGAAGTGCTACTTTGCATTATAAATTAAAATCATCACTTTTTGACATGAATAGGTGAAGGTATCACTTTATAGCATTGAAAGTGGCACGGTGTAGTATTAATTGTGTCACTTTTGTCCTAAAGCTAAAAGTGTCTATTTTTCATTGTCGCTTTTTAATATTAAATTTGTTAATTTTTAAGATTAAGAGTATTACTTTGCATTTTAATAAAAAATATAATATTTTTTTCCTTTGATAGTATCACTTTCAACCTTAAAATGTGTCACTTTTGCCTTTTAAATGTGTCACGTTTCGCTTTCAATGTGTCACTTATCATTTCGTCAAACTCTGTTAGAGCCCGCCAAGCATCCCAAGGCAAATGAAGGTAACAAAGGGCTAACGGAGCTGACAAAGTAGTAAATTGCAAGGTTTGGAAGGAAGAAATTTTCGACAACAAATGTTAAAAGAGCAAGAGCACTAGAGCAAAATGAGAAAAATCTCATTAATGTGCTGGCACCCCTACCGAACTTACACGTGACACTCCTCCCCATAGGCGACCCGCGAGCTTTGAAGGTGGATCCCGGTCGATCCACGAGTTTTAGCCCAATTTGTCCAATTTTCACCCCATTTTCTGTCACATTTTGATCAGATTTCTTACTAAATAACTCACGATCTTTATTGATGGGTTACCCACTCTATCGTCCCTGCAATGCTATCATCAAAGTTGCACAATTTAGCCAGTAGCTTCAGTTGCAATGCACAAGAAGACAAGATTGGTCTACCAAACAAAACACAGAAACATAGTATGTGCAGTATTGCCTTGAGAGAATTTATAACAGTTTCTCTCTTCTACCAATAAGATATTAACTCAAAGTGAACAAATTTCAACCTCTCCAAAACAAAAGAGCAAATTATGAGTACCAAAGTCTAAATATTTAAACCTCCTTTGAGTGTTCTTCAGTTATTATAGATTCAGCGTTTGGGACATTAATTATGATTGTCATTAGTGATTTCAATTTTCAAGCCTTGGATGATTTTAAATTTAAAACATGCACACACACAAATACATACAACTAGTTGCTGCAATAATTTTGTTGATTTTAATAAGTAAAGTAGAAAATAAGTGCTATTAGGTGTGCTGTTTGGGACCCTATTGGGCAGACAACTATTCTAAAAGACTTTTCCTAGTAATGAAATTTCTTCTTTTTAATTTATAATGACATTGTTGCTTTACTTTACTCGATCTCTGTTAACTTTTTGAATGAGACAATCTACGGGTGTGTATAATCAGAGGCTGCAGAATTTGGCTCAAAAAGGACTACTGCCTTGTTCCACCCAAAATGGGAGAACAACAACAAATGGAGGAAGAACCTTCAAATTGCAAACAAAGTTCCCATCCTAATAAGAGGCATTCTTTGGCCTTAGAACGGGCGCCTCTAATGCTGCACTATGACCAACTAGTCGGTTAACTTTTCTCATAAAGATTCCGCGGCAGACTCACTCAAACAAGAATGAAGCTCGTTTAATGCATTTTCTTTCAAATCAAATAGTATAGCACTTTACATTTACACCAAGGATGTCAAAGAAAAGCCCAATCATCGTTTTGTTGCCTTTTCATCTCTGTAAATAGGCAGTTTTCATCCATTGGTCGTTTATTATATTCTTTCTTTCTTTTTTGATATATAAAGAGAATAATATTAACTAGCGTAAAAAAAAGTGACGCAACCTATGTACACCTGGAGTATACGGGTAGCTTAACCTAACTAATCAAAAATCTGTCCATGAAATTTACAAAAGAATTATCCTCAGCCTATTCAATCTCTTGAAAAATGTATTTAACTCTTGAAACGAGTATCTAATGAGAGTCCAATACTTTTCAGTTAGTTGGCCGTATTCCAGCAGCACCTAACATTTAGAATGGTTACTATTGGTTAGTACCTTGCCTTTCATTTTGCGTTTGTCCCTTTCTTCTTAAAAGGGTTGTCAAGGCTTATAGGCCTCCAATGCTGACAATTACAGGCCTTTTATACTATACGGTACCTGAATGAGCCAGCTGATTATAGTCGTATTAAATAAGTTTAAATTACTTTCATGTTCCTAAGTAAGAGGGATTAGTTGCGGGGTTTGGCGCCTAACCTTTTTTTTTTTTTTTTTGATAAGTATGATATAAAACAAAAGCGTCAAAACAGGTGCCTAACCATTTATTCTAATAAATAGATCCAGCATTGGTTAGTCCATTACTCCACTTATTTCATTACTTTAAGTTGATCATACTGGGTGACTGTCATTGGGGACCGAAATGAGTCATATGCTAACACTATTTTGTTCATAAGTTTTCAACCTTGTTACTTGTTTCATCACTAAGTAGAGATCATGCATGATCTATTTTACCATATGTTCTGTGACTTCTGTCTGTTGGCTTTGTTTAACACAAACGGCTCTCAACTTTTCTACACTGCATATCCTAGTAGTACCTTTAAGTTCTGCTATCTAATTATATATGGTTGGACTTGTATAAATAGGTATGCTGTTAAATAATATTCAACACATTGATGAGATCAAACACATTGATCCACATTATTTTGCAATACTATTGCAAATTGAAATCATGCATATCTTGATCCAATACATATGTTTCATAACTCAACACTGATGATAATCATTTCACAACAAATCGAAACAAGAACTGGTTCTTGGCATTCAAATTCAAGATTGGAACCAACATTATACCGAACAGAACCCAAAATTACACTAAAATACCTCACTGTTAACTATTTCTTAGTGGAACACTAAACAGAACCCATTTACAATTTTTTTAAAAAAATCGCCAGCTTCTAATTTCGTTTTCTTAAACTGTCGCCGGTTTTGAAAACAAAAAAAACCCCTTCAGTCTGGCGGCATTTTGAAACAAACCACAATTTCCACAGATGCATGACAATCAACCAGAGAAACACACGACAAATTGGTGGATATTGGATTGCAGAAATAAATGGAAATACAATCACTAAGCATAAACATGTTTCAAAGCCCATTAACTCTTGAAGTCACTACACAGAATATAGTAATTTTTCAGTTTTACGGCATAGATTTAGGAACTCACCTTGAAGCTTAGAAAGTTTGGAGACTGAAAGACGTCGATGGAGAGTGGGATCGAAGACGGGCTCGCTGAGACTGAGACGCCTCACTTTGAGAGATGACTGAGAGACGCTGTCAAGGAACTCACCTTGAGAGACGCCTTTCGAGAGAGGGGGATAGACGCTAGAGTCGCCGAAGTCAATAATGCGACTTTGTGGATTTTAGGGATTAGGTCACTAATGCGGTGTAAAATTTGTGTTTTGTCGATGCCCTGATTGTAACTATGGCGGCGGGTGGAATCAACCACCCTTTTGTGTTTCCTGGTTAGCTTAATTGAGTGTATGAACGAGCTAATGACATGAAACTTGAAAGGTATGAACTTTTGATTGGATCTTTTTCATTGTTAAAAAACAGAGTAAATGAATTGCTGCTGAGTTTAAATGAGTTTTATTTTTTAATTGAAGGAGGGTAGTTTGGTAAACAAATCTATTTTAAAGTTTAGTATTTTTTCTTTTAAAATGGAAGGAGAATATTTTGGTAATTTAACCTCTTAAGTGATGTTACATTTAGGGTTTTTCGGTGTAACATTTGGGGATTCTGACATCCCAAGGCAAATGAAGGTAATAGAGGTAACTGAAATTGAACGAATGATGATTAAATTGCAAGGTTTGGAAGGAAGAAATTTTCGGCAACAAATGTTAAAAGAACAGGGGCACGAGAGCAAACTGAGAAAAATCTCATTAATGTGTTGGCACCCCTACCGAATAACTAACACGTGGCACTTTTCCCCATAGGCGACCAAGGAAGCTGTAGGTGGATCCCGGTCAATCCACGAGTTTTAGCCCAATTTGTCTAATTTTCACCGCATTTTCTCTACCCGATTTCTTACTAGATAACCCAAGGACTTTGTTGATGGGTTACCAACTCCACTGTCCCTGCAATGCTATAGTTGCACAATTTAGCCAGTAGCTTCAGTTGCAATGCACAAGAAGTAAGGGTGTAAATCGAAACCACGAACCGGAACCACCTTAACCGGGAACCCGAAAACTAAACCAAACCCGATGGTTTGGTTCGGTTTGGTTGAAAACGTTCGGTTTTGGTTGAAAACGGTTCGGTTTTGGTTTCAAAAATTGGGGAACCACGCGGTTCGGTTCGGTTCACGGTTTTTGGTATCGAACCAAACCGAACCGAACCAAACCACCCTATATGTTTTTATTTATTTATTATATAATATATATTATATTACATTTATTAACTATTTTGAACTTTTGATTTATTCATTATATATATATATATATATATATATATATATATACAGATACTAAACCAAACAAAATCTTGATTGTTAGAGAACTATTATTTCTTCTATTGTTTATGTTTATTTTATAATTTGTATTGTTTTATTTATGATAATTTGTTGTTAGTAGGTTATTTCCTAATTTTGATGTTAATTCCAAATTAAAATCTTATTTTTAATGGTGATTAATTTTATTAAAAATAATTTATATAAACCACAAAACCGAACCAAACCAAACCAAACCGAGTGGTTTGGTTCGGTTCGGTTCGGTTCCAAGTCTTGCTCGGTTCGGTTAGGTTTGAGATTTTTGGAACTACTAGGAGGCGGTTCGGTTTGTGGTTTTGGCATAAACCAAACCAAACCGAACCACTTACACCCCTAACAAGAAGACAAGATTGGTCTACCAAACAAAACACATAAACATAATATGTGCAGTATTGCCTTGAGAGAATTTCATAACAGTTTCTCTCTTCTACCAATAAGATATTAACTCAAAGTGAACAACTTTCAACCTCTCCGAAACAAAAGAGCAAATTATGAGTACCAAAGTCCAAATATTTAAACCTCCTTTGAGTGTTCTTTAGTTATTATAGATTTAGCGTTTGGGACATTAATTATGATTGTCGTTAGTGATTTCAAGCCTTGGATGATTTTAAATTTAAAACACACACACACACACACACACAATTAGTTGCTCAATAATTTTGTTGATTTCATTAAGTAAAGTAGAAAATAAGTGCTATTAGGTGTGATGGTAGGGACCCTATTGGGCAGACAACCATTCTAAAAGACTTTTTCTAATAATGACATTTCTTCTTTTTAATTTATAATAACATTGTTGCTTTACTTTACTCGGTCTCTATTATCTTTTTGAATGAGACAATCTATAGGTGTGTATACAGAGGCTACATTTGTTGTTGTTCTCCCAAAATGGGAGAACAACAACAAATGGAGGAAGAACCTTCAAATTGTAAACCAAGTTCCCATCCTAATAAGAGGCATTCTTTGGCCTTAGAACGGGCGCCTCGATGTTGCACTATGACCAAGCTAATTTCGGTTAACTTCTCTCATAAAAGATTTCATAGCAGACTCACTCAAACAAGAATGAAGCTCATTTAATGCATTTTGTTTTCATTGTAATTTTAAGAATAAACAATGATTTAAACCTTTAACACTCACTCTGTAGCTATAGGAGCCTAGTTTAGTTAAAATTCATCCTATTAACCTTTGTGGAGATAATTGCAAAAAAAACCCTGACCTATTTTGTGTTTTGCAAGTGTTTTGATTTTCGACAAATTGAACCTCCACCTATTTTTTGCAATTCAAACCTTAATTAAAGTGGAGTTAATTTTTTAACGTGATGATGAGTTAGTGCCGGTTGGCGGTACGTGGTATACCATTCAAGCGATTTTTCCGCTTTTTCATTGCAAATTAAACCACGTTGCATTTGTTTGTATTCAAGCAGTAGTTTATTTCCTTGGTTTTTGATTGTAAATTAAACGCGTACATTTGTTTGTATTGCAAAACCAACCTTGTCAAACCGTAGTTTATTTCCGCCATTTCGATTGCAAAATAAACCACGTACATCTTATTGTTTTTGCAAGACGAACCTTGGTCAAATTACTTGGTAATTCCGCTTTTTTATTGCAAAGTAAACCTTGTAAATTTTTTTTGCAACATAAACCTTGCCAAAAACCATATTTTGTATATATATACTCATTTCATCCTAAAAAAATTCATCTAATTCTCTAACTAACAATCCATTTCATTAATTATATTTTTTTATTTCACGATGAACACGTTCATTGCCATTGTGGAAGGATAGGCGTCATCACGAACATCATGGACGGATCAAAATCCGGGAAGGAGGTTCTTGGGTTGTGAAAAATATGGGGTAAGTTATTGATTTTTAAAAATTTAATTTTCTAAAAATAATTTTTTTTATTTACTTGTTTTATTTTTTTGTTCTTGTAGCTAGAAAGTGGATGTCGATTTTTCTCTGGTTTGATCCTCCTCTAAAGGCGGTTGAAGTGGAAACTAAAAAAGCAACAAATGCCTTTGGTTTTGTTTTGTGTTATCATTCGTGTTCAACATCATCTTCATTTTAATCATAATCGGGCATGATTAAGCTTTCGGAGTATGGAAGTATTAAGAAATGGTTGGGGTTAATTTTTGGTATTGTATATGTTTTGTTGGATGTGTTAAAATGGAAACTTATTAAACCCCTAATGTATTCTCTTTATTTTGCCTATTGGAAATGAATGGAATGTTTTTGTTTTTTTAATGTAAGAAATCTTGATGCATATGTATATCATCAACAAACTATTGCAACAAACACCAAATTATTTATATTATACAAAGACAATAAAACACAAACACAATTCCATGTATTATACCCAACTTCACTACAAAACACAAAAAAAAATCCCCGATAGCGAGTATTCCATGTATGTTCAAAAGGCCACGTATTCCATGCACTATGTCCAAAAGTAATACCAGATGATCATGCGTATATATATCATCAACAAGCTAACTGCAACAAACACCTAATTATTTATATATACAAATACAATGAAACACAAACACAATTCCATGTATACCCGGACTTCACTACAAAACACAAAAAAATCGATGCGATCCTCATGTATTCCATGTGCTATATTTGAAAAAGACTCGTATTCCATGCTATGTCCAAAAAGTAATACCGATCAACAAAACCGAGAAAATGCAATAAAATAAAGTCGGATGAGATTATACAAATATCGGCAACAACAAGCAAGCCAATTAAAATAATAGACTAATAAAGGAGTCTCTCATCAAGGTCAATATGTTCTCCGGGCTTGAATCAGTTGGTTGAGAACGACATTAAGCAATCTGAGAAAGACCTCACAGGGCTGTGTTGAGCATTGCGGCTTGTCTTGGAGTAGGTTCGGGTTGTGTAGAGGTGGTGGTGGTGTTGAAAGAAGTTGGCTCATAGTAAATTCCTCGGATT
>CM028380.1:100527751-100630975 GCA_013146195.2 Codonopsis lanceolata | reverse complement strand
GTCTTCTCTTATAACTAACCAAAATAATTGCATTCTTCTATATATGAAATAACTGGAATTAAACAAAACAAAAGGGATCTTCAGAAGATTTAAAAAAGTAAGCTCCAGTTTCAACATTTTGTATCACTGAATGTAAGAAAAAAGAAACCAAGGGTACAATAAATGAAGTAAGAATTTCAAAATACATTAAAAAGGTTCAGAAGTTTCATTGTGGATGCGAATGAAGAAGGGCTATTATTTGGTGCAAAGAATAAATGCACAGGCTTTCATAAGAGCACATACATTTTCATGTTAACCAAATCAAGTTAATCAACTATTCAAGTATTTAACCCAAAATTCAAAAATCAAAATCCCTAATTTTGGTGCAAAGAATAAATGCACAGGCTTTCATAAGAGCACATACATTTTCATGTTAACCAAATCAAGTTAATCAACTATTCAAGTATTTAACCCAAATTCAAAAAATCAAAATCCCTAATTTTGATAATTTTATTACCTCTTCCTTCCTTTGTGAGAAATTGAGAAAGTGACAAAGAAGAAGCTATGAGTTCCTCGTTCTTCTTCTTCCTTCCTCAGAAGTCCGACTCAATTCCTCCAACTTCCGCTTTGGTTCTGCCGTGTGTGCACCTGCCTGAAGAGAGTTGAAGAAGAGGGACTGGCGGTGGCTATAAACGAAGAGAGAAGGGAGAGTTTGAGAGAGGGATTTGAGAGAGATGATAAAGGAGTAGGAGTGCGAGGAAAGAGACTAAGAGAGTATGTGTATATCGATCTATCCTAGTATCTAGGGTTTTTGAGGAACGGAGGAGTAGGGAAAAAATTACTCCATAAATTATTAAATTCAGATACAACCTTTGTTTTGTAAAACATTTTATTGTTGAAGAGTATAACGCATTCACAACGTTACTTGAAAATGTTTTACAACGACCATATTACAACGTTTCTTGGAAAACGTTGTGTAATAACGACCTATGACCACGCTTCATAAAAAACATTGTGTAAGAACAACCCTATGACAACGTTTCATAAAAAAATGTTGTCGAAGAACAATCCTATGACAACGTTTTTTGAAAAACGTTGTGTGAAGGGACCCTGTAACAACGTTTAAAAAAAACGTTGTGTAACAAGACCCAATCACCACAACGTTTTTAAAAAAACGTTGTGAAAAATGACCCTATCACAATGTTTCTAGAAAAACGTTGTGAATGTCCAGTTTTCTTGTAGTGCCTCTACCACTGAACTTGCACTAAGAAAAGACAAATAATATTACTACTACAAAATTTATTGTTAAAGTCGTTAAATGATTAAATTGGTAATAATTTAATCTAATGGAGTAACGGTGTAGAAATCAAAATAGATTTAATGTAATAGTACCAACACTAGAGCTTGTAGTAGTATCACAAGCTCAAACTCGTAATGTCATATATTGAAAACAAAATACTTACTTTTACGTAATTTTCTTTTAATAACCTCCAAGTATTTTTTTAATTGTGTCGAACGAGTGGGTCTCTCACCATTAATAAGGGTATTAAGGAAAATTTGCTATGGGGATCTTTTTTTGGTTAGACAAAGTTAAAGGGAAGAAGCCTAATATACGTAGGAGTAGGAAAGAGGATATTGAAAAAATAAATTTAATCGGTTATAGGTAGCTAATTGAAAAGGTTAACTAAGTAGAATTTTGTACCATTTCATCAAAGAAAGGAGGAATGAGATCCACCGATGAAGAAGCAGCAGCAGCAAATGCCTTTATTTTGGGGCAGTTTGAGAGATTGATTGTCTTCAAAGATGGAAATACATGAATAACGTCACCCGTTTCTGGTCTATCCTCCAAAAAGATTCCTTCAAGCAACTTGCAATTCATAACTGTTAGAGTCTTGAGTTGCCCAAGAAGAGCCAAGACAGAATGAAGAAATACATGTTTTAATTCCTTGCAATCACTAATATGCACAGAATGCAGGTTCACCGGGCATGGATATCTAGCAGAGTCGTTCATACTCCATAACTTGGTCAAGTTAGGTAAAGAAGATAGCTTTAACTCACGTAGTTCGCCAAAAGGCGCGTGGGAGATCATCGCTGCATATCTCATTCAATCCCAACTTTTCAGTCGCAATTCCTCCAAGACTGGAAAGAAGCTTTTAGTTGTAGATGCATTTGATGAATCAACTAGATATTTTATACTATAATTTTCCTTAACCTCCAAATACTTCAAACCATCTTCGTTTAGGTCACTAAGAGCAGTTGGATGAGGATATTCCTCCGCAGGATAATTGTATCCTTTAAACTCAACAATCAAAGCTTGAGCTTTCTTCATTAGTGTTTTCACCCCCATCAGGTAAAGTATTATTATGATCAGGCTCAAGTGAAATAATGAACATCTTCCCGAGATCCCTACTCCAAAGGTTCGAATACCTTTCTTCATGGTTACGAAGGAAAACACGAAACCTTATCAATCAGCAAAACACATAATTCAGCAAAAATGCATGATGTTATTCGTGATTTCGCCCATTTTCTGGCATCTAGCAACAAAGACCATGTCTTTCTCGTGAGACAGGATGCAGAGATCACTGAATGGCCAACCGTGACACGTGCAATCATTATTCTGCAATCTCATTACTGTCACAACAGATTTCTGAGCTTCCAGAAGGCTTAGACTGTTCAAAACTTGAGATTTTGATTTCTGAGGGCGTATGGAGTTATTTCCCAACGGTAGAATTAAAGATTCCTAGTAATTTCTTTCACGGGCTGAAACAGCTAAGAGTTTTAAAGATGTGTCACTATTGTATGACATCCATACCAGCATCCATTACCCTCTTAAAACACCTCGAAACATTGTGCCTAGAAGACAGCAAGCTAGGAGACCTCTCTCAAATTGGAGGGTTGAAGAAGCTAAAAGTTCTTAGCTTGGCTGGATTTAACTTGCAAGAGCTTCCAAGGGAAATTGGATTACTAACAAATTTGATGGTTTTAGATTTATCACAATGCAAATGGCTAAAAGTAGTTCCTCCTAATTTGATATCAAGCTTGACTAAATTGGAATGCTTGTACGTGCTACCTAACCAATGGAGCTGGGGCGGAAGTAACACAACTGTGGGCGAGTTGAAACATTTGCATCTCTTGAACAATTTAGAGATGCGCTTATCAGACATCAGCCTTCTTCCCAGAGGTCTATCCTTCCAAAATCTGATAAGGTTTCGAGTTTTCCTCCGTAACCATGAAGAAAGGTATTCGGACCTTTGGAGTAGGGATCTCGGGAAGATGCTTGCTATTTCACTTGAGCCTGATCATAACAATACTTTACCTGATGGGGTGAAAACATTGATGAAGAAAGCTCAAGCTTTGATGGTTGAGTTTAAAGGATACAATTATCCTGCGGAGGAATATCATCATCCAACTGCTCTTAGTGACCTTAACGAAGATGGTTTGAAGTATTTCGAGGTTAAGGAAAATTATAGTATGAAATATCAAGTTGATTCATCAAATCCAATACAAGTCCCACATCTACCCGATGTGGGATTGGGGTATTACAGTGGTGCAGGAGTAGAAACTTTGTCACCATCTTTTAAGAGCTCATCAACTTGAAGACTTTCTTTGATGACTTCCTACTAACTCGCTAACGTGAAACCAAGTCAGGACAAGGCTACTGACGATTGAAGCACTTCTGGTTTTCATTGATTTGATTGTTGAGAAACTCGGTGAACTCCTTGTGGATCTGGTCCACGCTTCTGTGCCATTCCTTAACATCTAGAAAGACACTTTCCCCATTCCTTTCGGCTGCAACAACTAACTCAGACGTTCTAAGACGATCATTTCCAGCTTCTGAACCTTAGCTTTCAAGGTCTGAATGTTGATGTTGTAGTAAAATAGGTAACCAAACTGAAGTCCAACTGGCTCAATTGCACACTCAGCAATTTTTCCAGTAACAAAAATAACAAACTGCATTTTTTTTCTTTAAACGCAAACGCTGCAAAAACAATGGTAAATAGAAATAAGATAAATCATATAATAAGGAAAAAATAAGAATTAAATTACCTATAGAAACCGATTGAATATGGAAGGAAGCAGAGAATAGAAATGGCTATTCGTTTCACAAGATTATGAAAATAAGAAGCAGAGGACAGAGAGGGTAGAGGTAAGCACAGCAAGAACTCAAGAAGGGAAGTAAGAGAGGAAATAAAACACAAACCACTCACTGACAAGAAAGAACAACCTTATCAACAACCCTATCTGTATTTAGGCCAGTAATTTGTATAGATAGGTAAGAAGCAGAGGCCATAAAGGGTAAAGGTAAGCACAACAAGAACTCCAAAAGGGAAGTAAGAGCATCCGCAACAACAACTCCCATTACCACTCTCTAAACATCTCGTTTTCTGTTTCAGTTACACTTTTTCAACTCTTTATAATAAAAAATCACTTCAATAAGCACTCACTATACAACTCTTCAAAAACCTAAAATCTCTTAAATCTCTTAAATCCCATCTAACGAAGCTAACTACCAATTTATTTTTCATCCTTTTTATTTTTATTTTCCTACTACAATTTGAATAAAATATTTTAAATTTTTAAATTTAAAATTATATTCTATGAAAATAAAGTTGTGTAGTTTAATAATTACAATTACGTGATGTTGTCACTAGGTAATTGGATTCAGTTTTTCAAACTTGATATCTTTTGTTTCCTCAAAAAAAAAAAAAAAACTCTTTGAAAATAAAAACAAAGCTTAAAGAATAAAAGAAGAAATGAAAGAATAGTTTCTGTACAAGGTAAATCACTCTTCTAATTTGAAGAGTGATTTATCTGAGTTTAGAGATCAAGGGCTCTTGTAGCTGCTCATTCTGGAGGTAGTGAGAACTAAATATCTCTATAATAGATTTTTGAAAAGTTTGTAGTTGGTCCATTGTGGACGCTCTATGAGAAGAAATAAAACACAAACCACTCGCTGACTAGAAACAACAACCTTATCTTTATTTGGGCAGTAATTTGTATAGATATGTAAGAAGGGGGTTTTGTTGATTTTGTTAAATTTAGTACTCCCTCCGTCCCTAATTAATCGTCCTAGTTGACCCGGCGCACAGTTTAAGAAAAAACAATTAACTTGATTATTTATATTGGTTTAATGTGTAGTTTCCTTTAAAGCTCATGTGTTTGTGGCCCATAATTAAAGTAGGGTGAAAAAGTAAGGGTAAAGTGGTAAAAGTGATGTTCTAAAAAGGTAAGTTTCAAACTGGACAATTATTTTGGAACGAACGAAAAAGGAAAAGAAGTCGATAATTTAGGGACGGAGGGAGTATTTCTATTTAAATAAAATTGTTTGGTTAATATTCCCTCCCTTTGCAAATAATCATCATTTTTAATACGACATACCGTTTAAAAAAAAGTAATTAATCATATTATAAATATTGATATAATGTGTGGTTTCTTTAATACTTTTGGTTATATAACTATAATTAAAGTAGGGTAAAGTGGTAATTGAGAACGAGGGAGTATTTGATTTTTATGCAGTATTAGTAGTTAACACAGTATTAAGGATTAATTGATTTTAGCATTAACTAGTAATATAAATTAGAGTCTAGTTAAAATAAATTATGTTATGTTTCGATGATAAGAGATTACACGAAAAAAAAAAAAAAAATTTACACGTTATATACAGTTTTAAAGGTCGGCTCCACCTGTACGTATGCTTCAAAAAAATGAGTAGGTCTCAATGTAACCCCTCGACTTTTGAAATTAAAGTGTCACCTCTTACGTATATAAATAAAGAGTCATTTTTTAATTTTAATATTAAAAGTATTACTTTTCAGTATAAAATGTGTCAATTTTCAGCATAAAATGTGTTACTTTGCGTTTTTAATAAAAAATATAATTTTTTTCCTTTAAAAGATGTTACTTTTTAGCCTTAAATGTATTATTTTTTAGCCTTAAATGTATTACTTTTGGTCTTAATGTATCACTCTTTCTTTGAGAAGTGCTACTTTGCATTATAAATGAAAATCATCACTTTTTGACATGAATCGGTGAAGGTATCACTTTATAGCATTGAAAGTGGCACGGTGTAGTATTAATTGTGTCACTTTTGTCCTCAAGCTAAAAGTGTCTATTTTTCATCGTTGCTTTTTAATATTAAATTTGTTAATTTTTAGTATTAAGAGTATTACTTTGCATTTTAATAAAAAATATAATATTTTTTCCTTTGATAGTGTCACTTTCAACCTTAAAATGTGTCACTTTTGCCTTTTAAATGTGTCACGTTTCGCTTTAAATGTGTCACTTATCATTTCGTCAAACTCTATTAGGGTTCGTCAAGTATCCCAAGGAAAATGAAGGTAACGGAGGGCTAACGGAGTTGACAAAGAATTAAATTGCAAGGTTTGGAAGGAAGAAATTTTCGGCAACAAATGTTAAAAGAGCATAGGCACCAGAGCAAAAATGAGAAAGATCTCGTTAATGAGCTGGCACCCCTAAGACGTGGCACTCCACCCCATAGGCGACCCACAAGCTTTGTAAGTGGATCCCGATCGATCCATGAGTTTTAGCCTAATTTATCCGATTTTCACCCCATTTTATCTTTCATTTTGATCAAATTTCTTACTAGATAACCCGCGGTCTTTATTGATGGGTTACCCAGCCCGCTCCATCGTCCCTCCAATGCTATCATCAAAGTTGCACAATTTAGCCAGTAGCTTCAATTGCAATGCACAAGAAGACAAGATTGGTCTACCAAACAAAATACAGAAACATAATATGTGCAGTATTGCCTTGAGAGAATTTCATAACAGTTTCTCTCTTCTACCAATAAGATATTAACTCAAAGTGAACAACTTTCAACCTCTCCGAAACAAAAGAGCAAATTATGAGTACCAAAGTCTAAATATTTAAACCTCCTTTGAGTGTTCTTTAGTTATTATAGATTTAGCGTTTGGTACATTAATTATGATTGTCATTAGTGATTTCAAGCCTTGGATGATTTTAAATTTAAAACATGCACACACACAAATACACACAATTAGTTGCTGCAATAATTTTGTTGATTTTAATAAGTAGAAAATAAGTGCTATTAGGTGTGCCGTTAGGGACCCTATTGGGCAGACAACTATTCTAAAAGACTTTTCCTAGTAATGACATTTCTTCTTTTTAATTTATAATAACATTGTTGCTTTACTTTACTCGATCTCTGTTAACTTTTTGAATGAGACAATCTACGGGTGTGTATAATCAGAGGCTGCAGAATTTGGCTCAAAAAGGACTACTGCCTTGTTCCACCCAAAATGGGAGAACAACAACAAATGTTGGAAGAACCTTCAAATTGCAAACAAAGTTCCCATCCTAATAAGAGGCATTCTTTGGCCTTAGAACGGGCGCCTCTGATGCTGCACTATGACCGACTAGTCGGTTAACTTTTCTCATAAAGATTCCGCGGCAGACTCACTCAAACAAGAATGAAGCTCGATTAATGCATTTTCTTTCAAATCAAATAGTATAGCACTTTACATTTACACCAAGGATGTCAAAGAAAAGCCCAATCATCGTTTTGTTGCCTTTTCATCTCTGTTAATAGGCAGTTTTCATCCATTGGTCGTTTATTATATTCTTTCTTTCTTTTTTCATATATAAAGAGAATAATATTAACTAGCGTAAAAAAAGTGACGCAACCTACGTACACCTGGAGTATACGGGTAGCTTAACCTAACTAATCAAAAATTTGTCCATGAAATTTACAAAAGAATTATCCTCAGCCAATTCAATCTCTTGAAAAATAAGTTTAAATTACTTTCATGTTCCTAAGTAAGAGGGATTAGTTGTGGGGTTTGGCACCTAACTTTATTTTTTTTTTGATAAAAGTATGATATAAAACAAAAGCGTCAAAACAGGTGCCTAACCATTTATTCTAATCAATAGATCCAGCATTTGTTAGTCCATTACTCCACTTATTTCATTACTTTAAGTTGATCATACTGGGTGACTGTCATTAGGGACCGAAATGAGTCATATGCTAACCCTATTTTGTTCATAAGTTTTCAACCTTGTTACCTGTTTCATCACTAAGTAGAGATCTTGCATGATCTATTTTACCATATATTCTGTCTGTTGGCTTTGTTTAACACAAACGGCTCTCAACTTTTCTACACTGCATATCCTAGTAGTACCTTTAAGTTCTGCTATCTAATTATATATGGTTGGACTTGCATAAATAGGTATGCAGTTAAATAATATTCAACACATTGATGAGATCAAACACATTGATCCACATTATTTTACAATACTACTGCAAATTGAAATCGTGCATATCTTGATCCAATACATATGTTTCATAACTCAACACTGATGATAATCATTTCACAACAAATCGAAACAAGAACTCGAGGTTGGCATTCAAATTCAAGATTGGAACCAACATTATACCGAACAGAACCCAAAATTACACTAAAATACCTTACTGTTAACTATTTCTTAGCGGAACACTAAACAGAACCCATTTACAATTTTTTTTCAAAATCGCCAGCTTCTAATTTCGTTTTCTTAAACTGTCGCTGGTTTTGAAAACAAAAGAACCCCCTTCAGTCTGGCGGCACTTTGAAACAAACCACAATTTCCACAGATGCATGACAAACAACCAGAGAAACACACGACAAATTGGTGGATATTGGATTGCAGAAATATATGGAAATACAATCACTAAGCATAAACATGTTTCAAAGCCCATTAACTCTTGAAGTCACTACACAGAATATAGTAATTTTTCAGTTTTACGACATAGATTTAGGAACTCACCTTGAAGCTTAGAAAGTTTGGAGACTGAAAGACGTCGATGGAGAGTGGGATCGAAGACGGGCTCGCTGAGAGTGAGACGCCTCACTTTGAGAGATGACTAAGAGACGCTGCCAAGGAACTCACCTTGAGAGACGCCTTTCGAGAGAGGGGGATAGACGCTAGAGTCGCCGAAGTCAATAATGCGAGTTTGTGGATTTTAGGGATTAGGTCACTAATGCGGTGTAAAATTTGTGTTTTGTTGATGCCCTGATTGTAACTATGGCGGCGTGTGGAATCAACCACCCTTTTGTGTTTCCTGGTTAGCTTAATTGAGTGTATGAACGAGCTAATGACATGAAATTTGAAAGGTATGAACTTTTGATTGCATCTTTTTCATTGTTAAAAAACAGAGTAAATGAATTCCTGCCGAGTTTAAATGAGTTTTATTTTTTAATTGAAGGAGGGTAGTTTGGTAAACAAATCTATTTTAAAGTTTAGTATTTTTTTCTTTTAAAATGGAAGGAGAACATTTTGGTAATTTAACCTCTTAAGTGATGTTACATTTAGGGTTTTTCGGTGTAACATTTGGGGATTCTGATATCCCAAGGCAAATGAAGGTAATAGAGGGCTAACGGAGCTGACAGATGATTAAATTGCAAGGTTTGGAAGGAAGAAATTTTCGGCAACAAATGTTAAAAGAACAGGGGCACGAGAGCAAACTGAGAAAAATCTCATTAATGTGTTGGCACCCCTACCGAACTAACACGTGGCACTTTTCCCCATAGGCGACCCGCGAGCTTTGTAGGTGGATCCCGGTCAATCCACGAGTTTTAGCCCAATTTATCCAATTTTCACCGTATTTTCTCTACCCAATTTCTTACTAGATAACCCAAAGACTTTGTTGATGGGTTAGCAACTCCACCGTCCCTGCAATGCTATCATCAAAGTTGCACAATTTAGCCGGTAGCTTCAGTTGCAATGCACAAGAAGACAAGATTGGTCTACCAAACAAAACACATATATAATGCAATCTTAATTTAATAAGACTTAATTTTGCCAAATGATGTGGCATCTTATGTGTCATCTTATTAACATAACTTTTTAACTTATATGAGGCGCATAAAATCGCCAAATAAGATGACACATCATTTGGCATCATTAAAATTAAATTAGAATGGCCAAGATTACCCTATACATAATATGTGCAGTATTGCCTTGAGAGAATTTCATAACAGTTTCTCTCTTCTACCAATAAGATATTAACTCAAACGAACACCTTTCAACCTCTCCGAAACAAAAGAGCAAATTATGAGTACCAAAGTCTAAATATTTAAACCTCCTTTGAGTGTTCTTTAGTTATTATAGATTTAGCGTTTGGGACTTTAATTATGATTGTCGTTAGTGATTTCAAGCCTTGGATGATTTTAAATTTAAAACACACACACACACACAATTAGTTGCTCAATAATTTTGTTGATTTCATTAAGTAAAGTAGAAAATAAGTGCTATTAGGTGTGCTGTTAGGGACCCTATTGGGCAGACAACCATTCTAAAAGACTTTTTCTAATAATGACATTTCTTCTTTTTAATTTATAATAACATTGTTGCTTTACTTTACTCGGTCTCTATTATCTTTTTTGAATGAGACAATCTACAGGTGTGTATACAGAGGTTATATTTGTCGTTGTTCTCTCATTTTGGGAGAACAACAACAAATGGAGGAAGAACCTTCAAATTGGAAACCAAGTTCCCATCCTAATAAGAGGCATTCTTTGGCCTTAGAACGGGCGCCTCTGATGTTGCACTATGACCGACTAGTCGGTTAACTTCTCTCATAAAGATTTCATGGCAGACTCACTCAAACAAGAATGAAGCTCATTTAATGCATTTTGTTTTCATTGTAATTTTGAGAATAAACAATGATTTAAACCTTTAACACTCACTCTGTAGCTATAGGAGCCTAGTTTAGTTAAAATTCATCCTATTAACCTTTGTGGAACTGGAAAGAGGAAATCAATTATGAACCATCTAATTGCAAGCCATTGAAAGTTCCCATAAACCCATATGCGATTGTACATACATACATAATTATCTCAAAACCAATGAAAGTTCCCATAAACCCACATGTTAGTTCAAGAAAATATTATGAATTAAGAGTTGTCTTTCTAAATCACGTAAAGATACCTAAAAATTCGTGAAATGGAAAGACGTTAACAATGGTAATTACCGGCGCCGAAGAAGAAGAGGAATCGCCGCTCACCTCGTTAGAAGGGTTTGGCTGGGTTGGGAATGGTATCTCGTTAGTGGAAGGATTTGTGGGCGCCAGAGAAGAAGACGACTGCATCACGTATGACGCCAGAGAAGGAGACGACGGGTTGCTCTCGTCAATTTTTGGAAATTATCTCTCGTCAATTTTGGAAAAATATTTACCACAGTGACTGATTTGGTTAGGTTAGTAAAAATTAGTGTTAGTTATAGCTAGGGTTAGGGAGTAATTAAAGGAGTGAGACTCAGCGGTAAAAAAAAAAAAGGAGTGAGACTCATTATACCACATCATCAACCATGTCATTAAGTACAAAAATTTTACAGTACAAATTGAGTCTCAATACTTAATAAAACACATTGTTTTTGCTTAATACAACTACAACCGAACACACATGAAGGAAAAAGTTGGCTAACAATCAAAATGTATTAAGCAACCCAGAGCCCAGCAACCTTTAAATTCTCAGCAGCCTTTTTTTTTTTTGTTGGAATACAACCTATTTTGAAAAAGTAAACAATTTTGACCTTGTTACTCATTTGCCCATATTCTCTCCAAAGATGAAGATCTACCAACTTTAAAAGTCATTTACTAATTCTCTCCCAAAAAAAAAAAAAACCTCTCTCTCCAGAGAAAACAAAAAAAAAACAAAAAAACCCACTGGGTGGACCAAGGGCAAAAAAACGGCAGAATTCTCTTAAAATTTTGGCAAAATTCTCTCCCTCATCAATCATCTCACAAAATCGGCTTCAACTTTTTTTTTTTTTTTTGTGATAACTGGATCGGTACCTTTTGGTCAAATGGTAACCCCTCCAGTCAACTTTTTTTTAATTAACTGGAAAAATAAACTTTTTCGACGAAATGACGAGTATACCCTTAATAAAATTGTATTAAACACACGCTGCATCGCGATTCAAAAAGTTTGTGCATCGGTTCTCACAAATTGTGCATCAATAATCCCAAATTGTGCATCAAAAATCAAATTACGCATCTGCATAGTAAATTAATTTCTACCATTAAATATATATCTCTCTTAATTTAATGACCAGATTTCCAACCCTCCAAACAATTAATTCTCTTATCTCTTTTACCCCTTACTCATGCAACGATGCACACAGATGATTCTTCTTTTTTCTTTCTTTAAACTAGTTATTTTGCGTGTGTTCCGCACGCGTATAATTTGGGATATATATATGATTAATAATATAACTTTAAGTCATTATAATTAGATTGTTCCATTGTTATAATATATTTTTTTCTTTTCTTACTAATATTAAACGCTTTTTTTACCTAAATACTTTAAAAATTAACACAAGTTTCTAACTAACGTGAGATACATATTTTGTATTAGTAATAATAGTAAAAATATTTGATCTAAAAACTTTTAAAATCATAATTTATTTTTAAATAATGTGAGATACTTATTTTCTATTTCTATTGGTAATGAAAGTTTAAATCATTTATCTAAAGACTTTTAAAACCAACACCACATTCTAACCATGTAGTATACATATTTTCTATTAGTAATAATAGTAGTAGATAAAAGACTTTTTAACAAACATTTATTTGTAAACAATGCGGGATACATATTTTCTATTGGTAATAACATAAAAATGCATCTTTTTCTATTGGTAATAAAAGTTAAAGTCTTTTATCTAAAAGCTTTTAAAACAAACATCTATTTCCAATCATGTGGTATACATCTTTTCTATTGATAATAGTATTTTTAAAACCAACACTAATTTCTAACAAATGTAGGATACATTATTCTATAGTAATAATAATAGTCTTTTATATAAAAAATTTTTGAAATCAAAATATATTTCTAAACAATATGAGATACATCTCTTTTATTGATTATAACATAAAAATAATAATAGTAGTAGTATTTTATCTAAACAGTTTTGAAGCCAACATCTTTTTCTAAACAATGTGTGATATATCTCTTGTATTGATAATAACATAAAAAAATTATCTAAAAACTTTTATAACCAATATATGTTTCTAAATAATTTGGATCTCTTTGTAACCAATGTGAGATATATTATCTAAAAATATTTTAAACCAATATCACTTTCCTAATCAATGTGAAATACATTTTTTTTTCTATTAGTATTAAGACTTTTATAAAAAGACGTATAATACATGCATCACTCTCTAACCAATGTGGAATACATCTCATCATTTGGTAATAGTAGTAGAAGTTTTTTATCTAAAAAAAATCCAAAACCAACATCTATTTTTATATAATGGGATACATCTCTTCTCTTCTCTTTTATTATTGACAAAAGTAGAAGTTTTTTTATTTAAAGACTTTTAAAATAAACATTACTTTTTAACCAATGTAAAATTTATCTCTTTTATTGGTAATAATAGTAATTTAAAATCAACATCAATTTATAACAAATGTGTGATATATATATATTCTAATGCTAATAATAGTAAAAGTCTTTTATATAAAAAATAATTTAAAATCAACATCATTTTTAAACCAATGTAAGATATACATCTTCTATTGATAATAACTAATAATGGTAGGAGTCTTTTATCAAAAGACTTTGAAAATCGATATCACTCTCTAACCAATATATGATGCATCTCTTGTATTGGTAATTAATAATAGTATTTTTAAAACAACATCAATTTCTAACCAATGTGAGATACATCTCTTCTATTGGTAATAATAGTAGAATATTTCATAACCAATGTGAGATATATCTCTTGTAAAAGTGAAAGTTTTTAATGTAAAAACTTAAAAATCTAACCTTTTATTTTTGAACATTAATGTTTTATACATCTATTTTATTAGTAATAATATAAAATAATTTAAAATCAACATCATTTTCTAACCAATGTGAGATATACATCTTCTATTTATAATGAGCTGCCCAGCCCAATAGGCCCTAGATACAAGTCACGTGCCCGGCACGTCTCCACTAGTCATGAACAGAGCACATGCATTCTAAGATTCAGGCCACATTAAGGAAACGGGCAGCGACCAGAATTGTATTGCGAGCTGGGGGCTAAGCACCCAACGGGCAAGAGTGCAGCGAGCTGGGAGTTTATCCAGTAGGCAATAATTCATTGAACAAGACTTACCATGCTTGATTATGAAAGTAACAGTCGTCTTGAACGTGGGTAGTTACTTCCGAGAAACTTGCCACTACCTTCATGATCAGACTGTTGTGATAAATGTGGCAATTAATGTGGCAGTTAATGTGCCCGCCAGGCATGCCATGATGTTAATGGGCAGTTACTCTCCTGCACAGGTTATAAAACCCCTCGAAACAAAGGACGGAGGTACGTTGATGTGAATGCGGAAGGCTAAAATCAACAATCTGTTCCAGCAATTTGAACAATCCCGAAACTGCTCCAAAATCAGCCACAAAACAGTCCTAAACTCTCCCAAAACTCTCACCTAATTATAAACAAGGTCTCTTACAAGTATGCCCAAGAACCTAGCCTTGTTTTGTAAGTTTTTACAGCCTATAATCTGCCCAAAACCTACCTTGGCCGAGATTTCAAGTCAACAACTCAAAATCAATTCTTCTTGAATAACAAGGTCAGTCCGAAATTCACAAGAAATAAAAACGAAAATAACATAAAATAAAAAGGATAGAAACGGGCTCACCGGCTAGGCTTCACTCACCTAACGTAAAGAATCCCGACGATCAATTCCCTCTTGGCTTCACTCACCTTTGAGAAGAATAAATCGGTTTGAAAAGAACAACCTTGTTCTTGAAAGAATCGCTTCTTTTCTCTAAAAACCAAATCTGCTTTATTTCATGAATTAAAGTGTCTTATAAAGACTTACAAAATATCCTAATTCTAATAAGAAAAGAATTCCTAAACTTGGGGAAAAAGAAATACTAACTAGTTACCAAATAAAAGACTTCCTAATTAACTAAAACATTAAAAGTAAACCAACTTTTAAGGAAACAAAATAACAACCAAATAAATAAAAGATTTAATTAAAACCCTAGTCTAATTGGACTTCACGGAGGTCGGCCTCCTTTCCATAAACCCGTGTTGTCTCCAACTTGCCAGCCACGCCATTCGAGTCCCAGCCAACTCGCGACCTCCTTCCACCAGCCAACTCGCCCCAGCACAGACCTCTTAACCGTGCTCCCCTTGTGACCCTTGCTTTCTTCCACAATCCACACTCCACCCTTTCGTGTGCTTGCCTTGTCTTGCTCGCCTGGACCCTCATGTGCTCGCGTGTCCCTTGTCGAGCTTATCTCCCATGCGCTGCCCGACTTGGTTGCTCTACTCGCAGCCCAAGTTCTTCCTTTCCGCGAGCCCACTCTGTTCGGCCCTTCATCCTCGCACCAAATACCCAAGTCTGCTTTAGTTTCCCTCGGCCTTTTAGTGCTCAGCCGAACACCTTTGTGAACCTCAGCATTCCATGACCATTTCTCTAGCTCATCCTCGGTGTTCCTCATCCCGTTCACTTCATATGTGATTTGGAATACTTGGCCAAACTCTGTCAAATTGTTTACTTAGTTGACTGTTGAGCTAACTCTCACGCCGGAGGGCTTTTGCAGGGAGTGCCCCTGCCTAGTTCACTGTTTTTTCTTGTTTGTAGGGTTGGGCCTGGAGATTTCGGATAGATTGAAAGCCAGATATTCAGTTGAAGAAGCCCAATGTGTCCTTGATAAATTTGGACGCATCAGTTGGTTCCATTGCCGGGAATCGAAACATTTTCCGTAAAGTGCAATTTTGTTCTTGATAATATCACGAGTTTCAGCTTTGACGGAAAATGGCATTAATGGTGTCAACGGCAGTAATCAGAAAGAAGTACATGCTGCAACCCCTAGTCTTAACCTTCCGGCTGGCAATAATCCACCACCTCATGATGCCCGCCACCAGCTTAATCAACGACGGGGTTTGGATTCCTTAGTTAGGAGTGCAGTGGCTGCTGTTGGCTTGGCCAACGAATTTCGGGAGGAGGCATTGCGCCAGAGGGCAATATACTTGGGGCAAATGCATCAGTTGAACCTGCAGCTGATTGCGATGGGTAAGCCGCCTTTGCCCATTGAATTGGAGTCCATACCTGGTTTGCCCGCACCAAGTCAGGCAGCAAGTGGGTCTAGAACTGGGGGAAATCCACTTAATCCGGTGCAAGTCCCTTCACAGCCTCATGCACGAGAATCTCACAAGGGGTGAAGCCAGCAGGAAGGTCGAGCAAGCTACAGGGTTGTTTCGAGGGTACATTCTCGGTTGGGACCCAGGGTTGGAGAGGATTCAGCACAGTCTCGTCGTCATCGTAGATCACCCTCTCCACGAAGGTCACATCCCCGTCGTCCTCATTCACCATCTCCACGAGGGTCGCGTGCTCACCATCATTGCACTTCATCCCCCAGGAGATCTCATGCTCGTCGTTATCGAACACCATCTCCTAAACGGTCACAAGTTGATCTGTCACATCTGTCTAAAGAAAGAAGGGAGTTGCAATGGTCAAATGCCCATAAAGATTTAGTGGCTAATGAGCCAGTGCCTCAGCTCACGGGTGCAGCCCTGGCACAGGTGGCGTAGGCCGTGGGCGTTGCTCAAACTCTGGGAGCTATGGGACCCCTACATGCCCCTCCTGTGCCAGTGGTGCAGCCTCAGCTCGCGGGTGGTTTGCCTACACAACCTTTAATATGCAAGAGTTTGAGGATTTGAAGCGCTAGATGGAGGCATGGGAGCAGTGCAAGGCTTTTGATGGGAATTTTCTGGGTACATCAGCTAGTCTGTTAGCCCCTTGGATTGAGAATGCACCTCCAGCACAAGGGATTATTTTTCCAAATGTCAAAGAGTATACAGGGAAGACAAAGGCGAGAAATTGGCTGATGTCTTTTGAGTCCCAGATAGGTCTTGTCACATCAGATGAGGCATTGAAGATTCAGGCTTTTATGGGAGCATTACAAGGGAAGGCATTGGCTTGGATTGGAGCTCTTCCTCGCCGGTCTATCAACAATTGGGCTGACCTATGGACAAATTTCTTGGCAGACTTTGGGACATCGGGAGCTATTGCAAAGACAAGAGCTAACTTGTCTAAGGTTAAGCAAGGAGCAAATGAATCAACAGCCAGTTATTTAGAGCGGTTTACAAAGATGCTTGAACAAGTTCCTGGACTATCTGAGCAGGAGGTCACTTTATGTTTTGTAACAGGTTTGCTTGAGGGAGAAGGTGGATTGAGATCTGAATTGAGCATGAGAGAGCCCAAGACGCAATCTGAGATGTTAATGCGGGCTCAGAAGTGATGCGCGGGAGAGACCGCGAAGAAGGAAAAAAGAAGGAAAGTGTCGAAGTTGGGGGAGCTGGGGCTAACCCCAAGGGTAGCGGCCAGCGTGCAGGTGGTGGTTATAATCGGAGCAAGTCACGATATGACCGCCCAAGGGAGTTTCTACGAGAGAGTGATCTCACCCCGCTAACACATTGCGGGAGGACATAATGTACGAGGTCCGAGATGAGCTTCCTCGCCCACCTCGCATGAACCCTGAAACTGCAGATTCCAGGGATCGGTCTAAGAGGTGTGCCTATCATGATGATTATGGGCACACAACGGAGGAGTTGGCCACTAAAAAAGGTCATTCAAAAGTTGATCAATAAAGGCCAGTTAGACCGTGATCGATGTATTTTATACGTCGATTTTATATGCTTCTATGACTTAAATTATGCTATTTCACGAGGCTTTTGGCTACTAATATATGTTTTCGATGAGTTTTGTAAGTTTCAGGGTTATTAGTGAAAATATACGAAACTCCAGGGTTTTAAGTGCAAATTTCAAGAAGGGCCAAAAAGGAAGAATGAAGAAAAATGAAGATTGTCAATTCTGGACACCTTGCGGACGCAAGGTGCCTCAGACCTTGCGACCGCAAGGTAGGCAGTACGGGTCACAAGGCAGAACTCAAGAAACCAAAAGGCCAGACACACTGGAGACCTTGCGGACGCAAGGTACTCAACACCTTGCGACCGCAAGGTGGTCAGAATGCTTGATTTTCGAATTTTCACACGGTGGTTCGATTGGATTACAACTCCCGAGTATATATAGAAGTCAGATGCCGAGCCAAAGAAAGGAATAGACGGCTGGAAGCTCTCTTTAGTAGATTTTAGGTAGTTTTTAGATTGTATAACATAGTTAGATTTTGTAATTTCAAGTATTGAAGATCAAATCATGTATCCGATCATCTCCATGTGCTGTTCATTGTCTATGATGAACTAAATCATTCATAATCTAGGAGGTGGGAGGTAACTTGTATCGAATTTATGCTTTAATTCTTATATATGTTCATTCAATTCTTGTTGATTGTGTTGTTTATCAATCCCTATATTATTTTGCTTTGAACAAATGAATGTAATCGCAAATAATAAAGGCCTAGAGGTGCGGATAACTGCATGACCAATGTGCATATGTCGTACACTGGCTCACCAACACAATAAATTGGACCTATCGATGCACGAGAGTGATAAGTTAGGACCAGGTTCATACATGATCTAGGTGACAGATAGATCATAAATCTAGGTGACACTAGATTTACGTTCTGTGCTTAGGATATAGAATGGATGAATTTTGCGGGGATGGAGGCTGAACCAATTGTTCAACAGACTATATCTATCTTTAGTGAACGAACCCAAGACATTGAATGATATTATTATGAATTGAACATAAAAGAGATACAAGTGAAACCCAGAATCCTAGATTTCCACCCACCATAAGATCTTCATATTTGTTATTACTGCTAATTAGTTAAATATATAAATATAAATAGTAGTTTAGAGTAGAATTAAATATAAAAACCCCCTTTAGATTAATAATTTGCTATCAATAAATTGCACTGTTCGTGATCACTTGTCCCTGTGGGTTCGACCCTTGCTTCCAATACTATTCTATAATAGTCTTGTCCACTTGCAAGGAAAAAGATTAATTAAAACATCGATCAGACCGGTTCAAGAGAGATGGAGGGAACAGGGGGAATGTTCCCCGAAGAGATGCACCCCCGATCAGAGGGTAATAAATGTAATTATGGATGAGGAGCCCACACCAACTCAGCTCGGCAAGCAGATCTATTCTTTGTCAAAGGTGATAAATCGCCCAATCACTTTGCAAGCAGGAGAGGAGACAATACAGTTTACTCGCAGTGAGTTAGCGAGAAGTATGGTAGGGGAGCAATCCTTGATTGTCTCTGCTTTGGTCGATGGTTGGGTTGTGCACAGAATCTTGGTGGATACTGGAGCCTGCAGGGATGTGATGTACTACTCATGCTTTCATGGCTTAGAGTTGAAAGATGATCGCCTTAAGCCTTATGCGGGGACTTTGGAGGGCTTCACCAATCATAAGGTACCCGTAAAAGGGACAGTCCAGCTAGAAGTTTTCATCGGTGAGGGTAACCACACTCGAGCTGAGAAAATCACCTTTTATGGTGATTGACTTGAAATCCCCCTACAATATCATTTTAGGGGTACCGAGCATGACCAAGTTCCAAATGGTCGCTTCCATTCCTCACCAGCGGGCTAAGTTTTAAAACCGACCAAGGAGTGGGGGTATTGAAGAGTCAGCCCTGAGCAGTGCTAGAGTATGTGCGGGATAGTCAGAGGAAGAAGCAGAAGTTGACCTTGGAGGATGGCGAGCAGAAAATTACCATTAGCACCAAGGAAAAGTCTCATGTAACTGTGGGACCTTCAACGATTGCTATGGTCGGTGAGGGCTTGGTTCAACATGAGCAGCGTGGTCACGAGGAGGATACTTGTCCTTTGCCAACATTGGGGGTCAGAGGGACAAGCCGAGCAAGAGGTGGATATGGATTTGGATCAGCTTGATGCAGCCGAAACTCAAGCTGAGGGAGAGAAAAAAGTGGAGTGTGACACGCTCCAAATGCGGGATGAACCGGAGTTTACAGCTCAGGACGAGCTTGAAGAAGTGGTCATTAACTCTGCTTACCCCTTGCAGAAGATAAAAATTGGCAAGGCATTGTCAACCGAGGCTCGGGCTAATTTGGTCAAGCAGCTCCAGGAAAGCTTGGATGTGTTCGCATGGAGGCCAGAGGATATGCAAGGGGTGAGTGAAGATGTTGCAGTTCACTGTCTTAGTGTGGATCCAGCTTTCAGGCCAATTCAACTGAGGCCCAGAGTGTATTCTGCAGAGAAGGACAAGGCGATCAAGGAAGAGGTAGAGAAATTGCTCAGTGCGGACATTATTGAGGAGATACACTATCCGACATGGTTAGCTAATGTGGTCATGGTTAAAAAGTCAAATGGAAAATGGAGGATGTTGTAGACACCCCAATTTCGTACCCCTGGTATGTGACTCTGACATGTTATATCAAGAACTGTTCAAAATTAACAAATGTCAAGTTACAGGAGACAAAACGCAAAAGGCAAAGCAGGATGCGCAAAACAGTGAATTGCGAGGGGTGAAAGTGTCAAATTTGAAAGAGGAATAGGAGCTTGGCGCGGCCTAAAAGCTTGCTGGGCACCGTGCCAAGGGGAGGATGTGTCGGCGCCAAGGGGCTACTGTAGCCTCTCAGACTTAACGCATTGTGCAACTCGCGAAGCGTGGTGTGCAAGTGGCTGAAGCCGGCTGAAGAAATCCAGAAATCCCTTGTCCCACCTATAAATAAGTGTGCTGGGCTCCCTTCTCTAGTGTTCAAGAAATCGTTCAGAAACATCGCAGAGAAACGCTGAGAGATTTCTTCTGCGTTCCTTCGAAGCGATAGTTACGAGAGGTGTGAGATAGGTGAGTGTAGCCCACCAAAGCTCCCAAACCCCGTCCAAACTCCGCCAAAACTTAAATCCACCGGTTATAAGTGATCCTTAGCCTAGTAGTTAGGTATCCACCTTACTTCCCCAGCCCAAAACTCCCAAAGTAAGTCGTTACTCTGCCCGAGTAATGAGCTGAAATACACAGAAAATACGTCGTTATTCCGCCCAACCAAAAGGCCAAAAACCTTTCGAAATAAGTTGTCACTCTGCCCGAGTGAACAGGCCCAAGTCATCCAAAATAAGCAGTCACTCTGTCCAAATCAAAACAACAACCACACAACAAAAAAAAAAAAAGACTCCCTCTCCCTGAAGGACAGAGCGAGCACACTACCGCTTTAAAAGGTAATAGCCTTTAAGGGCATTTTGTTTACTTGTTCCTCTTTTTTTTTTTTTTAAGTTGTTATTTAAATCAGACACAATGTAGTCAATATAAACCGTTGTGCTGCCCGGATTAGAATAGGAAATATTATGTAAAAGAGCCGTTATAATGGCCAAATATTTTTAAAGTACATTTGTAATTATTGTAAGGAAATGGCTTCAAGTCCGTAAATAATGTAGCCGCGGATGTATTTGTTTTATTTTCCTGTCTTTTAATGCTTTATTCATCTGCTAAATAAATATAACAATAAGCATATTTTAGCCAAAAACCATTTTGAGACCGAAATGGCGAGTTGGGTGCCTAGCACCTTCCCAACTCGTAACTTAGCCTCTGAACCCGTTTTCTATCTCTGGTTTACTTTTTTCTGGCTTTGCTTTATTTTTGCCTTAAAATAAAGATGGCGACTCTAAAACTCTTTGGATCCAGTGGGGCCTCGTAACACTCCTTCTTTGCACTTTTCCGTTTTCCCCTAAAAAAGGGAGAATGGAAATGGAAGGGTGATGTATTCACATATCCTGGTATCCCCTAAAAAATGGATAACTTGATGCGGGAAACCCAAAGCTCTCATAGTGATCCGAAACGGGCCATAAGGTTATTTTAAATAAAATCCATAGTGGGGGCGTCGCAATATCCTTTTTTACACTTTTCCGTTTTCCCCTAAAAAAGAGAAAATGGAAATGAAAGAGTAATGTATTCCCATATCCTGGTATCCCCTAAAAAAGGGATAACTTGATGCGGGAAACCACAAGTTCCCATATTGGATCAAAAATCCACTAAAGGCAACTGAGGCGCATTTCAACGCGCTATCATAGATAGCACTCCTCTCGCACTTTTGATTTCGTCTTCCCCTAGAAAAGGGGGGGGGTGGAACGAGAGCAGTAGTCACCGCATCCGCACGTACGCGCACCCCTATCCAAGGGCGCGCGGGGCGCGGGCGTACCGACCCCGGGAACCCACAATGGCGACTCTGCTGGGGAGTTGTTTTATTTTAAATAAAATGGAGGGCTAGACTCATAAAATAAAACTTTTTTGTTTTTATTTGTTTCTGGCTAAAATATGCTTGTTATATTAATTTATGCATTTGAATATTGCGTTCCTATACATCCGTGCCTATATTTGTGGATATGATCCTCCATCTTGCGGCAGTTTCGTTCCAATAACTGTTACATGTGTATTTGGAAATATAAAAAAAAATTCATATATATATATATATATATTTTATGTTACAAATAAAATTACGGGCAGCACAATAAAAGGGCCGGGGCTTTATTTTAATTATTGCTTTATCTCCGGCTCTGTATTATTATTTCTTTCTGTTCTTCTTTTTTTTCTTTTATTCTGTACATTTGCACATATCTGCATTCATTCTGTCATTTTATTTCGAGGACATAGGACCAAATTTGTAATTAATAGGGATAGATAGTTTCCCCACTTTTCTTTCTATTTCTTAATATGGTGTGCTTGCTTGCTTGAGCTCAAATTAAAAAGCCGAGAAAACCCACACATAACAGCAAGACATGTCATATCTGTTTTATTTTTTCTGTTTATATATCTCTGTAAAAAAATAAAGATTTTACTGCTTTATAGATACCGCACACACGTGCACGCATATAGAAATATTCCGAATTGTTACCCTACACCATGACCAGCCTACCCCCTGCATAAGCCAGTGCTAGAATGCATATAGCTTCTCAGGACACTTCATAGACCGACCGGTTTTGCATCTCTGGATTGTGAGTCAGCCCCTGTCAAAAAAATAAAGATAAAATAAAAAAAAATATATATATATATATATATATATATATATATATATATATATATATATATATAATGCGCGAGTTAGAAAAAATAAATAAGTGCGCATATAAAATATATATATATATATATATATATAATAAACATGGGTTGATTTATTATTCTCAGATGCTCGACTTAGACCATTTTGGATGGTGGATCCTGGAAAGAGTATAGACCATTCGCCTGGGACCAGTCCAGTCCTGGGAAGTCGAAAGGCAGGTGGAATACGTTGGTCCTATACTCTGGAGAAAGAATCCACTATCCCAGGAAAAGTCCTGAGACTGTCAAAATAAAGCAGGTGCTTATCCGGTCAATTGTAGGGAACAAAAATAAATAATAATAAAATATACTAATAAAAAGGCACGCTGTACCCCAAGCCCAGAAAGCCTCCAGCCAGCCTTCTGATACCTCCTCCATAACCCATTTTCCTCAGAAACCTGACCCGAATTTGGAAAGGCAGAGATAGTATTGGCCGTTTGATACGGGAATGTAGTGCAGAAGTTAGATCAGAGGGTATCAGTTTCAGATCAGACAAAGGCAGAATCAGTTCAGAAGGTACAGATCCGAGTAGAATGGCGGTGAAAAATAAACAAGTCATGGCAGGGACTAGCGACAACTGGAACAACTGGGAACCATAAAGAGAAACTCATGTGTATGCACCTCCTCCTGGGCTTGAGGCTTGGTTAAGAAAGGAACTGGACGCTCACGCAGAAAGAATAGCAAATCAGGTGGTAAATGACCTCCTGGCTAGTTTTTCGGAAACTCTTGCCACTTTTTCCCAAAAGGCCAAGATCCCAAAAAATGATCCTAATACTTCCATTTCTCCTGAAACAAATTCCCCTGATACTGCAGAAAATATCCTTTTCCAAGCCTCCAGAAAGCCACCCAGTGCCAGCCATCAGCCAGATGATAACCTCCTTGCCCAAGGTAACATGATTTCAAACACCCATAATTCTAACCCATATTCCCCAGAAATCAACCCTGATCTATCCCACCTGGATGCCTGCTATTACAACCAAAGGAATTATCCCCCTCTTAATCCCTCAGATACATATTCTCAACAAATGACCCCAGGGACTCTAAAGGAAATCATTTTGCATACCAGAAAAAGAATCCCTATTGGGACAAGGTCCAGGAAACCCCATTCCAGTTCAATATTATCCAAGAGAGAGAATCCCACTCAGTTGCCTAACCAAATCCCAACCTGGCCGTTTGTCCAAGCCAAAAGGTCAAAGGGAGATAATTCAAAGGCATTATGATGAGCTGCCTGTCCCAAGATCGAAATACTCCAAACATTGTGGGCCCATGGGATACTGAAACCCATGGATAATTACCGACCACCCAAACCATTACCTATCACCTGGAACCACGCCCAGTATTGTGAGTATCATCGATGCAGCGGTCATCTTACCGACAAGTGTTATACACTCAGAGATGCAATCCAGGATCTCATCGACAACGAGGTAATCACGGTGGCGGGCACAAAAATCTTTGAAACAAGCCAAGCCAAGGAGGTCTAAGAAGGGCAAGTTGTCCCAGTTAGCCATAAATAAAGGTGCTGTGAAATAAGATCAATAAAGGAGTTTCTAATAAATGTTTGGAAGAGACAGTTTTCTAGGCATGATAGACAGAGGCACTGATTATGACAAGCTCCCTGCTGAGTTTGAGTCTATTTCTAATAAGCCTCTGCAGAATTGGTATACCACAACCGGCTCGCTCCTGACACCCGCATACCTAGTAGACCGCTTTGGATATACTATTCCTACTCCTTCCCCTAACTTTACGGATTGGTAATCTACCAATCCGCTAACTAAAGTTGAGGATCTCAAACCCCAGGTCCTCAACAATGTAATAACCCCTGTACAGTATGCTTTTAATGATAATATAAATGTCTTTGCTTATTCCTTTGTTGCACCTATGTTAAAAGACTCATTAAAACATAATAATTATCATAATGAGTCATTTAATAAAATGGACCCAAAAGATAAAAATTATCTACTTGAGCTTGCAAAGTCAATTGAGTACCAGGAACATGGCCATTCATCAGCAGCTACTGGAGATTTGTCTACTATCAATCTGGGGCTGGACAATGAAATTAAAGAAGTCAGAATCGGCAGTTACCTCCAAGGTCCAGAAAGAAAAGCACTTATTGATCTCCTCAAAGAATTCATATACATATTTGCTTGGTCCTACGAAGATATGCCCGGCATGGATCCAGCCATAGTCGAGCACCGGATTCCCACATACCCGGATGCTCGCCCAGTCAAACAGAAGCTCCGCCGCATCAAGCCAGAATGGTCACTACAAGTCAAAGAAGAAATCATGAAACAGCTGCGCGTCAACTTCATTCGAGTAGTTGAATACCCGATCTGACTGTCAAATATAGTGACCATTCCCAAGCCCAACGGGAAAGTCAGAATATGTGTAGACTTCCGCGACCTCAACAAAGCGTCGCCCAAAGATGACTTCCCCCTGCCCAACATTGATATTGTGGTAGATGCTATCGCTGCTCACAAAGTTCCGATCCTTCGTCGACGGCATGCTGGGCTATAATCAAATCAAAATGGCAGCAGAAGACCAGGAGAAGACTTCATTCACTACTCCCTGGGGAACTTATTGTTATACCGTCATGCCATTTGGGCTAAAGAATGCCGGAGCCACTTACCAGAGGGCCGCCACCACCCTCTTCCATGACATGATCCATAAAGAAATGGAGGTCCATGTTGATGACATGATCATGCATTCCAGCGACGCCAACGGTGCCCATATCAAAGATCTTCGAAAGATTAAAGAAGCACCAAATGAAGCTTAACCCCACCAAATGCACATTTGGGGTTACCAGAGGCAAAGTCCTGGGATTCTTAGTAACCGAGCAAGGTATCGAGATCGAGCCAGCAAAGATCAAAGCCATCCTCGAAATGCCACAACCAAAATCTCCAACTGAAGTCAAAGGCTTCCTAGGCCGGTTGCAGTACATCAGCCGTTTCATCAGACAGCTGACCACCACATGTGAGCCCCTCTTTAAACTCCTAAAAAAGAATACCGACCAAGTCTGGGACGCAAGGTGCCAGCTAGCCTTCGAGAAAATAAAAGTCTACCTTACCAATCCCCCTGTGCTAGCTCCACCCCATACACATAAACCTCTCCTCATATATTTAACCATCATAGACACGTTAGTAGGGGCTATGCTCGCCCAAGAGAAAGAAGATTCCTACATCGAAAATGCTATATACTTCATAAGTAGGAAGCTACCAGGAAGCGAGCTAAATTATTCAGCTTTGGAGAAAAGCTGCACTGGCCTAGTCTGGGCCACTTAGAGGCTCAAAACCTATCTCCAAGGAAGGTCCATCAAACTCATATCCAGAATGGACCCTATCAAGTACATCTTCGGTAAGCCATCACTGTCTAGCCGACTAGCCAAGTGGTCCTTTCTTCTCAATGAGTTTGACATAACTTATGTCACGCTCAAGTCTACCAAAGGAAGCGTCATTGCAGACCACTTAGCTGATCTACTTTTGAAGGCCGAAGATGCAATTGAGCCTGGTTTCCCAAATGAAGGTGTCCTGGAAATCACTAACCATGACACATGTTGGCAGATGTTCTTTGATGGAGCCGCAAACAAAAGAGGATTTGGCATAGGAATCTTACTTATCGATCCGACTGACTCTCATACTCCGCTGGCTATAAGGTTGGAGTTCGAATGTTCAAATAATATAGCGGAATATGAAGCCTGTATTGCTGGCCTAGAAGAAGCTTTCTAAAGGGGGGCTAAAGATCTCGAAGTTTATGGAGACTCTGCTCTGATCACAAATCAAGTTGAAGGGAGATGCAAAATTCAAGACTCCCGGCTGCAACTCTACCATGCCAAGTTAACAGCACTTGCCGCCCGATTTGATTCTGTCTCGTTTCGTTATCTGCCACAAGACATAAATCAATTCGCCGATGCCTTAGCCACTCTGGCATCACTAGTCCAGATTCCCGCAAAAACTAATGTTCAATCGTTTATAGTCGGGAAAAAGGTCACTCCGGCATACTGTTTCAAAATCAATACAGCCCCTGAAGCAGATCACTAGCCCTGGTATGCTGATATCTTAAATCTGCTTCAGAAAAATATTTATCCTCCCAGTCTAGACAAAAGAGGAAGAGTCTCCCTGCGAAGGTGGGCCTCCCAATTCGTACTCAGCGGTGGTAGCCTGTATAAGAGACATTATCAAGGCCTCAACTTACTATGTGTCGATCAGACTAAGGCTGAGCAAATTATGGATCAGCTACACGGTGGTACCTGCGGGCC
Organism: Codonopsis lanceolata; assembly: GCA_013146195.2. Classification (NCBI taxonomy): domain Eukaryota; kingdom Viridiplantae; phylum Streptophyta; class Magnoliopsida; order Asterales; family Campanulaceae; genus Codonopsis; species Codonopsis lanceolata. The sequence goes on along the minus strand of CM028380.1, from coordinate 100,603,762 downwards.
CCACATGAACGGTCATATGCTATCAAAGAAACTCATCTGACAGGGGTACTATTGGAGCACGCTCGAAACTGATTGTATCCGGTGGGTGCGACACTGCGACAAATGTCAACGCTTTGCCAATCTGCAGCATGTGCCCCCATACGTCCTATACAACTCCACAGCCCCCTGGCCCTTCTCAACGTGGGGAATCGACGTCATAGGCCAAATTCACCCGAAGAGATCCAATGGCCATGAATACGTCCTAGTAGCCGTCAATTAATTTACAAAGTGGGTGGAAGCCTCTTCCTACAAGATCCTGAATGCCCGAAAGGTATCCGAGTTCATTCGGACCAATATTATATATCACTATTGGGTACCTTTCGAGATAATCTCCGACAACGGCTCACATTTCGAAGGGGACGTAAATCGTCTACTCGACGAGTTCAAGGTCCGAAGACACAAATCCTCCCCCTATCGACCACAAGCCAATGGTGCCGTTAAGCAACCAATAAAACACTTGAGAACATCATCAGAAAAATGGCTGACACCGGAAGAGACTAGCCAGAAAAAATTCCACTAGCCCTCTGGGGGTATCGTACTTCAGTCCGCACACCCACTGGGGCTACCCCTAACTCTCTGGCATATGGCATGGAGGCGGTACTGCCAATAGAAGTGGAAATTCCATCATTATGGGTGATGATGGAATCTGATATAGCAGAAGTTGACTGGGTCAAAGGGCGATACGAATAATTGGCCCTAATTGACGAACGACGCCTATTAGCCTTGGAGCATACCCGGGAATATCAAAGGCGCATCACCCGAGCTTTCAACAAAAAAGTCAAAGGCCGCGATATCCAAGTTGGAGACCTTGTACTTCGAGAAAAACCCCCTAGTTACGTTGATACTAGGGGAAAATGGAACTCTCCCTGGATGGGACCATACATCGTTAAGGAGATCCGATCAGGAGGTGCTGTGTTTCTTACAAATCAGGATGGGGAAGATCTTGTCCAGCCCTTCAACCTCGACAAACTCAAAAGGTACTATGCCTGAGCCATTCTATTCAGCAGATGCTTCCCTCTCCAACCCGCTAGGCTGAAAACCCGAAAGGGCGGCCTAGGCAAAAGTTAGGGCCTATATATATATATATATATATAGAAAACAATAAAAAGGAGAAATAAGGGCTCGCTAGGTTGAAAACCCGAAAGGGCAGCCTAGGCAAAAGTTAGAGCATAAAAAATAAAATAAAATAAAATAATTATTATTAAAATAAATTTATAAGAGAAGAGGGAAGGCATTATTTGAAGCCCTCAGCATACTGCCTCCGGTCTTCAGAATATTAGAGGCTTGACTGACAGAAGAGAAAAACCACGACAAGAAGCTCAGATTAAAATATTAAAATATAATTTTACGGGTCCTAAGGTGCAACTTAGGACTATTTACTAAGACATCTATATTATACATTGATTGCATTGTACATATCTATATACTGCATGTACCCCCTTTGTTGTCCTAGAAATAATTCATTTTCTTGCAGCCTTAGCCTCTGAGCAGTCTATCAATGTCTACGGCGTCCACCGAGCCGGGCCCATATGCTCCTTCTGCGGGGTGCTGAAGAAGCTCTAGTCTCACCATCATGTGAGCCTCCAGAAGTGTCTTCTTCTTCATCATCAGCGTCTCCGTTCTCTTGAGTGGCTGCATTGCTCGGACCAGCTCCATCATCTATGAAACCAGTGCCCCAACCAGGTGGGGGAGGGGGAGCAGCTATCTCTTGTTCCCATGGATTGTCCTGCCTGCTTGCCATGCTCAGCCATGGAGGCTCATTACCGCCAACTCTCAGAGCCGTGCCCCAACCAGTCTGGGGAGGAGGAGCATCTACTTCTGGTTCCCATGGGTTATGCTACCGACTAGCATTGCTTAATCTGCGGGATGTATTGTTGGGACCCGTAGTACTCGGTCCAGGGGCCGTTCGAGTATCAAGACCATGTACCCGCCTGAATTCTGCTTCCAGAGCATGAGGAACGACTAAACTTGAGCTATCAATGTCCTCGCCTATCTCCATCAGGCAAGCATCCACTCCGTTAGTTATATGACGACCCATCAAGTGTCTCAGTCCGAGCCTGATAGTGCAGGACGGCCCCTCAGCAGCTATCATGATCCATGCCAAATACCCAAGGGACAGAAGCATATAGTCAGCATATGGATAGGCTGCCTCCAGCCTCTCAGAATCTCTGTGCCACATGCCCCGAATAGCAAGACCCAGGCCCTCGTCCGTATGCTCCATTCCCATATATATAGGACGAGTGGTGTCCGGGATCACTTGCTCTCTCCCGAATTGTCGCAAGATCCGGTCCGGTTTATAAAAAGAGGTCCGATGTATGCCCAACATGACTACTTGACTATATTCATCGGAATGTCGAAATAAACGCTAGATCTCCCAATGACGAATGACCCATATTATGTCCATCGAGCCCCGGTGATAAAAGTGATCAGCCCAATCAGTTTCAGAATAATTGGTCTGAGGAAAATGCCCGCGCATGCCATAAAGTGATGGGTCATAGGGAGCTCCATGCGGCACAGGAGCCTGAACCTAGAGGAAATGCTCTTCTAGCCACATATGAACCAGAATGGGGCTACCGGTAGGGAACAGTTCGTCACTAGTAGCAAAAGCAGTCAGGCCCGCAAAGGTCTCCGCCAAAATCACCGGGACAATATTCAGTCGGCGATCTCGAGCCTGTAATGCCAGGTCAACGACCTGCGCATCGACAAATCCGGGTAGACCTACCACCAAGTATCTCCCTACCAAACAGAGAAAGAGCGCTGTCAACCTATGCCGCAGGTAGCCTACATCATCCTCCCTGTATTCTATGAAGACTCTAGGAAGGACCATTAAATTAAAAGTTTCCCCATTGAAGAATTCTGGAGTAGCACTACGGGTAGAATTAAAGAGCTCCCGGATAGCCATATACAGACGCCATCTGTAAGCAGGCACTGCGATTTGACGAGAAGGTGCCACCCCCAGCATCGCACAGAACTCCTCAAAAGTAGGACACATCTCATTCATGCCGAAGTTAAATAAATGGTCCTGAGGAGACCAAAACCTGGCGGCTCCCCTCAACATGTCCCAATTTATAATGACATTCCGCCAGGACAGTAGGCACCTGAACCCAAAAAGATGATCAAACCAGTCCCGCTCGTCAGATTGCAGGGAGAGAATCCAAAAATCCAGGGCATTCTCGTAAACTTCAATTTCCAAAGCCGTAGGAATACGTGCGGCCATTTATAAGGGAAATGCAAGGGATTTTATGTGGCTAAAGAGAGCAATGGCAGGACAGAAAGAAGCTGGTAAATTGTAAAATGAAAAGATGAAACGAAACGGTAAACAAGCAGGCTGGTCTCCATCTGAATTTATACCGAAAACTGAAGAAACAGACAGTTCGGTGCACAGTGCGTAAATAGTAAACGAACAGTGGCTGCACATGAAGAGCCATGGCGCCACCAAAAGGCTCCCTTGGCGCCGCGCCATGCCCCTTATATGGCCGCGCCAAGTGCCCCTCCACTGTGCTCAGAATTCTGCCTGCTATCCTGGTTTAATTGTCCGACAGCCCACCGCTCCTACGTCTGATCGCGAGAAAAGAAAGGAAGGTTATGAAAGATGGCTATGAACACGGGTTCAATAGCCACAGGGCACCGAAAAAATAAGGGAAGCGACCGTTTTTCCATTTCCCTATCACCAGAAAAGCCCACTCCGATCCAAAGGTGTATTTTCATAAACTCCCTTTCGTAGAGTACAGCGTGCCATTACCTTTTAGGTGTCTGGTATAGCTTTATTTTCTGTGTGAATTTTGTTTTGCATGTGTAATATATTGTATCATATACATTTATATTGCATTATATAATAATGTTTATACAGGTTTCTTTTATAAAAAAAAAGAGAAAAAGACTAATATTCGCAGGAATCTGAAGCTAATGTGCTCGGGACGACTAACTCCTATTAAGGCCACCACCCATGACCCAGGGACCCGTTGTGCCACCAGCTCTGTATCCCCGACCTCTGCCCCGGCCGCGGCTCGACCCGACATCATCATCATCATCATCGTCATCATCATCACCTCGGCGTCACAGGCCGCGCGTTGTCTTGCCCCCAAGAGAACTTCGTCGACAAGTTTACGGTAGAGTTCTTGATCTTGAAAAAGCCCCTGCTTCTTATAGGTAGACACGTTCACCTATATAAAAAAAAGAGCAAAAAAAAAAAAGAGAATGTGTTAGTATCCAAAAAAAAAAAAAATTATATATATATATATAATATAATTAAAAAAACAAAAAAAATATGTATGTAGATAATAAAAAAGGAGAGACAATAAAAGTGAATGTGTCTACCGAACGAGCCTGCTCCGGGACCCGACGCTCCTCGGGAATCTCGATATCAGGAAGACCCTGCTCTACCGTATGACCACCCCACTGATACTAGAAGGTAGAGAAAATATCATCGGGCTCTGTGAACATCAGGTTCTCGTCGAGAGATGAAATAGACGGCCCTGGCCTGGCAGAAGCATCAGAATGTCGCCTGGGTACGACAGGAGCAGGAATAGAGGGATGCAGCACTAAGCTCAGGAAATCCTCATACGCCATCATTGGATAATCTGTCGCTGGCATAAGGTATTTCCCCAGGTACTGATACCTGTTTGGCAGTCGATCGAGCTCTATCACCCAGAAAGGAGGCCGAGGAGGCACCACTGGAGTTACTAAAACAGACTGATGCTGACGGTTCACCCGCTCGCCCATGTATAAGGAATCCACCATAATGGAAACCATCAATATTCGGCAGCGGCTGAGTCCCAAAGCAACTGCATAATGGCCCTCCAGACCCTCCCAAGGAAGGAAGTGCACTGTACCAGGACTCGAACTAACAATCCGTTCCAGCACTCTTTCCCTATCCTTGCAACCACCGTCCTGAGTCGGATAAACCCTGTTATCATCAACGTACTGAGATAGGTATGGCGGCTGGTGAACTCGCCGAATGAGAGGACCCAGTGAAAAATGGAAAAATGAAAAGGCCCAGACCTGCAAAAAAAAAAAAGGAGGAAAAAATATGTGTTATATATATATATAAAAAAAATATATATATATATATATGTGTGTGTGTGTGTGTGTGTGTGTGTGTTATCAATAAAAAAAGGGGGGAAAGAATAAATAAAAAGGGGAATATAAACACAAAAAGAGAGAAAAGCAGGAAAAGGCATATACCTCCCACACCGGGGCAAAACCATTTAGAGTCGGCGAGTCATTCCGACAGGCCCTATCCATAGAAGCATACAATTCAGCCAAACCTGCCTGTCCCCAATCATACAAAGGGATCCGCTCAAAATCTGCTAAACAAGCCAGGACGGAAACCCTCAGGGTGGTAGAGGAGTTGGCAAAGAGCGATGTGCCAAGAAAGAAAAATAGAAACGCTCTAGCCACTCGAGTCACGGCAGCTACATCATTAGCCGGCACCCACCCGGCATTGCTGAGAAGCCATCTCCGTACGCTGCCAATAAAGATCTCATCCGTCGATTTGAATTCCAGCTCAAAATCCAGGAGGTCCACTACCTCCTCCCTACGCCGACGGAGAGTAAAATCAGGAGCCAGGGTCTCCCCTATGGTGGTAGGAATGCCCGTGATCGTGGCAAAATCATACGGGGTCATGGTCGCCTCCCCCCAGCTGAAATGGAAGGTATGGGTGGTGTCCCACCAGAAGTCCCTGAGCACATCGAAAATGGGCAGGTAGCTGGTGAAGTGGCTGAAGGAATGCATGAAGACACTAAAGCCAGAGCCCTCCACCAAGAGCTGCGCCGCCTCGGGCAACATGGCATAAATCTCCACAACATTAGCGCATGATGCCCGCGCCCTCTGGAATTCCCTGCGAATCTAAAAAAAAAAAAATAGAAAGGAAAGAAAAAGGTAAGTCCCCTATCCTTATTTTTCCTTGTACAGTCTTTTAATAAACATTAGTATGAATAATAAACATGTTGCACACATTGAATTTCATAAGTTATAAAATTGCAGCATGCTAAAAAAAATAATTAAATTAAATCAAAAGTAAATAATTGTGAATATTCAGTTTCTTTAATAGTAAGAAAGAAAAATAAAATATGTATTCATTTTTTTTGAAAATATATATATCATATTCTTTTAAAGAAACACTTTGTTCATGTAAAAATTTTAATGTAAAAAATAATAATAAACACTTACCATTTTTTATATATACATGTACATAAATTCACATGTAAATAAACATTTAATTTCATTAAACATCATTCTTTTATGTGAAAAAAACAAAAGATGTATAAATAAAAAAAATCTATATGTTGTAAATATATACCGTATTCTTTTACATTCTTTCAAAAACAAAAAACAAAAAACAAAAAAAAAAAAAAGATTTTATATGTAATTTGTTTTGCATTTAAATAGTTATTTTTGCATCCTAGGCATCATGAGAATACATGTTAGACTACATTCATCATGTACATAATAAAATAGGAAAATGTTCATGCATCATCCCATAATTATTCTGCATTACATTTGCATCAAATAGAGTAGTTCATGCATTCATCATGTGTATTTTATTGTCCAATAAGCTGCATTAATGGTACGCTAAAAAGAAAATAAAATGTCACTGATCATTAAAATAAATGTTTTTATGACGTTTACTATGTCCCTGCAGCATTTGCATGCATGAAAAATGAATCTAAGTGCATGAAATATATCTGTTTTGTCCCATTGTTATCCGAAAATGCGTTTAGGAAAATTTAAGTTATATCCCGAAAAGTCCGTCTCGTGATTCTATTGCATGCAAAAATGTGTTTAGGTGTAAAACATGCATCATATAACCCCATTTTGCATTTATAATATAAATCATGCATAGTATGGTCAAATAGTGACCACTAGTTCAATCATGCATCGCAGAAATAAATCATATAAATTTCATGCATCATCACTTAATTACATCATTTAGGCATAAATAGGGCATGCATATGCATTACTAATAAAGTCAGGAGTGCTCCAAAAGTTCCAAACAGTGCAGAAATTTAGCAGATCTTAAGTATATCCAGGAGAATCTAGAAAAGGAAAGAAACTTACAGCGGTGGGAGGAAGATTGGACACGTGAGTGTTCTGGTCTCGCAGAATATTGCCCCAGTCATCGGTAGAATACCGGTATTTGAGCTTGTTCCGGATCAAGGGAGGAAACTCTTTCCTTATTTCGTCAGATTCTGGGTGCATAGGAGCTTTCCCTTTACTGGATCGAGAAGAAGATGCCATCTGCTAAACAAAACACTGAAATTGGTTAAAGAAAATTGAGGAAAGAAGCAAAATTGAGAAAATAAGGAAAAGAAACAAACAGCAACAACAATGGCGCTAAAAGAAGAAAGGAAGAAGAAGAGAAGGAGCAGTAAGCTCCTCTCCCTCACTCCCGTCCATTATAAGGGAGGAAAAAGGAATTTTTCCTTTTCCTCCCTCCAAAGTTTGAAGCTGCGACACTTAAGTCCCCGAGTTCCAAAGTTTACAAAATGGTCCCTGAGCTTAACGAAAGGTTAACCAAGTTAATTATGTTAACCAAAAATTAACGACCATCTATCAGAGGACAAAGAAAAATAATATCCCCAGCGGGTCAGCCACAAAGTCAACATAGAAAAAAAAATCAGTGGTGAAAAAAAAAAGAAAAAAAAGAAGAAAAAAAAGAAGGAAAAAAAAAGAAAAGAAAAAGAAAAATAAAATAAAGTCCCAGGCTTGAAAAAGCAAGAGTGACAGACATGTCAAAATCAGCCAAATCCGCGGCAGCCAACTGGGCGCGAAAAGGTAAGACAGGTACATTATTCTTACCTTAACTTTAGAATAAATTTAAAAGTTTTGTTTTGTCTTTCAAAAATAAAAGAAAACCCTTTTTAAGGAGTTTTTGTTTTTTTTAAAAAAAGAGAGGAATATTTCAAAAAAAAAAGATGAATATTTCAAAAACACCAAAAAAGAGGAATATTGAAAAAAAAAAGAGAGAGTGAGAAAGAAAGGAAAGGAAAAAGAATGTTTTCTACTTTCACGCAGTTTTCGAAAAAACTTGAAGAATGTTTTTCTCTGCAGTGCTCGGCGACGGATTTTGTATCGGTCGAGTGCAGTTTTCGAAAAATTTGAAAATTTTCATTTGTGTTCGGAAACAAGGTATTAACCAACCAGACACAAATTTTTGAAAATGACTCTTAACGTATTTCAATGACAGGTTTTGACCAGTTGAAATATGGTTTTCGAAAAATATTCAAATCTTCATACCGTATTTAAACGACCGTCCGCGATCGTTTGAGTACGACTTTTCGAAAAATACAAAAATCTTTTTCCTGTTGTGTTCTCGATCGGGTTTTGACCCGAAGAACATGACATCCTCATTTGGTTGTAGTTTAGGTTTTTGGCCTAAACTACGTTTGGTCTGATTTCCTTTAATAAGGAATACGTAGGCAGCCTACACTAGTAGGTCCGACCATCAGAGCACTTCAAATTCATATCTGCTTAAAAACTACGATAACCTGTTATAACTGACTAAATATGTCTAGGTTATGGAGTTTGGATAGCATGATAAACTGTGCATTATAACTGCTACCAATTGCATTTCTCTCCCATTTTAATTGAACGAAATTGGAGAGTCTATTGTTTATCAATGATGTTCGTCTACTCAGTAAGCCTCTGGTTACCCATAGACTCCATCGTTGGGGGGCTCTGTAGACACCCCAATTTCGTACCCCTGGTATGTGACTTTGACATGTGATATCAAGAACTGTTCAAAATTAACAAATGTCAAGTTACAGGAGACAAAATGCGAAAGGCAAAGCAGGATGCACAAAATAGTGAATTGCGAGGGGTGACAGTGTCAAATTTGAAAGAGGAATAGGAGCTTGACGTGGCCTAAAAGCTTTCTGGGCGCCACGCCAAGGGGAGGATGTGTCGGCGCCAAGGGGCTACTGTAGCCTCTCAGACTTAACGCATTGTGCAACTCGCGAAGCTTGGTGTGCAAGTGGCTGAAGCCGGCTGAAGAAATCCAGAAATCCCTGATGACTCCTTCGTCCCACCTATAAAAAAGTGTGCTGGGCTCCCTTCTCCAGTGTTCAAGAAATCGTTCAGAAACATCGCAGAGAAACGCTGAGAGATTTCTTCTGCGTTCCTTCGAAGCGATAGTTACAAGAGGTGTGAGATAGGTGAGTGTAGCCCACCAAAGCTCCCAAACCCCGTCCAAACTCCGCCAAAACTTAAATCCACTGGTTATAAGTGATCCCTAGCCTAGTAGTTAGGTATCCACCTTACTTCCCCGGCCCAAAAATCCCAAAATAAGTCGTTACTCTGCCCGAGTAATGAGCTGAAATACACAGAAAATACGCCGTTATTCCGCCCAACCAAAAGGCCAAAAACCTTCCGAAATAAGCTGTCACTCTGCCCAAGTGAACAAGCCCAAGTCATCCAAAATAAGCAGTCACTGTGCCCAAATCAAAACAACAACCACACAACAACAACAACAAAAAGACTCCCTCTCCCTGAAGGACAGAGCGAACACACTACCGCTCTAAAAGGTAATAGCCTTTAAGGGCGTTTTGCTTACTTGTTCCTTTTTTTTTTAAAGTTGTTATTTAAATCCGGCACAATGTAGTCAATATAAACTGTTATGTTGCCCGGATTAGAATAGGAAATATTATGTAAAAGAGCCGTTATAATGGCCAAATATTTTTAATGTACATTTGTAATTATTGTAAGGAAATGGATGCAAGTCCGTAAATAATGTAGCCACGGATGTATTTGTTTTATTTTCCTGTCTTTTAATGCTTTATTCATTTGCTAAATAAATATATCAATAAGCATATTTTAGCCAAAAACCATTATGAGACCGAAAGGGCGAGTTGGGTGCCTAGCACCTTCCCAACTCGTAACTTAGCCTCCGAACCCGTTTTCTATCTCTGGTTTTCTTTTTTCTGGTTTTGCTTTATTTTCACCTTAAAATAAAGATGGCGACTCTAAAACTTTTTGGATCCAATGGGGCCTCGTAACACTCCTTCTTTGCACTTTTCTGTTTTCTCCTAAAAAAGGGAGAATGGGAATGGAAGGGTGATGTATTCCCATATCCTGGTATCCCCTAAAAAAGGGATAACTTAATGCGGGAAACCCAAAGCTCCCATAGTGACCCGAAACGGGCCATAAGACTATTTTTTATAAAATCTATAGCGGGGGCGTCGCAATATCCTTTTTTGCACTTTTCCGTTTTTCCCCTAAAAAAGGGATAACTTGATGCGGGAAACCACAAGTTCCCATATTGGATCAAAAATCCACTAAAGGCAACCGAGGCACATTCCAATGCGCTATCATTGACAGCACTCCTCTCACACTTTTGGTTTCGTCTTCCCCTAGAAAAGGGAGGGTGGAACGAGAGCAGTGGTGTCACCGCATCCGAACGTACGCACACCCCTATCCAAGGGCGCGCGGGGCGTAGGCGCACCGACCCCGGGAACCCACAGATGTGTGTGGATTTCACTGACCTCAATAAAGCCTGCCCGAAAGATTGTTACCTTCTCCCTTGCATCGACAAGCTGGTGGATGCTATAGCAAGCTTCGAGTTCTTGAGCTTCATTGATGCATATTCAAGGTATCATCAAGTGAAGATGAACGAAAAGGATAAAGCCTTGACAGTATTCCGAGCAGCAGGTGGGCTCTACTGTTATAAAATGATGCCATTTGGCTTGAAGAATGCAAGAGCTACTTATCAATGGATGGTGAATAAGGTTTTCAGCTCGCAGATCGGTAGAAACGTGGAGGCCTACATTGAAGATATGGTGGTGAAGACCAAAGGCCATGATCATACTATTGACTTGGGAGAGCCTTTGACAATCTCAGGAAGAACAACATGAAGCTTAACCTGAGCAAGTGTGTGTTCGGGGTGAAGGCGGGAAAATTCCTGGGATTCATGGTGAATGAAAGGGTTATTGAGGCCAACCCGAAGAAAATCAAGGCATTGGTCACTATGAAGCCTCCTCGCTGCATCAAGGATGTTCAGAAGCTCAACGGCTGAGTTATAGCCCTTGGTCGTTTTATTTCCAAGTCGTCAGAAAGGTGCCTGCCATTCTTCAAAGTCCTCCGTGGAAACAAAGGGTTTGAGTGGACAGAGGAATGTCAAGAGGCTTTCAAACAACTGGTGAAGTATCTGAGGCAGCCTCCGTTGTTAAGTAGTCCAGTCTTCGGAGAAAATTTATTTGTGTATCTCGCAGCTACAGAGCAGGCTGTGGCCGCTGTATTAGTTAGAGAAGAATGTAATCTTCAAAATCCTATGTATTATGTTTCTAAGGCCCTCACCGCGGTGGAGGGACATTATTTTAATGCAGAAAAGTTAGCCTATTCGCTTGTTGTTGCTGCTCGAAAACTTCGAGCTTATTTTTCTGCACACCCCATCATTGTGAACATGGACACGCCTCTCAGGAAAATTTTGCACAAGCCGGATTCCTCTGGTCGCTTGCTTACCTGGTCGATTGAATTGACCGAGTTTGAAATCGATTACCAACCTTGGCGAGCAATTAAGGCACACGCTTTGGCAGACTTTGGGGCTGAGAATAGTTTCAAGGACTCATGCGAGGAGGAGATTTCTGCCAAGACTGCGCCAATGAATGTTCCTATTCAAAGGCCCCGCCAGATTATTGCTGGGAGTTGCATGTGGATGGTTCAGTTAGCAGGTTTGGAAGTGGAGTAGGTCTTGTATTAGTTCCACCCGAGCAAGATGTGGAGTTTGAAAAGGCATTGCGTTTCAAGTTTCCGGTGTCAAATAATCAAGCAGAGTATGAGGCCTTGATCGCGGGGCTTGAGCTCGCGCAAGATGTAGAAGTGCGCAAGGTAATAATTTATTGTGATTCGCAGTTGGTCGTAAACCAAGTCAAGGGTGATTATGCTATCCATCGTCCAGTTCTGGTTCGTTACTGTGCCATGGTGAAGGAGGTTTTGAAGGATTTTGATTACTGGGAGTTGGTGCGAATTGGTCGTGTGGACAATATGCGCGCAGACTACCTTTCCAAGATGGCAGATGGTGAAATTCAATCTTTGCATCCAGGGGTCATGATTGAATACTTAGAGGTCCCAGTGATAGAGAAGGAAGTGATCATGGACATTGAGCCTGCTACGAAGTGTTGGATAGATGATTTGAAGGCTTACATCGAGCAGGGAACATTGCCCGAAGATAGGATGAAAGCTCGACTATTCAGAAGCGAGCATGCCGGTATGTGATTCTGGATAAAATTCTTTATAAACGATCATATACTAGGTCTTTGCTTAGGTGTGTGCGGCCAGAGATGACCGAGGGCATACTGGGTGAAGTTCATGAAGGAAAATGTGGAGGACACCCGGGTCAACGCTCTTTAGCAGAAAAGGTTTTGGCTGCAGGGTTTTATTGGATTACTTTGAGGCGGGATGCAGAAACATATGTTCGGCGATGTGATAAGTGTCAATGCTATGCCGATATACCTCACTTACCCTCTACCGAGCAGACTCCAGTGGTGGCTTTATGACCGTTTGATATGTGGGATATAGACCTCATAGGTCCTTTTCCTTTGGCTCGTTCAAAGTTTAAGTACGCAGTGGTGGCTGTCGATTACTTCACTAAATGGGTAGAGGTCAAGCCTTTGGCAACAATTAGTGAGGTCAATGTGATTGACTTTGTGCACGAGCATATATGGTGTCGTTTTGGGGTATCCCGGGCAATAGTTTCTGATCATGGGACTCAGTTTTTGGAGAAATTCACAAAAGCATGCGACCAAATGCGTATGAAGCATTGGCGGTCATCTGTTGCATATCCTCAAGGTAATGGGCAAGCTGAAGCTAAGCAAGTCTTGCATGCCCTTAAGAGAAATCTTGAGGATAGGGCAGGAAGATGGGTGGACGAGTTGCCATCAGCTTTGTGGGCGGTTAGAACAACGATTAGAGGGCCCACGGGTGAAACAACTTTCTCTATGGCTTATGGATCTGAGGCCATGGCACCAGTGGAGATGTACTTGCCCAATCATAGAGTATCTCACTATGATGTAGAATCCAACATTGTAGCTTGGGCAGCCGATCTTGATTTCGTGGTTGGTCATTTGCTGTGGGCGAGTAGGTTCTCCGTAAAATTGAAGCAACAGGCCATCAAGCAGAATGGGGAAAGCTTTCTCATAATTGGGAAGGTCCTTTTCAGGTATTCAGAATTGTTAAGGAGGGGACATATATGTTGCGAACGGAGGACGGTATCGAGCTTAAGCACCCATGGCATGCAGATCACTTGAAGAAATACTATCGTTGATTGGTAGTGTGCAAGTTTTTTGAGTTTTTTTCTCCTATTTTGTAAGTTGAGGTGAAATGAATGAGCATACGTTGGTTTTCATTTTTTGGTTATCTCGCTTACTGTGTTCAGTGCAACCTCGATTATACTTTTGGCGAGCAGGGCAACTTCCTTGCCCGGTCTAAAAGTTGTTGTTCGAGTGGTTTAATGTTATCTCGATTATTCCCTCTTTCACGAGCAAGGGGTATCTTTGCTCGTGAAAATGGGTTGGTGTTCGAGATAGTTGTTTTGATTGTTATTATCTAGATTATTCTCTTTTTCACGAGAAAAAACATCCTTGCTAGTGAAAAAGGGTTGGTATTCGAGTCAGTTGTTTCAATTATGTTTCTCCATAATTGCGAGTTATCTCAGCTCGGATGAAGGAGTTTGAAAGATTTGCATTTTTTTTTTATCTAAACAAGCCTCGAATGAGCTTGCTCGATTTAAAAGATGGGTTTTAAACAGTCGAGATATCTATGAGAATACAAGCAGACAAAATACGAGCATCGATGTTAAAAGTAGAAGTAATATTACAGGCACAAGGATAATGTAAATTGTTTTGAAAAAGTTCAGCTTAGGCACGCAGGCCAGGAGAAATTTAAGGGTTGGCGAGAGTAGTTTGAACGGTGCTTTGGGCAGGGTCAGCTACTTCATTTGCGACCAGTTCTTCAATAACGATCACCTCCCCCATCGTCGCCATCAGCGTGAGCAGCCAAGGTTGAAGTCTCATGTGCTTTAGCCATCCAAATCTGAGTCATCAGTTTAGTAATAATAACCTCAACAGTTGGTGGAGGGGTCCAGGCGGTGAGTCCTTTCTGAGAGTCTGACTGAGCCAAGGACGCCAGTTCGTCTTCTGTGAAAGGCACCAAGGCATGGCCCGGGCGAGCAGAGAGGCAGAAAGGGGTGTTAGTCCCTCATTCAGCGAGTTGTTCTAGTTGGACATCCATCCCGCTGCACGCCAGCTGCCTGAGGACATGGTTCACACCTTGAAGGAAGAATGGGTAGGCTTCTTCTTCAACGCTCGCTTGGAAATCTTCGGAGTTCTTATAGTCGGCAATGATTACTTTTTTCTGCTCCTCGCTTGCTTGGGATAGCTTAACCCTTAGTTGGTTCTCTTTCTCGGCGGTTTCCTTCTTGGTTTTCTCCAGCTGGTTGACTGTCTCTTTGAGTTCCTTCCTCACCTGACTTATGTTTTTGAGCGCCGTCTCCTCGGATTTCTTGGAAAAGCTAAGATAAGCTTCTAAAGTCTTCTTCTCTTCCTCTACTTTGGAGAGCTCGGTGACTTTGGAAGTCACGTTTTCTTCACTTTCTTTCAATTCAGCTCGGAGGCAGTTGATTTGCTCTTCAAGATTGTTCTTCTCTGAGGATAGCGAGCTGGAGGATTTGAGGTTGTCGAGCAGCCGGTCATATAGGAGCTCAGTCTTGGTGGCCATCTGAAATGGAAACGTGGTAAAAAAATAGAGCACATAATATTCGTTTATTATGTTGACAGTAAGGAAACTAATTACCCCGATCATGCACATCCCTATTTCTCCGATGAGGACTGAGCTAGGAAGCTCGACACTTCTCTTTCGGATGCCAGTATGGTGGAGCCTCTTTACCATGCCAAGACCAACAGTGGCCGCATGCCCGCCCCGTATGTTAGTATTGAGGTTGGCCAGGTCGGGTACATTGGCCACTTCAGCAATTATCTTGGCTGCGAGCTCTCGGGTTTCAGGCATCTCAAAATTATCCCTTTGCCATATGGGTGTTTGCGAGCTCGATGCTTCATCCTGATCACTTTGATCTGTCTGTGACCTGGTTCTCCTTTCGGTTGGAGCTTCAGAGGCAGGTTGTTTTGTTAATTGCGTGGCATGAGCAGTTGGATTGGGGGCAAGAGGAGTTATAATGGCAGCAGTGGTAGGGGTAGAAGTGGCAGCCCGGTTTGTTCCAGACATTTGGGTAGATCCGCGTCCTGTGTTTGTAGCAGGAACGGTGGGAAGGCGAGTGTGGGTCCCAATAGGCACAATAATAAGCTAAAAGGGGGGGGGTTGAATAGCTTATTTAACACTTAAAACCTTTAAGTAAATTCTTTGAAGGGTACTTGCAATCTATAGAAAAGATAGAAGTAGCGGAAGACCTTCAAGGTAGTTGTTCCAGGTCTGCCGATAAGGACTACCGGTAGACCCTTTACAAGTTACTTAAGTTCTGCTCTAAACAGATAAAGATAATCAAAGAAATAAGCAGTTCAATTAGCAGACGAACAGTAAGAAATAACACAAGTATTTAGGGATGGTTCACACTATAAAAAGTGCTACGTCCACCACCAAGGCAGTCAACCTTGGATTTAAATAATGCACTATGTTTTCCACTAGATCAATTACAAAGAATATCCCTAATGGATCGTGTACAAAATATTGACTTGTGTTCGGGGTCTAGGGAATTAAATATCTGTAAATACAAGATATTTAATTCGTGCAGAAGTATAGTTAATGAAAGTAAACAACAAGAAGTTAAAACAATAAGTGTTGATGAACAGCTTCTTGTTGTTGACGAAGACTTCTAGATCTATAGAGGATCTCTTGATTGCACTGACCTGTAAGACTTGGAGTTGTGAAGTTTTAAAGCAATCCTTTAAGTGTTCGATTAATTCTGTACAGTGTTGTGTCTCCAGTCTTTAATGACAGTATTTATAACAGGTGCACTTCAAAAGATCCGTTGGAGAAGACGAATACTTCAACAACTCTTTTATGAATGCATTAAATGCATGGGGCTGTCAGTCAAGGATTTTCGTCTTCACAGATATCTAGAGCAGGTAATGATTTCTGAGATCTTCAAAAAGTGGGCGATTTAGGTGTCGAATCGAGAGTTGTTGCGAGCAGTAGGAGGCGATGCACTTTTCACCTTTTGTTCGGGGCGAAAAGTCTTCTGCTTTTCGGAAGAGTTGCTTTCGGCGGCTTGATATGTCAGGGAATGTCTTAGGTTAATTCAAATAATGATAAGGATAGGTTTGAATTAACTTGATGAGTCATTCTTTGGACGAGGACACGTCATAAGATACTAGGTGGACACAAGGTGCAGTTTGTGGCTTTGAGCAGGTCTTACGGTGAAGCTTGAAGAGGTCTTCATTGAACTGTAAAGTCCTATAAAAACTATACTAGGCAAAGTTCTATACACAGTTGCCACGCTAATCGATACGCAGCCCGATTAGCCACTGAAGTATAAAACTAATGTAATGAACTGAATAGATATAAATCTAAACAAGAGAATCAACAGCGAGCAGGCTTTAGGGCGGCCATTTGTGTGTTTCTCCCTATGGCTCCCCACTTCATATCCTGGAGAAATCGCTTGGAGTCTTCTAGTTGCCTCATGTCTGCAGGAAGAGTTATGAAGAATTGGTAAAAGCTTTGATTGAAATGAGAAGTAAAGAAACGTTAAACTAGAAACATGTGCAAACCAGAAAGAGAAAAAGCAAGGGTGCAATTGATCCCAGTCAGCTCGCAGTCCGACCACTCGTTGGGAAATCTACCTCCGTGGCAGCTACCCCAGTATGGGTGAGGTACTTCGGCGTCCATGGCAACTCAGGGCGCTCAATTCCTTCAACAGGCCAACTTAATATCCCAGCTAGTCGAAGCAAGGGGGAATCAGAGGTAAGGGCTACCCACTCTAGTACCCAATCCTGCCCGTTTTTGCCTTCCTTGACTCCGAGTAGTTTCCTAAAAGCTTTCACGAGCTGGGGTTCTCCTGCCCGGAATGTATTTTTATCGTATTTGGCAATTTCTAAATTCTCTAAGTAGGGAGCAAAGGGCCATCCAACCCGTGATTCAACGAGCAATGCCTTTCCGTCCCATGAGTCAACTTTGTTAGGGCCGTCAGACAGAAATTTGAAGTAGTTGGGGTTGGAACGACCAGTAATGCGGCCACTCTTCTTGTCCAGGGAAAATAGAAAGAATTTTCTAATTAAATAAGGCCATGCTGGGTTCGAACCCGAGCAGCCAGCAGGCGACCAGTAATCTTACCGTGGTGAGGGTTAGGTTGCAGGGTAAGGCATTATTCACAAGAAGGAATTCGGCAAAGAAGGGGTCTAAAGGGAGTCTCAGGCCGACCAGAAAGAAATTGAAATAAAACACCATTCGATCTCCTTGGAAATTATGCCCTTTCTCTTTAATGTCTAGATCGAAGGCCTTCACCCGGTAATTTTTGGGGTCCATACCCAATGAGTAGAACCAGGCGCCGACATCGTCTTCACAGGTTAAATCATCCCATTTAAGTGAGACAGGTGTATTGGACGCGATGTTTTTGCCTTTAGAGAGATTGGTTTTTTGGTGTGAAGTTTGGGGATACTGGTGCTCGGGGATTCGTCCACTGATCGTCTCACCTCCAAGTTTTTTCGTTCATCCTCGGGCTTTTCTCATGTATGATATATGAATGGTGGAGTTTTTAATACTTTGGTCAAGGCACCTCCATAGAAGTGAAGAGCTTGTTGAGAGGAGCATTTCCAACTGATTAATCTTTTCATTTGGTTACTTGGGTGTAGTATACATGTAAGTCACTTCTCTTCTTCTTTGATTTAGTTCTCATTGACACTAAGGAAAACAAAGCTTATGATTTTTTAGGTCAATGAGTACACATATGTGCTTTATATGCCTACATCTTGTAATTTCTACATATGAACTTATTAGGAGCATCTGTAGGATGGTTTTATGACTATTGAAGCATGTTATTATCCTTCATCTTATGTAACTAGGGTTGTGAGCATGTTAGAAGTTATGCCTAGATGTTAATTAGAGATGGTGTTAAGAGTAAGTACCATATATGTGGCTTGTTTGGTGAAATGGTGAATTGTTGTATATTATGGCTTGTGAATGAACTTCATATTATAAGGGAATCACATTGTAATATCTTTGTACACTCATAACCTAGTTAGATATAATAATGTATCTAGGTTGATTTGGGAAGCACATAGCTTCAAATCCCCAAAATTAGTAATGTGTAGTAAAGACTCAACGGAGTCGACTCTTGGGAAGTTTGGAACATGTTGAACACTACTTTTAATCCCTACGAAGTTTGGACGCCGTTTCGTCGGGTTTACTCAAGCCTAAGTTGAGTTTAATTATGTGCAATTGAACCCGTTGTGATTATTTGGCTATGAGAAATTAATTGCCTTGACATGATTTATGGTAGAGATTAATACCCTACTTGGTCGGTCGAGTTCGCTCTTGTCGAATTCGATCCTTATTTGGTCTTGACGAGTAAAGATCTACTTGTGCATTGCATTAAGTACAGCTGGCACTATTTGTTTGATTTTTATGTCAGGGTAGGACGATGCATCACCTTCACGAATTGAGAGATTCGTGCTCACTATGGATCGTCGTACCTGGGACCTCACACACACCTCCACTGTAGGCCGCAGTGGGTAAGTAGCCCCTTTGCCGTATCAATATGTGCGTCACTGGCTGCTATTAGCCGGCGGAGTTCGGTATATCGATGCGAAGTCACGAGCATCATAGTCACGATATTGGGTTAACAAACTTTATTGCAGGAGCTACATAGCGGCCCGACCTATATCATATCCTACTTGTATGATTTATTTCCCACACTACGTGAATAATGTGCTAAGTGCAATATGATGAATATGTACCATAATTGTGATAAATGTCATGCTATGACATGAACATACATTTTTACTAACTTACTAAGTCTTTATGACTTACCCTATTTGTTTGTTTTGTTTTCCTTAGATCCGAGCCAAGGAGACGGTTCTCGCTAGATTCGCCATACCCGCGTTTGGTTGCTTGCGAGCTCAAGGTTGCTCTTTTGGGACTTTTGTAGTTAGACTTTTATTTTGGCAAGGACGATGGGAAGCAAGTCACTTAGACTTGTCTTGGGATTTTGTTGTTGTAGTATAACTTAAATATTTGATACTTATAATCTTTTGTATGCCGACTTTAGTGTCGAGCTTGTTTATATATTATTGGTTCACTACAGCTTCTTTCGCTTAAAAACTCTTTTAAAGTATTATTGTTGTTGTTGTCTCCGACATGTTGTGGCCGTTGAGGATATTATTATGCATGTGTTATAATTGTAGGAGTAGTTGTTGGGTTTCGGCTGTAACGTCGCCGATGACTTGTTTATTTTAAGTTATTTTCCGGCCAAGTGTAGCCGAGTTGTTTTATGTATGTGATGTTGCGCCACGTGAAATTTTATATTCCTACTTGCGCATTCTTGTATTCTTGTCTACGTACTTGGACGGCACGACTTGGGATTCCGCATTGGGATCCGGGTCGGGTCGTCACAGGTTAAGCATCACTTGCAGCAGTACAAGAACAGACATAAAAATTTCACTTGCAGCATCACTTGGAGCTTCCTTTCAGCAAATCAGTAATTTGTTTTGAGGCTCAAACAAAAGCTATAAATTGGGACAACATAAACATAATGTGTAAAGAAAGGGTGGGAAAAATAAGAAGTGCAATGTCATTCATGAAACTGGTAGACCAGATTTTCATTTCTTAGTAACATGATTAAACTGTCACCTATGAAGGCATGGCTAAAGAAACATGTAAAAGAAAAGAAATAACCTCCATTTTCCACAATCTACTAACCTGCACTTTGGGATTTTGGAAGTCATCCATGGCAGCAGCTAATTAGCCAACCTGAAGCTGCCAACTTCAAATTTACAGATTCATGTACAAGACTCCTCTCAACGTTACAAGTTTGAAGAGATCAAACTCAAGTTCATCAACACCTCATCCAAGTTGTCATCCTGCGCAAAACATTATAGAACTCGTCAGTACGACACATAACTTGAGTTCAGCTCGAGTTAACATGAGTAGTAGAAGAGGTACCTTCATTCAGTGGAAGTTGCCCTTTTTGAATGACATTTCCAATTCAATTATTGCTGCATGAAATTTATCAACCGGCTTTTACCAGCGCTAGCCATCACTTCACTTAGACCAAAATAGACAACTTGTAATTCAACACATAAATGAACCCATAAATAAAGGTATAGAGAAGTGAATTCCTTCCCACTCCTCCTTTATCCGGGCTTGGGACCGGCAATGAAATGCTATACATAGATAGCAATTACATTGGCAGAGTTAAAAAGGGGTTAGTTACCTAAGTGGATGATAATGACTAAAGAGGATATGAGTGACTGTGTTGACTCATGACTATGCTTTGGACCAAATTGAATGGGCTAGCTTACCCCATAATGATGTCAAAGGCTGAGTTTAGGTGAGTTGCTGTAGTTATTTTGTGCTACATAAGTAAAACTAGCAAGTGTGAATTGAAATAAAACCTTTTAATTATCGCTTTCGTTGCAAAAGGCTTTGATGTGAGCGCTCCTAGCTACATGGCATATATCGATTACATTCCCCGAAAGTTCACTAGTCATAAGCTTTTCAACATAAGTCCCAATTTCTTCTCCACTGCCGCAGCCCAAAATGCCAAGATCCTGAACTCCACCTACCTCAGTTGCAAACCTGACACATCTGTTCAACATAACAGCAACCTGGTCAGAATAGAACAACCACAAAACTCAATTGCAAATTGAAAGAAATGAAGGAATATCAAGATCGTTCATTATCTCAGGCATTATAATCTAGCTTCACTGTCTTCCATATACAACTCTTGGAAGACATCTCATAAATCATAATACTAAGTTCAGTAAAATAAGCATAACACAACAATCAATGACAGGCGCTAAATGTATAATGAATCTGAATACAATATTCATACACATTAATCTGTACACCCTCAATTCACTTATTTCATGTTTAAGTACATAATACAAAGCCGATCATGGATCATCTCTTGAATTCCGCACGAACACCTTATCAATATATCAACCTCGAACTTAATCATACTAGTTGTTTACAACAAGTTCCAGCAAGAATCGTAGGCTTGAATTGAGGGCTGTTCCCATTAGTAACAGCGTTACATAATGCTAACATTAAATACAGGTACAAGGTAGCTCATACGTAAGATCACAACGAAATAGTGGAATAACAGCTCAATGCTCAGTAAGGGATGAAGTGCACAAACTAAATGCTAATAAGTTCTCGTTTGATGGGAAATAATCATGATTCCATTTCCCTCCCACACTATTTTAACTATCATGGAACAGAATTTTCACTAAAATGACATGGGATGGAAGAACCAAATGAGCACTAAGTGGTTAGTTGAGCCAACTATCTTTTATATGACGGGGTACCCTCAGTTCCTCCACTCCATTTGGCTCTTGAGATTACTAATTTAGGCATGTCCTTAGGATGCAGTTTGTTTCCCATGATGTTATCATGCGTGTAGTCTATTGGCCTTTATAACATTACTTAGTCTGAGATTACATTGTGCCCCAATACCCATAGATTCTCTTTACTGAAACAACTACAAAGAATCCTCCAACCTTCAACTATTCTGTCTAACCCGACATCTTCTTTCTTGTAGTAAAACTTATTGTGGATACTGCAAGAGAGTGAAACAGTTGTTTTCCCAGCTAAATGTGTCCTACAGGTTATTGAATTAGATGAACAAGGTAATGTTTCTCAATATGATTGTTGTTCAATTAATTTCATGATTGATAACTGGAACCTAGCTCATAAGGCGGACTGAGGATCGATCGAGAAAAACTTATCTCATAAGATCAAAGTATACTCAAGGAATGAAGCGGCTGACCGGTTTGACTTCATGGGTGCTACCACTACTACCCTACACTTAACAGTCCAGGTTCTTGACCTTTTGCCAAAGGTCACCAAGGATGACCTTATTGTTTTTTTCTCTTACTGTGGAACAGTTGATTCCATCCACCTCCAAAGGTATATATACCCTTTTGAGCATCAGGCGTAGCTAGCTCAGCTCAATCAATTTTGGGAATTTTGTTTTTTCATTGTTGATCATTTTATATGTATGAATGATGATCGAGCAGCGAAGGTAAAGATCAGCCGCAACTTGCTTTTGTGTTATTCAGGCAACCTTTTGCCTATCGATCTGCTTCTGAAATTCTGGCTGCTGGATTTACGAACTTTCAATAATTAAGATACTACTGTTATGTTCTTGATCATGGGTGCATTCATTAGACAGATGATCCTTATATGTCCTCATTTCGTTCAGACAACTGGAAATTGGATGTCACTGAATTAAACTTACAAAAACATCCTTTCGATTCTTATATTCATCCTTTAAGCATTTTATGAATTGTATCTTAGGTTCTGTTTTATAGTGCTGAACATTAAACAATGAGACTGAACTCTAAATTATAATCTATAAGTGCTGGAGGCTGTAGCTCTGAATCTCTTGTACTGAAATATTATTGATATTATTAGTGATTAAGTAACATAATATGATTGAATTATGTATATCTGCAAGAAGCTGAATTCTGATCAGCGTAAATATCACGATTTTTTTGCTGTTCTTTTACTACTGATATTCATGTCTGATAACTTCATTGGACAGAAAATGTTGATATATGATTTTGTGACGCTGGAATTAGTTTAATCAATGTTTTTGAATTTGTCCAAATTGACTTGGAGAGGAAGTGCAAAAGATGGCACTAAAGTTTTATTGAGTAGAAAAAATTTGCTCACTGATCTTATTTGTTTAATTTCATTTGAACCACAAAACTCTTTTTTTTGTTGCAAATCTCATAACTATGGCGTTAGCCATCTAATTATTCTCCGTTTAAGTTGCCATGTGCATTTCAGGGGTAAAGTAGGAAGGGCAATGTTACTTGTACCATTCCAAAGAGTCTTTCCTGTCAAATATCATTAAAGTAAAAGGGAACTAACATGAACAATAAAACTAAAACTCAATCTAGTGTGTTCTCTCTACAAACTCACCTGGGTATGCCCCCTGCTCCCTTCTCAGGCAGCCCCAACCCAAGTTCAAACTCGCCGCTAAGGGAAGTGATCCCAACCATGGTCAAGAGCAATGTTATACCCTTCACTATCCTTTCTGAATCAAATCAAATCATGACAGGCAACACAAGAACCTTAACTATCTTTTGCGCCACCACAGCCCACGGTCACCATTGTTGATCTTGACGCTGAAACATGTTCGTTTACAGTGAATCTTTCATTTTTCTCCTATTTTTCTAGGCTTTCAAAGGTGACTATCCTAGAAGATAAATATGGTGGGATCAAATACTATCTAAACATGATTTGAACTTCGGCACGAGGCAATGTATACTCGGTAGTTATATTAAATGCTACGCATTTTCAATTCACGCCAATTATTTATGTGTGTATTAACAAGAAATGGAAACAACGTACATGGCTTTTAACTGGACATGTACATTGTCTTGAATGGGGTATTAATTCAATGACACCAGAAAATCATATATACTCCATCTCTGTCTGTATAGTAGCACCTGATAAAACTCTATGGTGCTCTCAGGGGGCACTAGCGTTAGCGTTAGCGTGCTAGCTTAATTTCTACTAAAAAATCTACTTCCATATGCATGTTTTATGATCAAATCATTGGTGGCTGGGCGACACACGACAGGTGCTACAATGGATGGGACAAACGATCGAGATCGCTTGCACGAGGGGGAGGTCGTGTAGCGGAACCAAACAAGTCAAGTTGGTTGAAAAAGAACAGCTCTAAAGAGTAGATTAATTGGATTTTAGTGAGTAGTGGGCAGTGGCCTGCAGGCTGATCATCTTTTTCCCCTAGAAAAGCAAAAGGGGAAATCAAAAGCTAACTAGATAAATTGACAAAATTGGAATACAATGACTTAAACATATCAGCAATGTAGAATTTTCTTAGAGGCCAAACATCAAACACCTTGTAGGCAGTATCAACTATTTCATACTTGGGCATAGGTTATGTACGTATTAAGGCATATAGTTACATAAAAAGAGTTTAGGGCACACATTAGGTAAGGAAAGTGATAGAGGTGCTTACCAGATGAACTTGGATCAACAATGAACGAACCAAGCCCCAATCGCAGATTAAAACCCTGAAGTTTGTTTAAGAAATCTGCGTGAAAAGGGAAGATAAAGGGAGAAAATTAGCACGAGTGCTGTTGTGAGAGTTTGGGTTGAAATCTTACCTTGAGATTTACCTTGTTGCTGCTAAAGATTAAGAGAGAGCGTGAGAGAAAGACCAGGGAAAGACAAAGACAATGTTAAGGATTTATTTTCCTGTTGAGTATACGTTTTGGGTGATTGTGAACTTAGAGCTGGGTGATTGTGAAATTAGAGCGCGGGGGCAAGGGAAATTATACCGCGTTTTTTTTTTTGGTGGAATTGGTTTGAAAACACAACGTGAATCTGATAAAATGTTGTAATCTAAGATAACCTAAACAGCTCACTGTTATTATTAATGGTCAAAGACAACGTTGCGTATCCAAACGTTGTATATTAAAAGGAAAAAACAACGTTTTATTTCAAAACGTTGTATATTAAACCAATCCACAACGTTTTCTATATAAACGTTGTTGTATATATACTTTAGACAACGTTTTCAAAAAAACGTTATGTAAGAAACGTTGTCTAAAACCAATTTTGTTGTAGTGGCTTCATATCGCCTCGAACTAGATATATGCAAATTCACCCCTCTCGCCTTCACCTCTCTATGCGCTTGCCAATCCATTCGAGCTTTCAGAACCCTAGGATACAGGTGTTGACGAAGGATATGGGGAGCGATGGTGAATAGGGGTTGAAACAGGGTTGGTGTTTAAGTTTTGGTCTAGATCACGAGGTAGTGATGGTGTAGGTGAATGATGTGTGCTAGGGATAGGGTTAGGGTCATGATTCTGATCTGTATCCACCGGTAGTGATGGTGACGGTGGTGGGAGGGGGGCTTGAGGTTGAGGTGAAGGGGACGAAGTGAATTGAGGTGGTTGTCGGTCGTGATTAAGACTGAAATTATGGATCTAATTTGTGTCATCAGGACTTGGATTAGAGTCCTGATCAGGATATTGGGGTGCCGGTGATGGTGGGACTGAAAGATGAGGTGGCGGAGGTGAAGTAGAAGGTGAAAGTCACGGTTGTTGCTGGTGATTAGGACTCAAATCAAGGTTCTTATTAGCACCGCCGTCAAAAGTAGAATTAGGGAAGACATTTGGCTCTTGATGAGTTGGTGATGCTGGTGGTGAGAATCCCAGCGGTAGTGAATGCGTTAGTTGGGGTGGTTGATGGTGATTAGGACTCAGCTTAAGGTTATGATCTAGAGAGAAACCCGGTGGTGGTGAGGCCAAGAGCCTTGGCATCAACCTGATGCCTGAATTGTCAATCTGATGCTTGGATTTAGCATTTTTTTTATTTTTTTGATCTTCTTGATGCCAAGCCTTGACATCAGCATTTTTGATTTTTTTTTGGTGAATAAACTATGAAAACAGTGCTGATGCCAAGCCTTGAATCAACATTTTTTGAAACATTTTTGAATTCCTGATGTCAAACCATGACATCAGCATTTTTGAATTTTTTTTTTGTTGAATAAATTGTGAGCAGCAACCTGATGTCTGGGTTTGGCATCAGCAACCTACCTGATGCCTGAATTTGGCAGGAACCTCATGCCTGGGTTTGGCATCAGGAACCTGATGCCTTGTTCTGATGTCTGACCTTGACATTAGCATTATTGGATTTTTTTGCCTTGAAAAAAATGTGTTAACTAATTTTTTTGGTCTTCATTAATGACATTTTTTTTCATTTGGCAACCAATTTGTAGTTATATAAAATGTCCAAAAAATTGATAGACCTTGATGAAAACATGTTTCTAAAATTGTACCCACTTGAAATTTACCTAATAAAATATCTTAAAATAGTATAGGGACTTTTTGACTATATCTATCACGGTTCCAATATTTGTGGAAATTTTTTGACTATATGTATCACCGTTTGAATATTTGTGGAAAATAGTTTTGGGGACCGGGACTTAGTAATAGAGAGATTAATAACAATTAGGAGAGAGATTTAAGAAATCTAAATATATAACAAAAAGGACTCTGATCCGGAGATAAAATCAGACAAGGATAAGGATTTTAGTCAAATTATATATAGAGATTAAGAAATCAAATTTAATTAAAACTTGTTTACAGCTAAGCTAGCGCATGCATAGTACATATAAGAGGTAGCTAGCTAGCAAGAAGCTGGTGCAATACAAATTAAGACGACAAGGAGAGATGACTGGCCAAGTTATGGCGGTGGAAGGTGGCGGGCCTGAAAAGGACTTCCCAGCGAAGCTCACAAAGCAGGTGGTTCTTTGTTCTATCATTGCTGCCTTTGGTGGTCTTATGTTTGGGTACGACATTGGTATTTCTGGTACGTACTTAGTTATCTCATCCTTAATTTATTCTTGTTCCCGTATTTTTGTTTTGTTTTGTTTTGTTTTTGAGATCTCAATCTTTAGTGCTACATGTGCATGGCAAGATCGTTTAGGTTCAATTAGAGCTTAATTACCACGTATGTACGCCGTGGCAGCCTATGCCCGGAGCCTTTATAAGTTAAGAGCTCCAACAATTACCAGAAATCGAATCGAATGGAATTAACCCCTGACTCGCTCTATACCAATTCTTAGATCAAGCACACAGCACTAAGTTAATATTAGTTACTTTAAATTTTGGTTCTCAAAAAAACTTAATTAAACTTTGATTTTAGAAGATTTACTTGTCCTTACCAAAATCTAAACCTTAAGTTGTTCATATGTCATGACAAACACCAATTTTGTGCAAGAAACACATGTTCATGCTCATGCATATACAACGAATTTAGCATTATATGGATCTGTTCACATCATTTGATTTGATGCAGGGGGAGTGACAGGGATGGATGATTTCTTGATAAAGTTCTTTCCAGCTGTGTATATCAAGAAACATGAGGCAAAAGAAAACAACTACTGCAAGTATGACAATCAGCTTCTTCAACTCTTCACATCTTCCCTCTACCTTGCTGCTGTTGTATGCAGCTTCTTTGCATCCCAGTGTTGCAAGAGATTTGGTAGAAAGCCCACCATGCAACTTGCATCTCTCTTCTTTCTCATCGGAGTCGTTTTTAACACTGGGGCAGTTAACATCATCATGCTAATTATCGGAAGGCTTTTTCTTGGCGCTGGAGTTGGATTCGGTAATCAGGTAGTTCATTTCTACCTTTAAATCATAATCGCTTGGATATATAATCATATCTGACTGATGAAATGCATGATTTTGTATCCATTAATTTTTCTGTAAACCCTCTTTGTGATGCACTAATTCTAGCTGTACTTAATTCGCCATCTTAACATAAACTCCAGGCAGTGCCATTATTCATATCGGAGATTGCTCCAGCAAAGTACAGAGGAGGCCTGAACATCTGCTTCCAATTGCTAATCACAGTAGGCATTCTATGTGCAAATTTGGTTAACTATGGCACGTCTCACCTCCACCCCCAAGGGTGGAGAGTGTCATTAGGTGGAGCTGCCTTTCCGGCCATTTTTCTTGGACTAGGTTCTCTACTGATTGTTGAGACACCCACGAGCCTAATAGAGCGCGGGAAGACTGAAAAAGGCTTAGAAACTCTAAGAAAGATAAGGGGGGTTCAAAACGTCCAGAAAGAATATGATGAACTTTTGCGTGCAACCGAGGTGGCTAAACAAATCAAACACCCATTCACGAACCTAATGAAAAGATCCAGCCGGCCGCAACTTGTGTGTGGTACGATTCTTCAAGTGTTCCAACAGTTCACTGGCATAAACGTGATCATGTTTTATGCTCCGGTATTGTTTCAAACAATGGGATTAGGAGGAAATGCTTCATTGTTGTCAGCTGTTGTCACCGGTTCCATTAACTCATTATCAACGTTGGTTGCTGTATTTGGCGTCGACTGGTTTGGAAGAAGATTTCTGCTTATCGAAGCTGCCATTCAAATGCTCGTTGCTCAGGTACGTTGAAGTAAACATGGTTTCTGATTAAATAAAAAGTATAGTAGTATTGTAGTAATGAAATTAATGACCGCCTTCTTATCTTATGCAGTGTTTTACTGGAGTAATACTTTCAGAACATTTAAAATCTACCAACGCCATCCCCAAGCATTACGCATACGTTGTGGTAATCATGATCTGCGTTTTTGTTTCTGGTTTCGCTTGGTCTTGGGGGCCACTCGGGTGGTTGATCCCGAGTGAAATATTCCCCTTAGAGACTAGACCAGCTGGGTTTTTCTTTGCTGTTAGCACGAACATGATTTGCACATTCCTCATAGCTCAAGCATTTCTGACCACGTTATGCCATATGCGATCGGGGATATTCTTCTTCTTTAGTGCGTGGATTGTTGTTATGGGAATGTTTGCCTTGTGCTTTCTGCCGGAAACGAAGGGGATACCTATAGATGAAATGAACGAGAGGGCATGGAAAAAACATTGGTATTGGAAGAGGTACTTTGATCAACAATGTGTTGAAGGAGATGAGAAAGGCACCCAAAGCCAAAGCTAAGAATTGAAGGAAGACAATTAGTTTAGGCCTAGATAGCTAGTTCTACTTTTACGCTATATGTCGATTAGCTTTACATAATTTCAAACTCTTTGGAATTTTGTTTTTCTTTTTATGAAGACTTTTAGCTATAATTTTTTTATCAATACATTAATTTGCATCAACTGTTAATAGTTCATGGATGATTTCTGGATGGGTATTTGATTTTTTTGGTTTGTGCGTGTGTCTGTTGTTTGAACTTTGAATGAAGGACCTGACATCCAACCAATGTTTCTGTTTCATTTGAGGAATCATCCTCCGAAGCATTGGCTGTTCCCTTGCCTGAAAAGGCACATATACAGACAGGGGAATTGGGGGCTACGCCATCTCATGATGGTGATTCTGTAAAACCAAAGGTTAGTAAGTTTCTTTTTAATGCAATCCTTGAATGTGATATTGTAAATATAAACATTTAAGGTGAAAGGAGAAAAAAGCATTAGTGAAGTGTCATTTACATATACTAGTAAGGTTCACGTGCGTTGCACGTGGTGTTAATGATTTTGTTAAAAGTGATTTGTTGGTTTCTTCATTTTTTTGTTGACTTTTAATTATTAGATTTTTGTGTGTTTTAATCTTTACAGTTTTTTAGACTTATAAATTATGTTGTTATGTAACATTTATGATACTTCGTTTTTCGGTCATTTATAATGTATGTTTTTAGTCATTGTATAGCAATTTATACTACACATTTGTTTTTTTTATTGGTTATTTTTAAATCTCTTTTTTTAATATCAAACATGAGTTCATTCATTTTTTATCAGTTTGTCAATTGAAAACAATTCAAACTTTCTATCTTAGATAAGCACATTGTTGTTGGAAACTTTGCTTATGTCGTTTATGGAATTTATGACTCTTTTAAAAAAAAAATATTGTGTTGGAGAATCAAACTCTCAACCCCAAAGTATATAGTTACACTAAAAAATACAAAATTCCACCAAAGTATCTATGAAGTCCCACTTTGCCACACCCAACCTATGTTTTGCGTCATTTACATATCATTTTATAACTTTTTTTCTAGTTTACTTGATTAGATTCAGCTCCAACGAAAGGATGGAGGTCAGCAACATTGAAAGTTGATGAAACGCCATAATTATCCGGTAATTCTACTTCATAAGTATTTCCACCAATCTTTTTCAAGATCTTGAATGGACCATCAGCCCTTGGTTTCAACTTTCCATGACGTCCACGAGGGAATCGCTCCTTCCTCAAAGTAATCCAAACCAAATCTCCCTCCTTAAAAGCTGATTGCTTCCGATGCTTATTTGCACTTCTTTGGTACTTCCCATTTTGCTTGATAATTTCTCGTCGAACCTGCTCATGCATCTTCTTGATGTACTTAGCACGTTTTTCACCGTCACCACTAAAATGTTGAGCGGTTGTATGCCAAGCTTTGTCATGTGAAATTTTATAATCACTACTTGTGCATGCTTGACTCGTGTCTATTTGGGTGGTTCGACTTGGGATTTCGCATTGGAATTTGGGTCGGGTCGCCACACCATCGATGGGAGGAGTTGCGTCAATGGGGCCTCTATCACTTTGGTCGAAAAGTTAGGGCTACCCACAATAGCTCATCCTTGTCTGTACGAGTTATATGGACTCCAAAAGGGCATGGGAATCATGGTAACCTTGTAGACCGTCATCTTGTTCTCAATTGGGGGCTTTGAAGAAGAAGTACTATGTGACGTCCTTCCTATAGACTCTTGTCACGTATTGTTAGGACGACCATGGCGGTTTGTTATCCATGACAGAAGGCAGAATACGTTTATTGGTACGAAGGGAAAAAAAGGTTCTGGCTGAAACCATCTGCCTCGATTATAGAGGAAGAAAAACGTGCCAAAGAGAGACGAGAAAAGGAAGAAACAGAAAAGCAAGAAAAAGAAAGACATGAAAAGGAAGAAGAGGAAAGACTTTAAAAGGAGGAAGTAACGAAAATTGAAGATCTGAATCCTTTTACATTAAGGATTCTAAATGCAGATTCTAAGGTAACCTCATTTGAAAATGGGGTGGATGTTTTGACGCGAGTAGGACAGCCTATGGACATTATTGAAGTCGAACATGGGGAATTGCAACCCCACCAATCTTATGTAGCCAAGGCATGTTACTTTACTAGTCGGATTATTGTTCTTGGGCAAAGTTCAATGGTGATTTACATGAGGTGGAGAAAAAAACGTGATTGTGCATCAATGTGGTTCTACTTTGTTTTTAAACCACCTTGGGTAGTGTGTTGGAAGACAAAGAAGATAGGTTTAAGGGTTGTTTTGATACTGATGAAACAACCCGTTAATTATGCTATTAAGGAATTGGGAAATTTGAAGATTTACAATTTCCTTTATACTAAGACTAGTTACAGCATGGTTCAGATTTGTTGTGCTGAAATTAATTGTTTGGAGCTGAATCATTGTGCACTTGGTGGATCACAATCATGGTGTTCCTCGTGGTTGGATTTGTGGTTCTTTCTTGTATTAAAAGACAAAGGAATGCCGAGTTTGCTTGCTAGCTGGAGGAAAAACAAATGGCTTGGGGTTGTGTTCGTTCAAGAAGAAAGTCACCTACAGTTCGTTAAAGGCAAGATGGAAAACCTTGACACAAACGGCAACAAAGAGACAGATGGGGACGTGTGTGGGACGGGATTTCTAACCGAAAGGGGGCTGGAAATAGCCAAAACAAAGGGAAGCAAATTGGGGTTCAAGTTAGCTGGGGAAAACTGCAATAAAAATGCACGATTGGAGATAGAAGAAATAACGGGTATAACTGCTTCAAAATTTCAGCGAGAAGGCTTTGGGTTAAATCCCAAACAATGTATGGAAGAAGTCGAATATTGGGCAGCAATCCTTGACATGTTCGTGGGGTTTGTAGAAAGCAAAAGGGGAGCTATTGGGGACCTAAGCAACACGGGTTGGATGACAAAAGGGCATGAAGCGGATAACAACAAAGGCCGAGTTATTGGGGTCCGAATTAGCTGTGGAAGAATTAAGAGACACAAGTAATTTCGCAAAAAATGGGTTGTCTCTACATCCCTTTATGTTGTTTGAGAGAAACAAGAATGAAGCAAGTGGGAAGCTAAGTGGAATGGCTTCGGTGGCAGCAAGGTATCTGAAAGTAGCAAAGGCACTAGCTCACATATTGGGTAGTGAAGACGGCAAAGTGGACAGAATTCATATGCTATTTCATTAAACACAAAGGAGAGGGGTTGTTCAAGCAGGTTGTTGTAATCAGGTTCGAGGAAAGCAAGGAACAAGAGTCTCTTTTTAAAAGCAAGGAACCAAGCAAGAGGGGACTGTTCGAGTATAGTGGGTTAACCAACTTTGAGAATAGGAAGGTCCGAGGATTGAGGACAATCCTCCCCGAAGAGGGGGAGTTTTATGCATGTGGGGATGTGAAGAATGGAACTTGTGTTGAGAAAAAGAGAGAATTTGGTGAGTAACTTTTCTGTATATTTTCAATGAACATAGTACAGCATATATATTCATATACAAGAGACAATTAATCCTATATCTAAGGCTAAGAATGTGTGATTCACCAATTGTGGGATATGATTTATGCTAAACAGGGGAAGTTAATTAAGGCCATATATTACAAGAATATTTCCTAAATCTTAACACTCCCCCTCAAGTTGGAGAGTGAATATCGTGAAGTCCCAACTTGCCACGTAACGTTATAAATTGATCCTTCCCTAATGCTTTTGTAAAGACATCTGCTAGCTGGAAGCGAGTAGGAATGTAGGAAGGACTGATCAAACCTGCTTGCAACTTTTCTCTAACTATGTGGCAATCTATTTCAATATGCTTTGTACGCTCGTGGTAAACGGGATTAGCTGCAATATGCAAAGCTGCTTGATTGTCGCAGTTTAGTGGTGTCGGAGCTATTTGTAGAACCTTTAAGTCTTGTAAAATGTAACGCAACCAAGTTATTTCCAAGCATGTATTTGCCATAGCTCGATACTCGGCTTCTGCCGAAGATCGAGAAACATTAGCCTGCTTCTTTGATTTCCATGAAATAAGTGAATTTCCAAGGAAGATGCAATATCCTGTAACTGATCTTCTTGTGGCGCGACATCCAGCCCAATCGGAATCGCAAAAGGCTCTTAATGTTAGGCTGTTGTTTGAAGATAGTAACAAACCTTGTCCAGGAGTTCCTTTTATGTATCTAAGGATTCGTAAAGCTGCATCCCAGTGAGGTTTTCGAGGTTCTTGCATGAATTGGCTCAATACTCGAACTGAGTAGACTATATCCTGGCCTTGTGACAAGTGAGATAGATTAGTCTTCCAACCAATCTTCTATACTTAGTTGGATCATTTAGTAATTCACCATCTATGGGAGTAAGTTTCAAATTTTGCTCCATTGGGAATTTCTCCGGACGTGCCCCTGTAAGTCCAGAATCTTGCAGAATGTCTAAGGCATACTTTCTTTGTGACATGAAGATACCTTTTTTTGATCGAGAAAATTCAATTCCCAAAAAATATTTCAAGTCTCCGAGATCCTTAATGCGAAAATGCTTGAGAAGAAATTCTTTGAGTCTCTTAATTTCTTGAATGTCATTGCCTGTGAGAAGAATGTCGTCAACATAAATGAGGACTGCAGTTAATGAAGTACCTCGAGCTCTTGTGAAGAGGGAATAATCTGCTTTTGACTGTTGATAGCCGGCCTTTTGAATAGTGTCTGAGAAGGTAGAGAACCAGTTTCTTGAGGCTTGCTTAAGCCCATACAATGATTTATTGAGACGACACACAATATTGTCCCCCTGTCGTCGAAGACCTGGTGGGGGTTCCATGTATACAATTTCGTGCAAGTTGCCATGAAGAAAGGCATTCTGAACATCTAATTGGTGTGTGAACCAATTACGAGCAACAGCAACACTGAGAAGGCAGCGGAGTGTGGTCAGTCTCGCTGTTGGAGAGAATGTTTCACGATAATCAATGCCCTCTACTTGATTATACCCTTTAGCGACGAGGCGAGCTTTGTACCGTTCAATAGTCCCATCAGACTTGTACTTGATCTTGTAAACCCATTTACATCCGATTGGTTTGTGACCCGGAGGAAGAGGGACAAGATTCCAAGTGTTATTTTGCTGCAATGCCGTCAATTCTGTATTCATGGCTTCTTGCCAATGTGGATCACCAATAGCTTGGGCATAGGTTTTAGGCTCTGTATGTCCTGTAATATTAGCTAGAAAAGTGCGATGGATTGGAGAAATGCGAGAATATGAAAGAAAGTGAGAGAGAGGATACCGAGTACTTGATGTAGGACTTGACATTGAAGCAGAATGATTGGCTTGAGATGGCAGCACGTAGTCTTTATGCCATGTCGGCGGTTGCTTAGAACGGGTAGACTGTCGTACGGGGGGAATGGAGGGAGTGGACTCTACGGGTCGTGTAACATGGGTATGTGTTGTTGGTTCAGGCGGAGGTAGAGAGGGCTCATTTTCTTGATTTTCAGAAGATTGGACTGGTGAGAGAGGTACGGGATTGGGGATGTCAAAAGAAAGATTAGGTAGCACAACATCCGGGTTAGATGTAGTTTGGACATCAGAGAAGGGAAAAATGGTCTCAAAAAACTTGACATCACGACTTACAAAGAATTGCTTAGTTTCCATGTCATAAAGTTTGTATCCTTTGTGGCCAGTAGGGTAACCAACAAATATGCAACGCTTGGCACGAGGGTCAAATTTTTTTGTGGGGTGGACGATAGTTGCATAACATAAACAACCAAAGACTTTTAAGTGATCAAATGTTGGTGGACGATTATATAATAACTCAAATGGAGATTTATTTGACAACAATGGTGATGGCATTCGATTAATTAAGTAAACAGCAGTTGAAATGCATTCACCCCAAAAAATAAGTGGCAACTGAGATTGAAAAAGCAGTGCACGTGCAACAGCAAGAATATGGCGATGTTTGCGCTCCACAACTCCATTTTGTTGTGGGGTGTAAACACAAGTGCGTTGGTATTCAATTCCATGGTATCGAAAGAAATTTCTCATGGTTAGGAATTCTGATCCATTGTCGACTCGAACAGCTTTAACGTAAGCACGGAATTGTATATAGGCAAAATCAATGAAGGACTTGAGAATGTTCTGTGTTTCAGATTTGTTTTGCATGAGAAATGTCCATGTGCATCGTGTAAAATCGTCAACAATACTAAGAAAGAAACGTGCCCTTGAGTGTGTAGGGACTTTATGTGGACCCCAAATATCACAATGCAACAAATCAAAAGGAGCATGAGTAGATATTGAACTTGAAGGAAAAGGAAGCCGTGTTTGCTTAGCCATAGGACAAACATTACAATTATTATCATAAGGGATATTATTCGAGGGTAGTAGTGACGAAACCAATTTGAGGCGGGATGGCGATGGATGCCCAAGACGCATGTGCCATAGATTTGGGGTATGAGAGACTTGGTGAGAAGCTGATGTTCTTTGCAATGGGGACATGTAATAAAGACCTCCGTGCTGTTTACCCGAGCCAATCATCTTCCCCGTAGCCAAGTCCTGTAAGATACAAAAGGTTGGAAATAAGATTACACAACAATTCAAGGCACTAGTGAGTTTGCTTACAGATATTAGATTTAAATGGAATGAGGGGACACATAAAACATTGTCTAAGGATATGTCAGAATTAAAAAGCACTGTGCCTGTTGAAGTAATTGGTGCTGAAGAGCCAGTGGGTAAATTGACAGTAGGTATTAATGAGGGTTTTGTTTGAGTGAGAAGTGTGGAATCAGAAATGATATGATCGGTAGCTCCGCTATCTAGAATCCAAGGATTTGTGAATATAGAATTGACTGAAGCATTGGCAAAATTGAATGCACTGTAGCGCTTGCATAGGCATTGCTATTACCTAAGCATTATATTGATTCATCATAGATGACATAGCTTTCGGCAAGTTCGGATTCTGCTCGTGGAAAACCATGTAATGATTTTGAGTTGGAGTCCTGGTGATTGGTCTGCAACATCTGAGCGTGTGCATTTTTGTCTTGCAGGGATCCTTCATGTGTAGATTGCAAAGAATCAATTGCATTGGCAGTATGAAAAGTGTTACGCCCATTCCCCCGAGCACTACGCTGCTGTTGGGCTTGATTCGGTCGATTGGTTTGAGTCCATGTTCCATTCTTGTGTTTGCATCGCCCTCGGTATGACCTTTCTTATCACAATACTTGCAATAAAATTTTAAAGTTCGACAGTTCTCAATTGTATGCCCTATTCTACTGCAATGATCACAGTACTTATCTTTGGGGATACTTGATGAGTTGTTTGGTCGACCATGTATCGCAGCAGCAATTGAAAAATTTTCAACAGACTCCGATGTCACCTGTCGTTGCGTTTCATCTTGAATGACTAGTGAGTAGGCCTGACGGACATTTGGCAATGGTGTCATCATGAGAATATTGGTGCGAACAGTGCTGTAGTTGTCGTTGAGGCCCATAAGGAATTGCATCAGTCTATCTTCTTCTGCTTGATCGTGGTGTGCCTTCATCTGATTGCATGTGGGAATCGACCGGTACGCCTCTAACTCATTCCATAGGCCCTTGATTTTTGTGTAATAAGATGAGACTGTCATTGTTCCTTGTGAAAGAGATGCCAATGATTTCTGAATTTGATAGATTGCTGGTGCATTTTTTTGTGAGAATTGATCTCGAAAATCCTCCCAGACTTGCTGGGCAGTTTTGGCATGAACTACCCCTTTCGCAAGATCGGGTTCGACTGAATGAGTGAGCCATGATAATATCATGCTGTTGCACTGATTCCGTGAGGGCAAATTCGCTGGTTGTTCCTTTCATCATCGGTGATTGGATTGATCCATTGATAAATCCAATTTTGTTTTTGGCTGTGAGTGCGTGAATCATGGCTTTACTCCATGATGGATAATTGACTCCATTCAATTTTGTTGGAACGAGCATATGTCCGGGCTGATCTGAATGATGGACAAAGTATGGGTTTGAGGCATCCATGGCATCAGATTTCTTCTGTGTTATTTGGCTTGTATTTGTCATAGTGTTTGTGGGATTTAGAAAAGAAAAGTAAAGTAATCAGTCACCAAGATGTGGCTCTGATACCATGTGAAGAATGGAACTTGTGTTGAGAAAAAGAGAGAATTTGGTGAGTAACTTTTCTGTATATTTTCAATGAACATAGTACAGCATATATATTCATATACAAGAGACAATTAATCCTATATCTAAGGCTAAGAATGTGTGATTCACCAATTGTGGGATATGATTTATGCTAAACAGGGGAAGTTAATTAAGGCCATATATTACAAGAATATTTCCTAAATCTTAACAGGGGAAGCCAATGTGTTTGGGGAAAAGGGCATGGGTTGGACTTAGGGGACGCACAGTTAGAAGGAAGCTCGTATAAAGGGTATAGAGGACATGGTCACAAGTTGCAAGGTTGTTAA
This sequence comes from Codonopsis lanceolata, assembly GCA_013146195.2. Taxonomy (NCBI): domain Eukaryota; kingdom Viridiplantae; phylum Streptophyta; class Magnoliopsida; order Asterales; family Campanulaceae; genus Codonopsis; species Codonopsis lanceolata. The sequence continues at coordinate 100,566,633 of CM028380.1, read as the reverse complement.
AGCTGGATTCGTGCAAAGTAAGGGCCTAAGGGGTGGCGTGACAAGATCAAGTGGGCTCTAAACGTTATTGGGCTGCAAGACAGATTAAGGTTAGTCAGCGAATGCATAGGTACATGGATCAAAGCTAAAAAGGTTAGGATTAACAAGTGCATGGGCGGGGTTGTTACACGAAGGGAGCAACCACGCGTGGACCACGACAGGAAAGGGTTTGGAAAGTTGTTCAGGTTGGGCTTTTGGAAAGAAGGGCTCGGTGTGGGTAAGGGAGAGCTTGCAGGGTGCAACATGGGCCAAAGGGGACAGCCGGGTTAAAAAGGGGAGTGGCACCAACAATCCTTGAAACTCAAGGACTGACGTAGAATAGTTTTTTTTATCTGCTATAATCAAAGTCCTTAAAGGACTACTAGTTAGGTTGTTATTTGGTTTCCTTAAAAATTAGATTCTATTTTATTGTTTTCTAGTTTGTTAGGAAGTTTTTATTTGACTTAAATAGCAATTTGGTCACCCTACTTTCACACTTTATTCATTAAGCTCACTCTACTATTTTTTTTCTCACTTTAATCACTATACTTTGACTTTACGATCAATAAACTCACTCAGCCCATTTCCGTCTGGTATCTTGGATGGAAATTATCAAAAAGACTGAAATACCCCTCATATAATACTCTATTAAAGGATATTGAATAATAGAACTCAAAAGATGATAATACCCTCAAAACTCTCTTCACTAACTGAAGTCAAAATCCAATTACGTTTCATCTCCCCCTCTCTCTCTCTAACCCTAATTTTTATAAATTAGGTGGGTGTGGGCATGTGTTATGGATGTGGGTTATATGGGTTTGAGATCTAAAAACCTTTGATTCCCAACAAACATTAACCAAGACCTAGATGGTCAAAGTAAAATGTTCTCTCCCTAATTTTCTCTCTCTTGCTTCTCTCTTGAAAACCCCATTCGGAAATCCATTATGCTTAAATTCGTCTTCTTTTGTTCGCTTGCTTTCACCTTTCAGATAGGTCAGAAGTAGGTCCCTCAGATGGTAAAGAAGAAGAGATTCCTTCTCAAAGTGAATGAGGGTTCAAAATAAGACTAACTGAGAAGACGTTTGTGCATCTGGAGGAAATTCTTGAGTATTCATCATACAGAGGGATTCAAGGTGCGAAGATTCCTCTGTCACGCTTGGTTTTGCCTTTTCTTTTTACTTGTCTTTCAATTCCATTTTGTTGGCAGATTGGAATTTCTTCTTCGTATTTCTTTCTTTATATGCTTAGATCTAATGTCATCATTTCTGTCTCAATGGACTGCTCTCCAATTTCGGCGAAGATCTTGATGTGGTTGACCATAAACGGTGAAGAACTCTGATGCTCTCTAATTTCGGCGAATATACAGTGATGCTTGGATTATAGTCTATGACGCTCCATTATTCGATATGCACCGGCTCAGTCGTGCAATTGCAAGAGGATTCCCCATTGCCAGAGTCGGCTTCGTTGTGGGGTTTGTGAGAGGAACGCCTCTGGATTTGGGTCTTCAATGCCAATTTAAGACCTCGATATTTCTTGTGAGATCGAATCTAAAGAACTTCTGCTTCTATGAGGATGGCATTGTTGACATAATTCAAATGATTTATGGTATTCTACGGCTTCTTCTTCTTGAATTCAACTTAGTATTCTATGATTCAAAGAGCGTGCTCAAGTATTTCAACTTGTTGGGTATTTTCTTGAAATCAACTTGGTATTCTATGATGCAATTTCTGAGATAAGTTCGTTAGTGGCAGTTTCTTAGTTAGCCCTCAATTAACTTTTCGAAGTGATTGTTATATATTTAGATCATTTAAAATCTTTTGTAATTTGATTTTGCTTTCATCAATGGATAAAACAATTCTCTCTCATCTCAGTCTTTGTCTCGTGTTCATTTCATAGCCAAAGTTAACAACTGTTATTATTATTAATTGGTTTATATCGTTATTTGGTCACCCTACTATCATATAAGGAAGGGAGGGGGCATTTTCGGATTTTAAAAAAGATCTTAAGTTTTCCGTCCAAAAATTTGGATGGAGTGATGAACGTGAGAATTAAGGCCAAGTACAATGACTAATGTGAAAAAAATAGTATAGTGAGCTTAATGAATAATTCGTCAAAGTATGATGATCAAATAGCTATTTAAGCCTTTTTATTTTTGGTAACTAGGCATTTACTTTCACGGATTAAAGTAGATTTTGATTTCGAAAGAAATCCCCGTGAAGAACAAGTGTTGTTCTTCTTCAAATCAATTCTTTCTTCTTAAGTGAGTGAAGCTTGAAAAGAATTAGTCGTCGGATTTCCTTACGTTGAGTGAGTGAAACTCAACCGGTGAGTCCGTAAATTATTATGTTACTTTCTTATCATTGTTGTGTGTATTTTAAGAGATTTTCAGGCTAGTGTTAAGCTGGGAATCTTCGGCCAAGTTATTACAACTTGGGCAGTTTGTTGGCGTTTGGAGTGAGTTTGGTGGACGTTTGGGGCAGCTTGGAGACATTCCAGATTGTTCCTAAACAGGCTAGGAATTTTGGTGATCAAATTCACATCAAAACCAAACTTACAACGACGACTAAACCTTAAATGTCGTGATCACATGCAAACATTATAAACATGATTATAAGGAATATAAATGCATCCAAGTAAGTATATGAAGACCTAGGATCTCCCTAAGGTCGCAAGCAAGAATGAAACAAGTAAATGCTTTACCAAGTCGAGTTTCCAACAACGTCAAATTACTCATAGTAACTCCAACAACTCTAGGGTATTGGCCCAAATCTAATTTATCCAAACACATGAAATCACACATAAGAAGTCCAACACGCAAGCGAGTCAAACTCGTAAAGTTTTGGGGTCTTACAAACCCCCCTCCTCCAAGTATGGATTTGGTTCAAATTTCCCCCTTAACTACCAATCGAAGCAATGTATTCCTCTCAACTATAACGTTTTATTCAATTACACCCTTTGTGGATCACTGTAGTTCAAGTTGAAGGAAAATGTCCACCTTAGATTCACGTGACCATCATTAGGTATTTTTTTTACCAATGTCATTTTTTATATTTAAATTGACTATCTTACCCTTATTTCTTCTAGGCCCTTTTTGGTAGTCCTTATGTATGAGGTAGTTAATTTTACCATCTCAAGCTATATCTGGTCTTGGTTGGTCAACCACTACACTCGAACTCGAGCTCAGATTGTCCACCACGTCGAGAGCTTAGTGCGTGTGATACCACAATGACAGAAATAGTTGGTTCTAGTAGGGATTAGTGAATGTTGTAAGGGCAAAATAGGCATGTCTTATTTTGGTCTTGTTCTTACCTTTCTTGGTCCTAAAGTTTAGGTGTATTTTTGGAAACAAAATATTGATAATATTTTGCTTTTCTTGATCCTAAAGTTTAGGTATATTTATGGACACAAAATCTTTGCAGTATTTCACTCCTATAATCGTCTCTATGAATCCTTATTTGTTTGGTAAGAAAATCTAGGGATTTAAGGTAGTTTATTTGATTACCAATACTCCTAATTCCTTAGTATGTTGGAGTTTGTTTCCTAATTAATGTGTAGGTCTCCTCCATTGTATAAATAAGGACCACGGCATAGAGGCAGAGGACACGTAGACAGAGTGTGCAGAACAAAATAGCAGAGCAGAGCAGAAGGCAGTGCACCAAATGAGATCTTTCAGAAAAATAGAGTTGCTGAAATTTGAATGCAGTTCCGGATGAAACTTCATCCTGAACTACATTGAAACTGTAGTGACTGTTTACTTTCCCTTGAGTTGCTAGGAAGTTGATTTTTTAATCCACGTTTTCTGTACCTTAATTTCTGTGGGTTTTTCTCTCCAAGACTTGTTGTCTTGTGAAAGTTTTTTTGTTTGGTGATTTCACATTTTATTTTGTAAAACACTTCATCTTTTTAGTGAAATGTTTTTGGCCATAAAGGTTGGGTCTACAAGCACAGGCTTGTAGACTGTTTGGTATTCCTCTGTGTTTAATTCCTGCTTTAGTTTTAAAGCCTTCCACAGTTTTAAGTTTCTGACCAATGCACTTCCCAATGTAGCTATAGTAACAAGCTATATTGCGAACTGTATTGACATATTTTGTGAATCCTAGCTACTATTAATCTTTTAAATGTGACATTCTTCCCATTGAGATCACTCTTGTCCTACCTCAACCTATAGACTGTGGAACGAGGACGAGGGGAACAACCACTGCCCTTGCAATCGCTACCTAACATCCAAGCTCTATGTTTACGAACCAGCTTTATCCCGGATAGATATAAAAAGGACTGATCATCAGGGCCGACCCTGAGCCTAGACTCACTAGGCAACCGCCTAGGGCCCCAATTTTTCAACCCAAAATAGAGCCCCTTAAATCCTAATCCCACTTAGTATATACTACTCCCTCCGTTCCGGGTAAAAAATCTCCATTTGAAAGTTAATTTTTTAAGAAAAATATATTTTTAGTAGTTCATTAGTAATAAAATGACAATTTCATGCCTAATTTTTTAAAAGTAGACTCTTTAAATGAAACATTTTAAAATAAAATAGCTTAGTCTTTACCCAAAATGGAGAGATAATATAGATAATGGGTCACTTTGAAAATTGAAATGTTATTCCATAAATTAGCTGGGATACTCCCCATCTTTCAGAGGCAACAAACAAAAAGTAAAGAAGGCTTGTAGGCAGGTAACCCTCAAGAGGTGAAATCAAAAATAAAATTATCAAATTGAAGTCATTGAGAAAAAGAAAAATAAAAGGAGAAAGCTGTCTTAGGGCTCGTTTGGTGCAACGTTTTGAAAACGCAGCTTTTTTAAAACGCAGCGTTTTCAAAACGGAGTTTTATATTTGTAAACACGTTTGGAAAATTATTTCAAAACGCTATTTTTCATAAACAGACTAGTTGAAAACGTAGCATATTTTTAAAACGCTACAAATTGGAGCGTTTTAAAACGCTCCACGTTTTTAAAACGATGCGTTTTAAAACGCTGCATTGAAACACTTTTAAAGAGAAAACGCTGCGTTTTTTACCAGCGTTTTGACCAAAACGCTCCACCAAACAAGCACTTAGTGCCACTGCAATTGAATCTTTGATATTTCAATTTTATTGTTATCAATTTTTTGAAAAAGTAAATCTCTAACCCTAATCTCTTTCTTATAAACTAACTTAAAATTTTGTTTGAGGCTTCTTTGTGTTTTCTTATGTAAACTCTGTTACAAGAATCAAGATGGTTATCTAAGTAATTAGCTAATTAGGTTTTAAGTTTCGCGTATTATATTTGATAATTTTATTGATTAATCAATTGTTTAATTTTTAGATTTTGTTTACTACTCCCCCATTTGGGCAAAAATTCCCCGTTTAAAAGTCAACATTTTAAGAAAACGACACTTTTAGTATTCCATTAGTAATAAAATGATATTTTTATGTCTTAATTTTTGAAAATTGACTCTTTAAGTGAAAAAATGGAATAGTAAACTCTTTCCCCGGAACAAATTAAGAATTTTGTAATGATTTTGGGTTTAAATATTTATTTGTTACTTGTTAGTGTGTCTATGTAACTTGTTAGTGTGTTTTCCAGGTACTAGTTTTAATGGGTCCTAAAAGGCTAGGCCTGACAATTACAACTCATTACACATTAACCCACCAACCCAACTCACGAATTACCCAACTCAACCCATTAATATTTTTGGGTTGAAACGGGTTACCTGTTTCTACCTAATAATATTAATGTGTCAGGTCGGGTTGAAACGGGTCGCTTCCGTTACCCATTTCGACCCGTGACTTTTAATGCAATAAATTTATGTTTTTTGGGGGAAATGCGGGCTATGGCGGGTCGACCCTCTTTAACTTGTTACACGTTTCAATCCAACCAATTCCGACCCAACTCATTTCAACCCATTTGACATTTTGATTCTAACGGGTTTCGACTCATTTCAACCCATTACTCATTTCAACTCAACCCACCCAATTATCATGCCTAATGGGTCTTAAATGACCTTATAAATCTGAATCTAAGAAAAGAAGAAAAAAAAAAGTAGAACAATTAATTCAATCTCAACCTCGAGCTTTTGATGAGTATTAAGAACCCACAAGTAAAAGAAAAACAAAAATTGGTGAATGAAGAAGATGAAAAAGAACATAGAGATGAGAATTAGAATGACGAACATATAAATGTAGAACCCCATGAATCTGCTGATGAGAGTGAAAATAGAAATGAGAATGATCAAAGTGGAGAAGTGGGTGAAGAATGTGAACAAATGACACTTTTATTTCTGAACCGTTTCATTTTTTGTTATTATAGATATACAAACGATGTTAAGTTTCATATTTTTTAAGTCGTTAATTCTACATTGTAAGTTTTTTTTATCATATGTTGGGGCCCTATTTTTATGTTCGCCTAAGGCCGGCAGAATCTCAGGTCGGTACTGCTGAGCATGCGGTAGGCTCTTGTATGCTACTCGCCTAGGTTGCCTTGTACTCTTTCTCATGTATCCGCCCTAATTACTATGCCTCAAAGAATATAATAGGAGGGAGCTGAAAGCTATACCCAAACTCTGTTCAATTCACTCCTTGTTTAAGACATTCTCTAGCATCTAACTTAATCAATGGACGACTTTTATCAACTTAGATCTCCAGTGTGCCACAAACTGTGTACCACTTATGTGCTACTTCATGTCAACCATTCATTGAATCTTAACTAATGATTGAGATGAAGTGACACACAAGTGGTATACAAATTGTGACACATGAGATCCGGGTTCGACTCTTGTAGGGTGAATCCAAACCAATTGAACGTGGATTTGCAGGCCAAATAGGAAGCAGAAGACTAGGGATCCACCAAGACCGAGCTCATCGGGTAGTATCCATGCGATTAGGTTCAATGGCGCCATCAGAACTATCAACAACACTTGCACTAAGAAAAGCAGACGAAACATAATCAAATCAGCTGGACGACTAGTATCAATAAATTGTACTGCTATTACAATACTACAATACTGAAACAAATTACAAGGGCGATATTGTTTTGGAGGCTAACAATGAAGAAAACTTTACTTATGGCAGTATTATAGATTCGGTGGAAATTAACCAAAATGTTGATTCAAAGGGAAGAGAATATTGGGACAGTTGCTAAGCTTGTACCAGCATCTGCAATGAAACAGGAACCAGACACATAACCAGAGGAGTCGTGAATTAGGTATCGGACAAGTGATGTCAATCCCGGGTTTACTGTGCCAAGTGTTTGCAAAGGTACCGTCCTCACAGTCACATTATTGAACCAATTCTTATTTATGAGACCTTCCGTTATCTCAGATCTGAAAATTCCAGGGTTAATGCAGTTCACTCTTATGTTGTTAGGCCCCAATTCCATAGCCATAACCTGTCATCATTATGATTTAAACAAAATGTTAGTACAACTGGACAACTCCAAAGTGAAATAATTAAAGTTAGTTTACCTTTGTCATTGTGTTAACGGCTGCTTTCGAAGAAGCATAGGCTATACCCCCGGGAAGATATACACGACTTGTACCAGCGATAGAGGAAATGTTGATTATTGAGCCTCTGATCTTAGCCTCACGCATAAGTATACCAACGTACTTCGATACCAACCATGATCCTGTTAAGTTTGTTCTGTAAATATGATTCCACTCTTCCTCTGGCATATCCAATGGATTCATGGGACGACCTATTCAATGTAATACAAGAGTTAGGCCACATTTAATTGGGTAAGTCTGGCGTTTGCCTCCTATGGTTGGCCTGTTCCACTTGTACTAGGTTCTTTAGATTTTATCATTACAGCATGGGTAGTTTAGTGATATCCATACACTGAATAGATTAAAAGAAAAAAAGAAAACAGAAACTACACATGATTGGTTTTGTTTAGGGATTATGCAGGGTGTATTGGTAAGACACTCATTTCCAAGAGGCCAATCCAGCACCTCATTTCCATACTAGTCCCCTTGCTCTACCACTCCCTCGCCCTCCCCCCCTTTCATTTTCGTCAGAGGTCCAGAGAAAAAGATGACAAACTCCATTTCCAAGGCCAGACAGATGTCTGATCCAATAATGGCATTAGAGAAACAGGGAAACACACAATTTCTCAGCTTCAACTGGGTATGAGGATACTCACTTCTCGCAGCTGAAGGTCATAAGCAAAGATTTTTTAATGACATTATGAACTAGCCAAAGAGCAAACAGATGCAGAAAGTGTCATGCATAGGGAGGTTAGTTTACTAGAGGCACTTCTTTAACAAGCTTGTTCGTTCTTCATTTTTGGTTGATGAACTATAATTTTCTGTGCTAACATTTATACTCATATGAGATAGTCACAAAGATATGAATGATTTTCATTCCATTGGTCAGCTGCTGCTGATTTTACCCATTATTATTATTATCAGTTCTGTTTGTTTCTATTTTCATTGTCGAGTTCCTGGATTTGTTTGTGTTATGGTTCCATAGTTCCATATGTTCTATCTTTTCTTTTGATAAGTAAAAAGATAATTACAAATTGCATGGATTAGAGTAGCTTCCCAATCTTTACTTGCGGAGTTTCAATCTGTGGATAGTTTGTAATAAAAGGCAGTAATATAGATTTTTTTTACTGGGAAAAATGAGTTTGATTCTTTCATTCTGTAGTTAATTTTGTTTCATATGCTTACCTATCAAAAAAAAAAATATGTTTCATATGCTACTCTTTATTAGAAAATGAAGATTGTTTTATTATTATTTTGATTTATTAAGTTTACATGTGCAGTATATCCTATTATAGGCACTAGATAGAGTTTGGTTGCCTTAGTTGTAGCTTTTGTCTTGGGCACAAAGTCATGCCTACTATATTGATTGTAATAGACAACCGAGAACGGTAACGAGGGTTCTCTTTCTGCTGCTTATTCTTCTCTCTATGTCTTTTATTTGTTTAACCTCTTTCATGGTATCAGAGCAGGTCGGTCGGAACTTGCTTTAATCCTTCCGCTTCTCCTTATTTTTTCTTGTTTACTATAACAATTTCTGGTGCTTGAATAACCAATCAAAACAACATTTTTGTTTGGTCCTCTTCCTTATCCTTCTTGCTTTTGAATAATCAAAAGTTTACCTCAACTAAATCAAATCAAAACTGGCCGATCAAGTCAGTCTTGAAATCTACTTTGCTACGCTTCTTCTCACCCTTGCTTTAACATAGACTCATTCCTCAGACTCTCATTAGCTTTTTGGCACAATACCAATTCACAACTGGGAGTTATAGATCTTCCATCTTACCGTCTCCAGTGCCAATAAAATCTCTTGGTGTCGTGCTATCACTTGGTATTTCGACCAGCCTCATCATCATACCTCACTTGGAAAAAAATAATAAACAAAATAAATCAAATCTGACCCGGTATTTCCTCTGTTCTCCGCCCTTGCACTGCTGCCGTTCTTCCTCTCCGTTTTTACGAGCAGTGGCATTAGAGAACGTTTAGGAATACCTGACATCTTTGTCAAGTGACCCAAGTTTTGAAGAAGGTGGTCATATTCTTCTTCGAATCGGTTTCTTATCCTTAATAATATATATATATATATATATATATATATATATACTCCCTTCGTTTTCAAATTATCGTCCACCTTTTCTTTTTCGTCCATTCTTAAATAATTGTCCTCATTCAAAACTATCTCTTTTAAGAAAACACTTTTACTACTTTATCCTTACTTTTTCTACCTACTTTAATTATGGCCACATACTCAAGGGTATTAAAGGAAACCACACATTTCACCAATATTTATAATAAAGTCAATTATTTTTTCTTAAACGGTGTGCCGGGTTAAAATAGACAATATTTTAAAACGGAGGGAGCATATAATATGGATGAATATTCAATGTTATTACCTTCTTCCGCTTCGGTTTCTTCAGCTCCTCATTGGTATATTGAGGATCTTTTTGATCAAATCTATTTCCTTAGAAAACTCCCTCATCAATCTTTAATTCATTGTCTAATACACACACACACATATATATACACTACATACTGAATCATACAAGTTGCCTTAATTTTGGTATAAACCAATATCATTATAATATCAAGAGCTCTGTATCTTCTTTTCTTTTCTTTCTATTTTTTTAGGTATGCTTTTTCATGAACAAGTCTCTCCAAGATTTAATGGTAAAATCGAGAAGCTTTCGATATTAGATGATGCTGATGGAATTGTTACAAAGTATCAATCTCACCAAGTCATTATCCCAACTTCATTGGCTTGGGCACATAATCCTCTACAGTATACAGCATTTGGTTCGATCCAAAGCCATACTGTACAAAGGGAACATTTACGCATTTCACTAGTTACGATTTTCTTTCTATAGTAGGTCAATACTTAATGCATTAATGACAACTGAAGGTCTAATGCATTAAAGATCCAAGTAATTGATGCTGCAGGCTACGAGACCCACTAATAAGAACATTATAGATTTAGTTAGTTGAGATCATAAGGGTTTAGAAGAACTAGGTATACAGTATTGTTGGTTATGGGTGCGCCTTTATTAGTGTCTAAAACAAAACCAACTTCTCCAAGATGTTGGGAATTGGGGCGATGCAGTGTGAGGCTTTTACTTGATCGAAGGTGTTTTTTTTACCTTTTTTTCAGGGAGGATAGTGGTGGTGGTGTGTGCCTGTATGTGTGTATGTGTGTCAAAGATTGAATTCGTACCAACTTGTCACTAGCAGGGGGAAGGTTTGGGCAAGGTTTGGATGTAAATCCATTGAGAATATGCGTCGGAACAAATCAGTGGGAACAAATCAGTGAATTCTCAACAGAGTTCGTAGCCTTTATCACGCCGTGTCACCTTATTTAGGTGATTAGATGGTCATGATTAAGAGAATCACCAATGCAATATGGAAAAAATTGAGTGCTATCTAGGATTTACACTTTTTGAACAAAAACAAAAAACTCTTCAATACAACTGTGAATAAGGATTGTGGATATGACATGTCATCCATTTTTGTCAATCTCTCACGTTTTAGAGCATTTTTCTTTTCAAAAACTCTTCCTATCCGTGCACAATCCGATATCTCTTTTGCTGCTGGTCATATTTTGTTAGGAGGAAGAAAAGAATTTTCACCTGGGAGGCTGTCCCATTAGGAGTGATTTGGAAGATTTGGAGGGGGAGAAATCAACAGATTTTCAACGAGGAAGAGACAATGGCTGAGCTGAAAAAGACTTTGCTTAATTATCTTTTCTTTTGGTTCTCATACTGAGTACCACAACAGCCCCATCAGCAATTCTTATGTAGTGTATACTTCTAGTGTACAAAGGAAGCGTCACCCATTTTGACGCTCTTGATTCTATAATACATAAAGCATTTCATTTATGACTTTTTTATCAAATTTAATTTTAGTGGTGAAAATTCACAGTTACATTGAAAAAACCCTTTTAATCAAATGTATATGAATTAATTGAATGTAAATGAACCCATCAAATCTTGAACGTAAATGAACACATCATTTAAATACACAGTTCGTCAACGAAAACGCCATCATTTAAAACAAAAAATTGTACAGATAAGATCACATAATCGTGTGGCCACACCCACATACTCCAAAGAACAACAATAACGGTTCCTTACCTTTTACTCTTGACAGAGACCAATTACTCTCTATGTTTTCAAAATATTCTCTGGGTTGACCCAATACACCATTTAAGAAAAACGAATTGACTAAATTATAAATATTCATGAAATGTGTGGTTTTCTTTAATACCCTTGAGTATATGTGGTCATAATTAAAGTAAATAGAAAAAATAAGGTAAAGTCGTAAAAGTGTTTTCCTAAAAGGGAAAGTTTTGAAAGAGAACAATTATTTAAGAACGGATGAAAAAAGAAAGGTAAACAATAATTTGAAAACGGAGAAAGTATATTTTAGTTGGTCAAATAAGGGTTGGCAGTTGGTACTCAATTGTCTATTTCCCATTTTATCCGTACTAAAATAATTATTGTCTTTTAAAAACTTGTTTTCAAAAAAACAATTTTACCGCTTTACGTTTACTTTTTCAACTGTTTTAATTATAGCCACATGCTTAAAGTTATTAAATAAAACCACATATTAAATCAATATTTATAATATAATCAAATTTTTTAAGGGAGGGGAGGCTATTTATGGTCTTTCACAAATAAAGGAATAGATGGAACTGCCATGAAAGGGCTTATTAGTATACATCACATATCCTGGATCAAGTAAAGACTCTGGGTTTCCAACAAGCTACTGCTACATCCATTTCATTAGGAATTGATGATCTTTTAATTACAATACCCTCTAAGAGATGGCTAGTTCAAGATGCTGAACAACAAAGTTTCATTTTCGGAAACCATCATAATTATGGGAATATACACGCGGTAGAAAAATGACGCCAATCCATTGAGATATGGTATGCTACAAGTGAATATTTGCGACAAGAAGTGACTCCTATTTTTAAGATGACCGACCCACTTAATCCAGTCCATATAATATCTTTTTTGGGAGCTCAGGGAAATGCATCTCAGGGTGTAGCATTTCTCACCTAGTCAACGGTCAAGTAGACAAGTCAACAGTGATGGCTGGAATTATTTGTACAAGTCATTCTCATAAAAATAAATTATACTCCCCCCGTATTTAAATTATCGTCGATCTTTACTGGTTCATCCGTTTTAAAGAATTGTTCTCATTTTTTAAACTTTCTCTTTTAAAACATTCCCTTTTAAATCTTTTTGAACGTAAAGTAAACACAATTCTGAATTCCAAACACGATGCAACGAAACGCGAACAAAGGAATTACCAAAATCTACCAAACATAAAATTAAACATAAATTAAATAAATAAATAAATAAGATCAACAATATGAAAATCAATTTTACCTGAAATACCGGCGTTATTGATCAAAGCATCAATTCGGCCAAAGGCATCCCAAGCTTTCTTAACGACGGCTTCGATGGTGGAACTGTCGGCGCTGACATCGAGCTCGAAAGCCACGGCTCGGACTGATTGATCGGAACTGGGATAGTCTTTGTTGATTTGATCACAGAGAGATTTGAGTTTTTCAACGCGACGAGCGATGGCGATGATCTTGCAACCGGCTTGAGCTAGGTCGATGGCAAATTCGAGGCCGCTGCCGGATGAGGCGCCGGTGATTAACACTACTTTTCCGGTGAGATCGTGCCATGGCTCGAGTGTCGTTGTTACCTGGCTTGCCATTTTGGTTTATGTTTCGATATTCAGAAGACCCACACGGACCTTAAAAACACATTTAGGGAGAGACAGAGAGAGAGTGAGGTCCAAATTGGCGTCTGAATTCTTTATGTGTAGAAATGCATAGACTGCCACTGTTTTTTGACTTTTGCTTTTCGATAAGACTCCAAATTGGCGAAAGTAGTCTTTGTGGGGTAGCTGTAGCTTAGGAACTTAGGAATTGGTAGATTCCTGCTCCTGTCCAAAAATGACTTGAAAAAAGGGGTATTTTTATCACCGAATAAAGTAACAGCAAAATCTGTAAAGGTAATATCATTTAAAAGGAAAAAAATTACTTCATTATCTTTCTCAATATTTAAAGTATATTACCCCTCTCTCTCTCTCTTTTCATATAATTTTAATTATGTGATATTGTTGATTCGGTTTTTATTGTTAAAATATGATATTGAATATGAATTGGATTAATTTTGGATTCGGTTTATTTTTTTCTTTTCAATTACGAATAAAAAACCGTTGATTTGTATTTTTTTTAATTTCGGACAACACATCCGCTATATACTTGCGTATGTTTTATAAAACATACGCAAGTATATATCACAAGTGAGTATCTATTAAATGTTAAAATGGACATTTAAGTTATTTTATGCATTAAATGGTGTTACGTTTAGAAATTTGAGTGTTACGTTTAGGATCACTCTTTTTATTAATGACTTTGTCAAAGGTCTAAAATACAAAACTATCATAGCTATCAAAAAACTATCTTGTATAACCTCTTTTGTGATGAATTGTCTATAACACCCTTTTCGCTCTCAATTTGACTATTTTGTGAAATGTTTATAGTATACTCTAAGGTTGGCGATTGTGTGGGTTGAGTCTGGTATGGGCCAAGTCGAAATGGGTAACGAGTCGGCCCGTTTTAACCCTCATTTTCTACAAAAAAAAAACATATATTTATATAGCAAAAAAATAACGGGCCAAAATGGGTAATGGTCATGTTGGGTGGGTTACCGGGGTTTTTTTTAATTGTCAGGCCTAGTATCCCCAGATCCACGGAGGTGATGAAAACATATTCTTCTTCGACATAGCCCCGAACCCACATTTTTTGTTTTTTCTTTATTTAACCTTAAAATATATGTGGTGACTCTGTATACACAATTTTAGAGTCCACGATGAGGTCAAGCGTATTCTCACGCGTTTAATCTTTTGAAACCACTATAGAAACCCCAATTTCGTACCTCTATTTTATGACATGCTATAAAATATCAAAACATGTTAAATGACTAATGAATGTCAAGTTATAGGGTTTAAAATGCAAAAGAAATAAAATGATGCATAAACAGTGAATTGCATGGGGCCAAAGTGCCAAAATCAAAAGAAAAAAGGACGAGTGCACGACCCTAAGCCATCCAGGGCGCCGCGCCCACAGTCTCTATAGGCGGCGCCCAGAACCCTCCACGGCTACGCCCACAAGCCTCCCAAACACTGGTGCAATTAGCTTTTGGTGCAACTCTTTCGGCACACAGTACAAGCTGTTAAAGCACATAGTAAAATATCTGCTTAATCTTAACCGCGAAGGAAGCTCGGATCTCAGCCTATAAATAAAAGCCTTCGACAGTGAAAAAACATAGTTACACACAGTGAGAGACAGTGCGTTAATAGTTGAGAGAAAACTCTCGGAGTCCCTAGAGAGTTACGATCAAACCTCGAAGCTCTGCCAAGCTGCCGAATCTCCCCCTAAACACTAAAACCTTCCGGCCAAAGTGAACCCTAGCTACCCAACTAGGTTTCCACCCTATTTCACCGATTCAAAAGAACCAAAGAGAGCAGTTGTCCTACTCGAATCCAGACGTCAAATCCAGCCGAAGCAAGCAATTGCTCTGCCCGATTTTAGACTCAGCAAGCACGCAAAGCAAGCAAAAGCAAGCAGTTGTACTGCCTCCCAAGGCAAAAACAACAAAAAGGAACATTCACTCTGCCTGAAATCCATCAATCACAAAAGCAAAAACACTCTCTCTCCCTGAAGGACAGAGCGGGCGCACCCTAAAGCCTACCAGAAAGAGGTTTGGTACGGGATAAAACTCTCACGCTTCAAGAGGTAGGTACCTTAAAAGTTTTATTTATTTTATCTTTAAAAAACGTTATTTAAAATAGTAATACATCACGAAATAAGCAGTTATGCTGCCCAAAATTCTATAACAAATAGCACTAAAATAAACCATTATTATGACGAAATTTTTATAAAGTATATATATGTATATATATATATATATATATATATATATATATATATATATACTTTATTTAAATTGTTAATTTTATAAAAGAGCATATTTAGTCCAAAAATCTATTTTGAGTCCGAAAGGGCGAGTTGGGTGTCTAACCCCTTCCTAACTCGTAACTTAGCTTCCAAACCCTTTTACAAATTGTGTATTTTTTTTGTTTTTATTTATTTATCCTTAAAATAAAGATGGCCACTCTGTTATACATATTTTGAGTCTACAATTGAGGCCGAGCGTATTCCACGCGCTTTAAAGTTTCGAAACCACCTGCTTCTCAATAGCGGGGGAGAGGTCGAAAAACGGGGCATTCACAGTGGCGACTCTGTTTGGGACATTATTGTTTTTTTTTAAAGTAAAAGAGGGCTAGAGTCATGTTTTTTTTTTAATCAATATGCTTGTGTTTTCTGTTATATTTCTTTGGCTTCCTGCATTTAAATAATTTTTCAATTTTGTAAAGTAAAAAATAGCATATGACATGTTCATTCATCTATATAAGAAAAAAAAAACAAAAAAAAGCTTATTTCCTTTAATATCAATATGCTTGTTTTTTTCTTTTTTATTTTATATTTCTTTGACTTCTTGTGTGTATATAATTTTCAATCTTAAGAAAAAAAAGACAAAAACAAAATTCGTTTTTCAAAAAAAAAATCAATACAAAACAAAATTCATTCTTTCGAAAAAAAGAGTCACTCTTTCAAAAAAAAAAGAAGAGAAATTTGTTTTCCAAAATTTAAAAAAGAAATTCTTTTTTCAAAAGGGGTAAAAAGAAACTCATTTTATCAAAGCAAAGAAAAAAATGTGTTCCAAAAAAAAAGAGAAAAAAGGAGAAAGTTTTCTTGAAATATTAAAAAAACCAATTTTATTACATTAACGGACCAAAACGTTAAAAGGAAATTCAGAGGGGTCTAATGACAAAAAAGAAACTAGAAGTAAAGTGCATAAGCTAGAAAGTGAATATGAACCATGAATTTGGGTCCGGTCAAATGCTTTGATTTACTTTTCAAAAAAAGAGGAGTTTTCTATGTGTTTTCTTTTTGTTTTCCAAAACATGTAAAGATAGGAAATCTCCTCACCATTATACTCAATTGTCATCTCCAAATTCATCTTCCCTCTTAACCTTTCATAAATGCATCACTAGTTGATAAGTGCATCATTCACTCTCGATTTCAAAATAAATAAATAAATAAGTCCTATTTCGAGATGTCAAGGTCACTTCAAAAAGAATAAAGAAAGAATAAAAAATAAAGAAAGAAGAAATTAAAAAAGACCGATAGGGAGCCAGGAAAGAAAGGATAGCTGGGAAAGCCAAAAAGCCAAGTAAGCAAAAAAATCTGGAAAGCCGGGAAATCCAGAAAAGTTGGGCGACTCAAGGATCATACGCAACAATTAAGGATTGGAGCTTTCAAACCCCAGGGATGTCTCTTTTACCCATATTGATGTCTACAGCCCATCCTTGCAGAGCATGCTCACTAATCCATATGGTCTCCATTATTTTAAAAGTCCAACAATGTCCTCAAATCGAGCTTTCCAAAGGTATTTATCTATATTCGAGTCTGGTAAATTCTTGCTTCTCCTATATTAGCTTGTCGAGTTTTCTTATTGGTCGTTGAGCACCACCTATCGCCAAAGTGTCTGTTGAATTGTAAAAAAAAAAATCGATGACGAATCAACTCATGTAAAAACATGATAAAAATACACGAGTTGATAATGAGTCATTTCGAAATATGGACCTACAAACCATTAAAAATGTTTGTTCGATAAAACAACCTTCTGTCTTGGTGAAAAGTTATCTTTGACTCATTGTAACCGAGTTGTTAGTAGCAAACTAGGGGCTTCAAACCATACACCAAACCTCTTCCAAATACCTAAACAAATACATCAAATACCAAAGTCTAACCATCTCTAAGATCCAGCTTCCCAAAACTAGGGTTGCTCCACCCTTATATATATATCTACCAAGAGTGACCACCTTTTTATACCAAGAGAGAGAAGACAGATATCTCTTCAAGCACTCTCCCAAATTGCTCCAAAAGGTCCAAAAAAAAACAAGGTTGAAAATTCAAAAAAAAGAAAAGAAAAAAGAAAGAGCAAGGTTGAATTTTTTTTTTTAAAGGCCTATACATAAAAAAAAAAAAAAGAAAAAAAAGTCTCTCTTGA
This sequence comes from Codonopsis lanceolata, assembly GCA_013146195.2. NCBI lineage: Eukaryota > Viridiplantae > Streptophyta > Magnoliopsida > Asterales > Campanulaceae > Codonopsis > Codonopsis lanceolata. The sequence goes on along the minus strand of CM028380.1, from coordinate 100,549,005 downwards.
GCGATTTCCTCAAAAACTCTCTCTCGCAAAAAAAAAAAGCTAAAAAAAAAATCAATCACTCTTGGACAACCTCATAACCCACAACCAAAGCCAAAAGCTGATCTCTCAACCCCATACCCACAACCAGGTCCAGAAACGAACTTCCCATCCAAACCCACAGCCTAAAAGGCCAGTCAATGATCGCTTCTCATCGCCTTTTCAAAAATAACCAAATTCATAGCCCAAAATGTCTTTGAACCAAAGGCCAATCAAATCCTCAACCCTAAAGTCAATCCATCCCAAACACTTAAACACTATACGCTAACCTAATTGCTACCTATAGCTTTGTTTCAATAGGTTATAAAGTTATCTAGATCCAGGACAGAACTTCTTGCTAAAGACATATAAAATTATCATAATATAAACATTAAATAGGGTCTATGAAATTTGTGATACTCGGCAATAAACTCTGGATCGTGACTCTATTTTTATCCAATAGAGTCACCCCTTTTTCTTTGAACATACTCATTTCTGTCTCCCACAAAATTCTCTCACAATCGAGTCTTTCTGGGGTTGTCCCCAGTTAATCTCTTCAGGAACTTTCCCATCCTATTTTACAAAATTTGGTTCATCGAATCATCCCGGGGCTTCTCCCGCCAAACTCATTGGATAGATAAAGGCTTATCATCTGCAGAAATAGTTGTCATTTCCATCTCCATCGGAAGAAAAGAAGAAGCTGCAATGGCTTGATCCCTCAAGAATAAGTGGTTTATATTCACATGCATTGAAAGACTGACTCCCTATGAGGTAAAGGCTCTCTAGGTTGAAAACCCAAAAGGGCAGCCTAGGTAAAAGTTAGAGCACAAAAAAAAAAAAAAAAGTGGTCCCTCTGAGGCATCGATTAGTAGGACTCACTAATCCTGATTGAATTCCTTTCTTGAATGATGTACTAGTCAAAAGACTGAAAAGTAACCGTAAACTTCACCCACCTCCATCTCAAATATCAACATCAACTCCTATACTCATAACCCTCCAAAGCCAAAAGTCGCATCTTAATCTCTCTTATCACATCTGCATCCCCTGACCCGTCTTGTCTTAGCATGTTTAAGAAAACAATGGGCACACATCCATGTCATAAATTCAATTTTTTTGAAAAAAAAAAAAACGATGAGTTTTTTCCATATGCATGCTATCTTAGCTTGCATCTTGTCATTGCAATATCTTATCTTGTCAAGTATTTGCCATATCATCCCCCCATGCAAAATGCATATCTTCTACCCGTACCCTCCAAGGACCGTGGACACCAATCTTCGTCAAAGCTTGCTGAAGTTGAACAAAAACATCACCAACACCATGCAGATCATACTAGTTCTCGCCTATGGCAAGTCGAAGCACTGCTAGTAACTCCGTCATCCCACATGGATCCTACATCCATCCATCATCTTGCCAAGGACCTCTTCTGAAAGATCCTTAGTAGCATCATCAATCCTGCTGAAGATGGCACATCAGTCAATCCTGTCGACGATGGCATGTCATCAAAATATTGCCGACAAGGGCACATCGAAAAAATCACGTCAACAATGGCGCATAAATCAAACATGCCGAAGAGGGCACATCAGAAAATCACGCCAATGATGACCCACAAATCAAGCATGCTGAAGAGGGCACATCAAAAAATCTCACTAACGATGGCGCATAAAATCAAGAATGTCGAAGAAGGCGCATCATCAGTCTCGCCGACGATGGCGCATAAATCAAGAATGCCGAAGAGGGCACATCATCAATCTCGCCAACGATGGCGCATAAATAAAGAATACCGAAGAGGGCATATCAATCAATCTCGTCGACGATGGCGCATAAATCAAAATTGCCGAAGAGGGCACATCATCGAATCTCGCCGACGATGGCACATAAATCAAACATGCCGAAGAGAGTGCATCATCAATCTTGCCGACGATGGTGCATAAATCAAGAATGACGAAGAGGGCACATCATCAAAATCTCGCTGACGATGGCGCATAAATCAAGAATGTCGAAAAGGACACATCATCAATCTCACCGACGATGGCGCATAAATCAAGAATACCAAAGAGGGCACATTATCAAAATCTCATCGACAATGGCGCATAAATCAAGAATGCCGAAGAAGGCACATCATCAAAATCTCACCTACAATGGCTCATAAATCAAGAATGCCGAAGATGGTACATCATCAAAATCTCACCGACGATAGCGCGTAAATCAAGAATGCCGAAGAAGGCACATCGTCAAAATCTCACCTACGATGGCTTATAAATCAAGAATGCCGAAGAAGGCATATCATCAAATCTCATCGACAATGGCATATAAAACAAGAATGCCGAAGAGGGCACATCATCAATCTCGCCGACTATGGGTCACCCGGCGTTGCGCCCGTGCCCCACGCGCCCTTGGATAAGTGGTGTGCGTACGTACGGATGCGGGACACCACTGATCTCATTCCATCCTCCCTTGTTTTGGGGAAAACTAAAGTAAAAGTGCGAGAGGAGTGCTGTCTAAAATAGCGCGTTTGAATGCGCCTCGGTTGACTTGAGTGAATTTTTGATCCAATATGGAAACTTTGGGTTTCCCGCATCAAGTTATCCCTTGTTTAGGGGATACCGGGATATGGGAATGCATCACCCTTTCATTCCCATTTTCCATTTTTTAGGGGAAAACGGAAAAGTGCAAAAAAGGATGTTGCAACGCCCCCACTATGGATTTTATAAAAATAGTCTTATGACCTATTTCAGATCACTATAGGAGCTTTGAGTTTCCCGCATCAAGTTATCCCTTGTTTAGGGGATACCAAGATATGAGAATACATCACCCTTTCATTCTCATTCTCCCTTTTTTAGGGGAAAACGGAAAAGTGCAAAAAAGGAGTGTTGCGAAGCCCCACTGGATCCAAAATGTTTTATAGAGTCGCCATCTTTGTTTTAATGCAAAAATAAAGCAAAACCAAAAAAAGAAAAACCAGATATTATAAAATTGGTTCGGAGGCTAAGTTACGAGTTAGGAAGGTGCTAGGCACCCAACTCGCCCTTTCGGTCTCAAAAGTGGTTTTTGGCTAAAGTATGCTTTTTGTTATATTTATCTAGCACATAAATAAAGCATTTAAAGACAGAAAAATAAAAGCAAATATATCCGCGACTACATTATTTACGGACTTGCAGCCGTCTCCTTATAATAATTACAGATATATTTAAAAATATTTGGTCATTATAACGGCTCTTTTACATAATATTTTTTAACTAAATCCGGGTAGCACAACGGCTTATATTTTCTGCATTGGGCTGGATTTAAAGAAAAACATTTATAAAAATAACGCCTTTAAAGGCTATTACCTTTTAGAGCACGGTGTACTCGCTCTGTCCTTCAGGGAGAGGGAGTCTTTTTTGTTGTTGTTGTTGTCGTTGTGATTTGGGCAGAGTGACTGCTTGTTTTTGGTAGTTTTGGTTCGCTTACTCGGGCAGAATGACGGCTTATTTGTGGTTGTTTTGGCCTTTTTGATTGGACGGAACAACGACTTATTTTTTGTGTTTTCGGCCTATTTACTCGGGCAGAGTAACGGCTTACTTTATGGTTTTTGGGTTGGGGAAATAGGGTGGATACCTAACTAGAAGGCTATGAATCACTTTAACCGGTTGGATTTGTGTTTGGAGGATGTTTGGCAGAGTTTCGAGGCTTTATAGGAGAGGGGGATCACTCTCGCTCACTGATCGCTCACTGCGTTAAAAATACACAGAGTTTATCTGGGCTTCAAGCCTTCATCGAATTGTGTCCTGAAATCGTAGCCGGGCACTGATATTTATAGTTGGATTTGTGCTTCATCGGCTTGTACCGCACGTTTGATAATTTTCACATTACGTTAACTCTTCGGCACTATTTGGGGACCTTGGTGCGGCCTAACAACATCTTGGGCGCGACGCCAATGACACGTGGTGCGACGCCAACTGATGAAAGTTCTTCAATTTTTGACATTTTAACCCCCTGCAGTTCACTATTCATGCATCCTACTTTTCCTTTTGCATTTTCAACCTTGTAACTTGACATTTTGTTAAGTTTAAACAGTTCTTGATATCACATGCCAGAGTTACGTACCAGGGGTACGAAATTGGGGTGTCTACACCGATGAGGGCACATCAAAAAAAAAATCATGCCGATGAAGGCGCATAGATCAGAACGTCGCCGACGAAATTTCAGAAGATACAACTATCATATTTACTAGGCCCACTCCTAGAAGCATAGACGTTCCAACATCGTGTTTACTAGGTCCACTCCTAGGAACATAGACACTCCATCATCGTGCTTACTAGGTCCACTCCTAGGAACATAGACGTTCCATCATCGTGTTTACTAGGTCCACTCCTAGGAGCATAGACGTTCCATCATCGTATTTACTAGGTCCACCCCTAAGAACATAGACGTTCCATCATCGTGTTTACTAGGTCTACTCCAAGGAGCATAGACGTTCCAACATCGTGTTTACTAGGTCCACCCCTAGGAACATAAACGCTCCATCATCATGTTTACTAGGTCCACTCCTAGGAGCATAGACATTCCATCATCGTGTTTACTAGGTCCACTCCTGGGAGCATAGACGTTCCAACATCATGTTTACTAGGTCCACTCCTAGGAGCATAGACGTTCCATCATCGTGTTTACTAGGTTCACCCCTAGAAACATAGACGTTCCGACATTGTGTTTACTAGGTCTACCCCTAGGAACATAGATGTTCTAACATCGTGTTTACTAGATCCACTCCTAGGAGCATAGATGTTCCAACATCGTGTTTACTAGGTCCACCCCTAGGAACATAGACGCTCCATCATCGTGTTTACTAGGTCCACTCCTAGGAACATAGACGTTTCATCATCGTGTTTACTAGGTCCACTCCTAGGAGCATAGACGTTCCATCATCATGTTTACTAGGTTCACCCCTAGGAACATAGACTTTCCAACATTGTGTTTACTAGGTCCACTCCTAGGAGCATAGACATTCCATCATCGTGTTTACTAGGTTCACCCCTAGGAACATAGACGTTCCAACATTGTGTTTACTAGGTCCACTCCTAGGAACATAGACGTTCCATCATCATGTTTACTAGGTCCACTCTTAGGAGCATAGACGTTCCATCATCGTGTTTACTAGGTCCACTCCTAGGAGCATAAACCATCCCACCATCGTATCTTTAGAAGGTCCGTCCCCGAGATGCGATGTAGTTACCATGTGCCCCATCATCGTGCTTTTGCGAGGAAGGATTCGCCTTGGAAGCACGATATCCCACCCATTGATTATTGTTGCTGTCGGCTTGAGCCGAACTACGTTTGGTCTGATTCCTAAAAAGGATACATAAGCAGCCTACTCAATAGGCACGACCATCAAAGCATTTCATTTGCATCATATATGCTCTTATCCCATCAGTCCATTAAAGTGTTTAGGGCATGAGATTTAACTGTTACATCCTAAACTATTGCATACTACATTCCTCCCCATTATAATTTCCACGAAATTTGGGAGTCTATTTTTTATCAACTTTGTTCGTTTACTTGGTAAATTTCGGTTTACCCGTAAACTCCATCGTTGAGGGCTCTATAGACACCCTAATTTCGTAACCCTATTTATGACATGCCATAAAATATCAAAACATGTTAAAGGACTAACGGATGTTAAGTTATAGGATTTAAAATGCAAAAGAAATAAAAAGATGCATAAACAATGAATTGTAGGGGGCTAAAGTGCCAAAATCAAAATAAAAAAGGACGAGTGCACGACCCTAAGCCATCCAGGGCGCCGTGCCCACAGCCTTCATAGGCGGCGCCCAGAACTCTCCACTGCTGCGCCTACAAGCCTCCCAAACACTGGTGCATTGAGCTTTTGGTGCAACTCTTTCAACGCGTGGTACAAGCCGTTAAAGCACATAGCAAAATATGTGCTTGATCTTAACCGCGAAGGAAGCTCGGATCTCAGCCTATAAATAAAGGCCTTCGGCATTGAAAAAACATAGTTACACACAATGAGAGACAGTGCGTTAACAGTTAAGAGAAAACTCTTGTAGTCCCCAGAGAGTTACGATCCAACCTCAAAGCTCTACCAAGTTGCTGCATCTCCCCCTAAACACTAAAACCTTCCGGCCAAAGTGAACCCTAGCTACCCAACTAGGTTTCCGCCCTATTTCACCTGGTTCAAAAGAACCAAAAAGAGTAGTGGCCTTGCCCAAATCCAGACGTCAAATCTAGCCTAAGCAAGTAGTTGCTCTGCCCGATTTCAGACTCAGCAAGCATGCAAAGCAATCAAAAACAAGCCGTTGTGCCGCCCGAATCCCAAGGCGAAAACAACAAAAATGAGCAATCACGCTACCCGAAATCCAGGAACAGCAAAAGCAAAAAGACTCCCTCTCCCTGAAGGACAGAGCAAGTGCACCCTAAAGCCTACCAGAAAGAGGTTTGGTATGGGATAAAACCCCCACACTTCAAGAGGTAGGTAAATTAAAAGTTTTATTTATTTTATCTTTAAAAAATGCTATTTAAAATAGTAATATATCACGAAATAAGCAGTTATGCTGCCCAAAATTCTATAACAAATAGCACTAAAATAAGCCGTTATACTTATTATGGCGAAATTTTTATAAAGTATATTTGCAACTCTGAAATGAGGCTGTTGTAAGTTTTATTTATTTCCTTATATATGCACACACACACACACACACACACACACACACACACACACACACACACATATATATATATATATATATAAATGCTTTATTTAAATTGTTAATTTTATAAAAGAGTATATTTAGCCCAAACACCTATTTTGAGTCCGAAAGGGCGAGTTGGGTGTCTAACCCCTTCTCAGCTCGTAACTTAGCCTCCGAACCCTTTTACAAATATGGTATTTTTGGTTTTTCTTTATTTATCCTTAAAATACTGATGGCGACTCTGTTATATATATTTTGAGTCCACAATTGAGGTCGAGCGTATTCCACGCACTTTAAAGTTTCGAAACCACCACTTCTCAGTAGCAGGGGAGAGGTCGAAAAACAAGGCACTCACAACCACTCGCTTTTCAATAGCAAGGGCAGGCATTCAAAACGAGGTTCTCACAGTGGCGATTCTGCTGGGGATGTTTTTTTTAATAAAACAAAAGAGGGCTAGACTAAAAAAAATTAGGGTTTGCTAATTTGTTTATATGTATGTGGGTATATATATATATATATATATGTGTGTGTGTGTGTGTGTGTGTGTGTGTGTGCGTGTGTGTGTGTGTGTGTACATATATATTGCAAAAACATGTTTGATTTGTTATTATCATTTCAAAAAGCGGAGGGCATTTTTTGTTATTTGATATTTTGATTCTTCGTATTATATATACATTTCACTCTTTCCAAAAAAGTCATTCTTTAAAAAAAATTGTTTTCAAATATTAAAAAAATTCGTTTTCAAAAAATAAAAAAAATTGAAACCAAAAAAAATTCTTTAAAAAAAAAAAGAAAATTAAATATTAAAAAAAATAATAATAAACAAAATTTAAACAAAAATAATTCATCTCAAAAGAAATTCATTTTTAAAAAATAATTAAAAAAATATCCAAAAGAAATTCATTTTCTCAAAAAAATCACCTTTTTCAAAATAAAAAAATAAAAAAGGGAAAAATTAATTTCTTTCAAACCAAAAAAAATGAATTTCCAGTTTACATTTCTCCGATCTATATAAGGAGAATAAGTTTTATAAAGAAGACACCCCGTTTTTTATTGAATCATTATATTCTCCACTTCTCTTCATTCAACTCCACTCACACTCACACTCACACACACTCCACTCAATATACTCCACTACCACTCAAGCACTCACACTCCGCACAATCTGGTATCAGAGCCCAGAAGTCTAAGAAGAAAATAGTAAGATCATCATCAAAGGAAGAAAGATCATCATCAAAGGAAGAACAACTCTGGAATTCCTGAAGCAAGCAGAAGTGTACCGGCAGGAGGCCACTAAAGCACTGTAAGTCTTGTTGGAATTGAGTAAAATTCTTCATGATGAATTTCTTCTTGTATCTTCTAAAATAATTGTCTAATCATGCAAAATATTGTTTTATAACATAATACCACAATATACATCTGATGAGTTCGACGATTAACTTTACAAAATTAATCCAAATAAAAGCTGACCTAGAAATTTTAGATTTAGAAATGGATCAGATTTATTTAGGACTACAACTTAGATACAAAATATTAGAACAAGTCCAGAACATAGACTATTACAATATAGTTTATAGAGAAGTTTGTAAATTAAGAATAAAATATACAAATCAAATGACTAACAGAAATACAATAGCTGGACAAATAAAATACATTTAGATATGGCCATCTCACAAGAAATTACATGGAAAGAATTCACACTCTTAAAAGAGGAAATAGAAACACTAAAGGATAGAATAGAAGAAAAAGAGTCAATATTATTTAGTCATGAAGGAAATATTGTATTAGAAAAAGACAAAAACGATTACAAAACACATGTTGAACGACTAATAAAACTCGAAGAAAGATTATTCGAAAAAGAAAAAACAATACACTACATTAAGAAATTATTTAACCAATAAATAAACCATGGAACCAGAAAATTCCAAAAACAAAGAAATAATCAACAACGAGGAAGAAAAGGAACTCTTATCCATCCAACAGGAAGATAATAATTTTGGATACAACCTCAATATAGTCTTTAATCAAAAGAAATACGAAGAAATTATTAAGACTACTTTTAACAAGAAAGACTTAACCTATAAAGCAGGAATATTTACAAAACTATCCAACCAACTAAGGTTACAAGAACGAAGAACCTACTACTCCATCGTAACACAGGAAAAAGCTGTAGAAATAAATAATAAACACATAAGTGATTTAAAAACACTTAATAGACAAGATTTCAACGATATATTTGATAAAATGAACATTAGAGACAAACAAAAAATGAAGTACTTATATATCGGTGGAATAGAAATAATAGTTGAAAGCATGCATAGAGAGGGAATCGATTCACCAATTGCCTTAGTAGTAAGAGATAAAAGATTAACAAACTATGAAGATTCAATACTAGGAAAAATAACAGGAAACTTAAGCTATAAAAAATTAGCTTTTACAATATATCCAAGATATTCTGTATCATTAAATGACAGAAACTTATTCGATATAATGACAATAGAATATTACTACGCTAGAAAGGATCTGATGAATAATGGAAACGCACCTATAAACATAAAATATGTTGTAGGAATAACAATTAGTAATCAAACAGGCCTTGATACACTCAATAAACATGAAAAGATAGAAGTAACGTCCCTATTTAAAGACATCACGGTAAAGGAACTACCAAAAACAAAATACACAAACTACGAAAATATTGAAAATAACCATAAACGAATGCTTACAACATTATCAGAACGCTATAACCCTCATAGAATATCTGTACCAAATGATGATGAAACCATAGAAGAAGAAAACCTCCTAAATTTAATAGATACAATACCAATATTACAAGATACTTTGCCACCCCGGCGAAGTATACAAATCGATTCCAATTTAAACAGAAATATAGATCAATTAAATAATAACGTACGAAGAATATTAAAAGCCATCGAATACAATGATGAATAAAGACAAGAAACCATTCGATTATAGCAAGTTAAAAAATAAATTTGGTCTACCATATTATTTCGATCGTCACGATTATAAGCATATCGATAGACAAGAACCAAGAACCGAACTACGAAAATATCTATATAATTACTATTCGAGGATCAATTGGTCAAAACGTCGAAAATATTGGAGCAGCTACTAACAACATAAATGCACTACTAGGAGAACTTCTGATACGGAATGACATTAAAAATCAAACTACAAAGGACAAGGAACAGTCTTTCAATCAAATCCTAACACAAATCGAAACTCAGTTAAATACACTTTTAGACAATAAAATAATCAATGACTCTCAAGACGCTCAAAGCTCTCAGAGTTCCAATCAAATACAAGAATTAGAAGGAAAAATAAACTTGCTAGAAAGAAAAATAAACTTGCTAGAAGAAGCACAGCAAAACAATAACAAACTTTTAAAAATCGTGATAGAAAAACTAGGATAAATGACTACAATTGTAACGCCCCATAATCTTCCATGTGCATTCTATGCTGGTATTTATGCTTTCTTGGTTGATTGCGGTCATGTTTACCTGGTTTATAAACGTCTTAGAATCATTCATAAATCATTCTTGAAGTCCTTAACATGTTTAGAATCATATAAACTTGTTTGTAGAATCGCCGGTTTGATCGCGTTGAATTTAGCCTTAGCGATTCCTCTCATTGCTCGTATTTGCTTCTATTTCGACGTACGAAGTGTTCGTTGAGTTCTTAGCTTTATATTCAAGTCTTAATCAAGTTGAAACAAGTCTCTTTCATGTCCAAGTTATCTTAGTTTGAATGGTGTTTGATTGCGGTTTGATTCGTTGATCATTCGTCGCGTGGTTCGCGCCTTGTTCTAGCTTGTTCCGGGAGTTGTTCGGGTGTGTTTCCGACTCGTTTTGAGTAGGGTTAGACCTTAGAATGGTTGCCCAAAAGTTTGGGACCATTTAGATCAAGTTTAGATCAAGTTTTAGTCATTCTGGAGCCGAGGCGGCCATGGGGCCGGTGAGGCGCCCGCCTCAAATACAGGAGCAACTTCAAAATGGATGAACATGGGGATGGCCTCGTAGTCCGAGGCGGCGTCGCAGAGGAGTGAGGCGCCCGCCTCACCTGCAGTCGCTACGGATTTTTTCTTCCCTCGCTTTTTGAGTTAGGTCGAAATGCCTATCCTACCCCCATTAAACCCCCTCTAAACCCTTCCTAACTACCCATACTTAGTCCTAATCAAGTCCTAACACTAATTAGAAGTTAAATTAGTTTGATTAAGTGTTTGATTACTCCCTAACACTCACTAATTGCACTTGAGAAATCCCCTTTGTGCCCTTCTCTTGATTGGAGGTATAAATACACAACCTTAGCAAATTTTCAGTAAACTCTTCATTTGTTCATCCTATTTCTTCAAGTTAGAGAGAGAGAGTTGAGCTCCATGAGTTTTTGAGCCCTAGTCTCCACCTTTCTTCCTCCGATCCCCAAGGATTCATCACCGTTAGATCGCCGCCAAACTTCTGGATTAAAGCTCGACGAGGGCAACGAAAGAACGATTTCCATCCGCTTAGATTGGATTCTAGTTTTCGTTGGTGTTGAACCTGCCAGGTAAGTTACTCTTCTTCATTTTAGTTCCCATTGACCCTAAGGAAACAAAGTTTATGATGTGTGAGGTCAATGGGGACACATAATTGCTTCCTACGAATTTTGAATGTATGATTTTGCTAGAAGCATGTCTAGGTTGATTTCTTGCCTTTGAATGTTGAAATTACTCTTTCATATGATTAATTGAGGTCTTGAACATGTTAGAAGTAATGTAATATGTTTGTTGATGAAAGTGAAATTATTTGGGAATGCCTAAATTATGCCTATGTGGTATGTGTAAAAGTGGTTATGTGATGTAACCTTACTATTGGACTACATGAAGAACATAAATTGTATTAAAATGTTTTAGGTGAATTTATGCCTTTGTTGAACCTAGAAGTGACTTAGGTTGGGTTATGAAGCATATAGCTTCAATTTCCCTAAAATTGGGAATTTAGTGGAAAAGACTCAACGGAGTCGACTCTAGGGAAGAATTGAACATGTTAGACTCTAATTTCAATCCCTACGAAGTTTGAACAATTTGACTTGGTTTACTCAAGTATGAGTTGGTTAAATTGATTGTAACAAGTTGTTATGAAAGATTGGTATTTGTGCAAATTATTGCCTTGATGTGATTACGGTAGAGATTATCCCCTACTTGGATGTGTCGATTCGCTCTTGTCGGATTCGGACCTTAAATGGTTTAAGTCAAGTAAATATCTACTTGTGCATTGCATTAAGTCCGGTGGCATTAAATGGTTTGTTTTCAGAGTCGGGGTGGGGCGATACATCGCCTTCACGAATTATGGGATTCGTGCTCGCTATGGATCGCCGCACGAGGACTCACACACACCTCCACTTGTGGGCCGCGGTGGGAAGTAGCCCCTGCCCGTATCGTTAAGTGCCGCATTGGCTTGCTATTGAGATCGAGTAGCTCGGCGGACGACGGTCGATGAATTCACATAACATCGATGGCACGAACGATAGAAATGTTTTGCGGTGAGCTACGGCGGCCGTGACTATCATATCCTACTTGTATGCTTTACTTTACGCACTTATGTGAATAAGGGTGCTAAGTGTTAAATGATGATAATATGCCATAATTGTGATAATATGCCATATTAGTGATAAATGTCATGCTATAACATGAACATGCATATTTTGGTAACTTACTAAGTCTTTCGACTTACTCTATTTGTTTGCTTTGTTTTCCTTAGATCAAAGCCGAGGTGACGTTCACGCTAGATTTACGCGATTCGCTTGGGCGTTGTGAGCAAGGTTGCTCTTTTTGGACATTAATTGGTTAATCTTGTATTTTGGAAAGGACGATGGGAAGCAAGTCATGTAGACTTAGCTTGGGTTTTGTGTTGTAGTAACTTATTATTAATACTTGTAATCTTTTGGTATGCCGACTATATAAGCTTGCTATATGTGTATGGTTCATCATAGTTTCTTCCGCTAAAGCGCGTTTAAAGTATTATTATTGTTATTGTCTTGTCTTGAGGTTTATTAAGCATGTGTGCTTGTAGTAGTAGTTGTTGGGTTCATTTGCGTAACGCCGATGACTTGTTTAATTCGGGTTGTTTTCCCGCCAAGTGTAGCCGAGTTGCTAATTGTTCCGCAATGTTGCGCCACGTGAATTTTAAAATTCTACTTATGCATGCTTATGTGTTTAACTTGATTATTTGGGACGGCGCGATCGGGATCCCGCAGGGTTGGGGTTCGGGTCGTCTAATACAATATTCTGTTTAAATTGGAATCATTTGTATTTGTATACTTAGAATGGGGTGAGTATCTTGTAATATTGGTATTGTATCTATTAAATTTAGGAGATTTTCTTCTTTATGGTTTCATCATCATTTGCAGATACAGATTCTAAGTTATATCGTTACGATAATGTTGTAAGCATTAAGTTTATGGTTATTTTCAATATTTTAAGTAGTTTGTGTATTTTTGTTTTTGGTAGTTCCTTTAGTGATGTCTTTAAATAGGGAGGGCGTTACTTCTATCTTTTCATGTTTATTGAGTGTATCAAGGCTTCTGTTTGATTACTAATTGTTATTCCTACAACATATTTTTATGTTTTATAGGTGCGTTTCCATTATTCATCGGATCCTTTCTAGCGTAGTAATATTCTATTGTCATTATATCGAATAAGTTTACACATTTGCGTCATTTTAATGAATGATACGAATATCTTGGATATATTGTAAAAGCTAATTTTTTATAGCTTAAGTTTCCTGTTATTTTTCCTAGTATTGAATCTTCATAGTTTGTTAATCTTTTATCTCTTACTACTAAGGCAATTGGTGAATCGATTCCTCTCTATGCATGCTTTCAACTATTATTTCTATTCCACCGAGATATATAAGTACTTCATTTTTTGTTTGTCTTTAATGTTCATTTTATCAAATATATCGTTGAAATCTTGTCTATTAAGTGTTTTTAAATCACTTATGTGTTTATTATTTATTTTCTACAAAATTTTCTGTGTGTTAGATGGAGTAGTAGGTTCTTCGCTCTTGCAACCTTAGTTGGTTGGATAGTTTTGTAAATATTCTGCTTTATAGGTTAAGTCTTTCTTGTTAAAAGTAGTCTTAATAATTTCTTCGTATTTCTTTTGATTAAAGACTATATTGAGGTTGTATCCAAAATTATTATCTTCTTGTTGGATGGATAAGAGTTCCTTTTCTTCCTCGTTGTTGATTATTTCTTTGTTTTTGGAATTTTCTGGTTCCATGGTTTATTTATTGGTTAAATAATTTCTTAATGTAGTGTATTGTTTTTTCTTTTTCGAATAATCTTTCTTCGAGTTTTATTAGTCGTTCAACATGTGTTTTGTAATTGTTTTTGTCTTTTTCTAATATAATATTTCCTTCATGACTAAATAATATTGACTCTCTTTTTCTTCTATTCTATCCTTTAGTGTTTCTATTTCCTCTTTTAAGAGTGTGAATTCTTTCCATGTAATTTCTTGTGAGATGGCCATATCTAAATGTATTTTATTTGTCCAAATTTATTGTATTTCTATTGTATTTGTTAGCCATTTGATTTGTATATTTTATTCTTAATTTACAAACTTCTCTATAAACTATATTGTAATAGTCTATGTTACGGACTTGTTCTAATATTTTTGTATCTAAGTTGTAGTCCTAAATAAATCGATCCATTTCTAAATCTAAAATTTCTAGGTCAATTTGGCTTTTATTTGGGATTAATTTTGTAAAGTTAATCGTCGAACTCATCAGATGTATATGGTGGTATTATGTTATAAAACAATATTTTGCATGATTAGACAATTATTTAAGAAGATACAAGAGATCATCATCAAAGGAAGAAAGATCATCAAAGGAAGAACAACTCAATTAAGCAAGCGAAGTGTACAGAAGGAGGCCACTAAAGCTTTATAAGTCTTGTTGGAATTCAGTAAAATTCTTCATGATGAATTTCTTCTTGTATCTTCTAAAATAATTGTCTAATCATGCAAAATATTGTTTTTATAACATAATACCACAATATACATCGATGAGTTCGACGATTAACTTTACAAAATTAATCAAATAAAAGCGACCTAGAAATTTTAGATTTAGAAATGGATCAGATCTATTTAGGACTACAACTTAGATACAAAATATTAGAACAAGTCCAGAACATAGACTATTACAATATAGTTTATAGAGAAGTTTGTAAATTAAGAATAAAATATACAAATCAAATGGCTATGTAAATACAATATTTGGACAAATAAAATACATTTAGATATGGCCATCTCACAAGAAATTACATGGAAAGAATTCACACTCTTAAAAGAGGAAATAGAAACACTAAAGGATAGAATAGAAGAAAAGAGTCAATATTATTTAGTCATGAAGGAAATATTATATTAGAAAAGACAAAAACAATTACAAAACACATGTTGAACGACTAATAAAACTCGAAGAAAGATTATTCGAAAAGAAAACAATACACTACATTAAGAAATTATTTAACCAATAAATAAACCATGGAACCGTAAAATTCCAAAAACAAAGAAATAATCAACAACGAGGAAGAAAAGGAACTCTTATCCATCCAACAAGAAGATAATAATTTTGGATACAACCTCAATATAGTCTTTAATCAAAAGAAATACGAAGAAATTATTAAGACTACTTTTAACAAGAAAGACTTAACCTATAAAGCAGAATATTTACAAAACTATCCAACCAACTAAGGTTGCAAGAACGAAGAACCTACTACTCCATCGTAACACAGGAAAAAGCTGTAGAAATAAATAATAAACACATAAGTGATTTAAAAACACTTAATAGACAAGATTTCAACGATATATTTGATAAAATGAACATTAAAGACAAACAAAAAATGAAGTACTTATATATCTTGTGGAATAGAAATAATAGTTGAAAGCATGCATAGAGAGGAATCGATTCACCAATTGCCTTAGTAGTAAGAGATAAAAGATTAACAAACTATGAAGATTCAATACTAGGAAAAATAACAGAAACTTAAGCTATAAAAATTAGCTTTACAATATATCCAAGATATTCTGTATCATTAAATGACAGAAACTTATTCGATATAATGACAATAGAATATTACTACGCTAGAAAGGATCTGATGAATAATGGAAACGCACCTATAAACATAAAATATGTTGTAGGAATAACAATTAGTAATCAAACAGCCTTGATACACTCAATAAACATGAAAAGATAGAAGTAACGCCCCTATTTAAAGACATCACGGTAAAGGAACTACCAAAAACAAAATACACAAACTACGAAAATATTGAAAATAACCATAAACGAATGCTTACAACATTATCAGAACGATATAATCCTCATAGAATATCTGTACCAAATGATGATGAAACCATAGAAGAAGAAAATCTCCTAAATTTAATAGATACAATACCAATATTACAAGATACTCTACCACCCCCTAAGTATACAAATTGATTCCAATTTAAAAGTAAATATAGATCAATTAAATAATAACGTACGAAGAATATTAAAAGCCATCGAATACAATGATGAATAAAGACAAGAAACCATTCGATTATAGCAAGTTAAAAAATAAATTTGGTTTACCATATTATTTCGATCGTCACGATTATAAGCATATTGATAGACAAGAACCAAGAACCGAACTACGAAAATATCTATATAATTACTATTCCGAGGGATCAATTGGTCAAAACGTCGAAAATATTGGAGCAGCTACTAACAACATAAATGCACTACTAGGAGAACTTCTGATACGAAATGACATTAAAAATCAAACTACAAAGGACAAGGAACGCTTCCTTCAATCAAATCCTAACACAAATCGAAACTCGCTTAAATACACTTTTAGACAATAAAATAATCAATGACTCTCAAGACGCTCAAAGCTCTCAGGGTTCCAATCAAATACAAGAATTAGAAGGAAAAATAAACTTGCTAGAAAGAAAAATAAACTTGCTAGAAGAAGCACAGCAAAACAATAACAAACTTTTAAAAATCGTGATAGAAAAACTAGGATAAATGACTACAATAACGGATCAAATAACCCAAATAAAGAAACTAGTTCAAGATCTAGAAGATATTGAAAAAAGACTAAATAAAAAACTCGAAAACATAGAAGAAAGAGTCCATAAATCAGAAAATGAAATAAAAGGCTACATTGAAATATCGCCGCTAAAATCATAAAGAAAACGAAAAATGCAACGAGGAATTACTCCCAGCTTGAGAAAAAGAAAGATTAAGGGAATCTAATAAACAAAAATAGACAAAGACTCATCCGAAGAGGATGATGACAAATCAATAATAAAATCTAAGGAAAAACTAAAAATAAAAAGAAACCCTTTTGTCTTTGGTAACTATAGATACCAAACGTAAAAATGAATACTAATACCTTAAAAATAAATAAAGGATTTGAAAAATTTACAATCCAAGAAGAAAAAAATTTAAAATAACAAGAATCGAATCGCCGAAGAAGGCACATCGCCTTCCTCGAATCAATCAAAGCCAAATAGAAGACTTTTATGAACAACCAAGAAAAGTAAAACAAGAAATGAAGGATGACGAACAATTTAATTTCCATCAAGAACAAGAAGAAAGGAAAAGAAAAGGGAAAGGACAAAACAGTGGACAAATGAAGGACACGGAAATGGAAGATATTCCACGACAAAGAAAATCACGAAACCCGCATCCATCCGCCGAAGATTTAAGAAGATATAGGGAATATCTCCCTGACAAAATCACTAACGAACATGCTCTTAATATAGATTGTTATGACGAAAAAACTATTCAAGAAAAAATCGATAGATGGAGCAATGAGCTTGCTACCACGATACAACTCAACCCGCCTTAGTGAACCTACTAAGGATTGTCAAACAGCAGTTAGAGAAATAATTCTACTTTCCCTCACAGAAACGTAAAACGATGGGCTACATTCTTGACATTTAACAATAATATGATAAATTATATTCAGAAAAGAATATTTCGATCTCTTTCTAGAATCACTTCACGAACAATTTTTGGGAAAAAAAGAAAGGATACCTCTCAAGAGAAAGTGAAATAGAATTAAAGGAAGCCAATATAAAATGATCAATATGACAATTTGTGATTTATGCTACTCGATCAATTTATATGTGCTTACCAAAACGAATATTATAAACTCACCAGTATTGAAAAACTTGAAACTTATAGATTAATGTTTTTCGATAAATTACCCGGAAAAATAGGACAAACCATAAAGGATGACTTTGAATATTCGGATTACCCACAAACCCTAGGAGGAGCCATTGCGGCCGTTAAGGGACAAATGATGAAATTATGCGAAGAAAGAAAAATTAAAAAACATTAAAAATGCAACTAACGAAACACGGGTCTATGCCTTTGTGAAAAACAAGAATTCACAGTCAAAAATTTCGGATGTAACTATTATGAACAAAGGAAATCCAAAAGAAAGACAACATACCGCACAAGTATCAACTTGACCAAGGCGGATAGACGAAGATATCCCAAATTTAATAGATACAAAAAACGAAAATACAAAAGATTCCAGAAAACCAATTACAACGATTACGTGAGAAACCGAAAAAGCCTCAAAACAAAAGAAAATTCTATAAAAGGCCGATTCACCACCTTGCCCTAAAGGTAAAGGAAAGAACCCGCTTTGCCGGTCGTAGAACGAAGAAGGACACTACGCAAACGAATGTCCTGCATTTAAAAAATAAAAACCACATTAACACCAAATATAGGAACAAAATTAACTACTTAGAAGAATTAAAAATCATGCAATATTATCCCATAGAAGAATTCTTCTCAGAAAATGAAGAAGAAATATACTACATAGATGAACAAATGTAATCCGAAAGCTTGCAGACGTAAAGCTTGTAAACTACAAGTAAATCGAATCGAAAGACACATCCGAATCGAAATTAACTAACTATCTAAAAGTTTGACATGAAGGAAGAATATAATCTAAAAAATCCTAATAGTATATACCACTTATGTGGATCAAATAAAAATAAAAATCTTAAAAGATATTCTCAATTATATTTCCCTATGAAAAATGATATTATGATTCTTGAAAGGCACGATCTAACCATTCTTAAGCGTGATGTCTAAAAGCCTATACTGAGGAATCGAACTTTTGACGACCTAAAATCATCAGGTAAAATTGATAACAAAGATGAACAACTTTGCAAATACTTATCTCGAACTTTTCCTGAGCAAATTCTAAATTATCATTCCAATGAAAAAGAATTACTTGCGTTTAAAAACAATTAGAAAATTAGAGATTTATATTATCCAAAAACCCTTTTTAATAAGAGCGGATAATAACAATCTCACATATTTCAAAAATATGAAAATCGACAAAAGAAATTAGAGATTTATATTATCCAAAACCCTTTTTATAAGAGCGGATAATAACAATCTCACATATTTCAAAAATATGAAAATCGACAAAAAAGTGAGGTCCGGCTGTGATTCGCTTCTAGATGGATCCGATGGCAACTAGATTTCAATTATTATCAAGATGAAATTCAGCATATTAAAGGAAAATTAAATTCTTTACGGGACGCTCACACGCGAATGAATGGTCACCCAAATAAAAGATCGTCTCATTGACCCAAGTATATTACACTTGCGTGCGCCTCTCAAGGCTAAAAGATGCAAAAACGACTATGGCGATGAATACGTCAACTCTAGTAAGAGTATAACTTATCACGACTATGACGATAAATACGTCAACTCTAGTAAGAGTATAACTTACCGTCATTCAAAAGACAACTCAAAGTCAGTATAAAATGACATCGTGAAATGGCAATCGGGAAAATTGCCCCAAGATGATTCAAACATCGGGCGACTAAGTCGTCACACATGGACGGGATTCACCCGTTAAAAGCCAAGAAAAACTTTGACAACGGTTGAGTCCTCGGATCTCAACAACAACATAACCATTTTTATTTCGGGACAATATGGAGAAATATCAAGAACAACTCACGATCCTCGAAGATGAATTCGAAGAATTCATGATCAGCTCCCCATGAAAACGATTTCATCGAGAAGATCAACAGGTTAAGGACAAAAACTTAACACCCCAAAATATCGAAGCACAAAAATTACCACGGAGACACCCGTCTCATACCTATGAGGCCCGCGCACTCCCTACAAAGGACAATATTGCGAAATTGTTAAAACCTCAATCCTCGATGAAGATGAAAGAGCATACAAAAAGGCTTTAATCAAGCCCCCAGGAAAGAACACAAGGACAAATTTTTCAAGTCTTAGGAAAAATCCCTACCATTACTATCCCCATCACTACGGAAGAGAAAGAAAACCCCACTGAACAACGGTTCGTCTCTTCGAGGAAGAAACAAGAAGAAAAAAGATTTGCACTGGTCAAATCTCCAAAAGAAGAATTCATCACGGCGGCAAAGCGAACTCCGGTGAAATGATGAATGATAATGACTACTATCTCATCATCGGACTACGGGTATTGTCAACAAGGTTCAGCAGAACCCGCGAAATTAAGCGATTCTTTGACCTTGGACTCATGGTCGGAATGAAGGTATCTAGAGCGTAGGGAAGTAAAATTTCTCCCTAAAATTAAAAGGAACAGATCGTCAGATTCATAAAGATCGGAGATAATAAGAAGGCTTGATCATCGGCGTAATCGGCACAATTCGGTGGGATCAAGATAGGTTTACGAACCTATCTATTACATCAAGATCCAGAATGACCATAAAAATAATGTCAGAGACTTCGGTCAATACAGTCGAGGCATGAAAATAACTATCGAAGAATTAGAAACAATTAGAATTAGTTCCATAGTACAACTCATCAATAGTCTCGGGAAAAATCTCAGAAGATACAAAGGTAAAAGCCACAGGTATATGAAAACATGATCACTACAATTGGCACCGGGGATCAATTCAAGAAGAGCGATAAAAAAGTAATCATCAACCTAAGGGCGAAATTCTATGAAAACAATTTGAAAATTTCCAAAGCAAAGGCCTACTATGCTTGAAGATAAAGGAGATTGGCGAAAATAGAAGGGATGGATCATACATGCCTCTTAGCGCAAAAAGAAAACAAGGAGAAAGGAAACGACCCACAGTGGCCCATCTACATCAAACGATTCGAGAAGGCCACTAACCATGTAGTGGCGGACGGATGAAGTGGACCTCACCACTAGAAAAAGGAACCATCAAAGAAAGAAGAAAAGAACAACGGCTTCCCAAAGCCATCAAATAATTCAGAAAGATGCTCTACTAACCATGTAGTGGCGGAGCCAGGGCGAAGATAAGTGGACCTCACCACTGAAAAAAAGGAACTATCTAAATTTCCTAGCGGTGTATTAGGAATCTTACTTTTGTTGAATAATGTAGAATGTAATAATGTAAAAATCTTGTTACATTTCTCCATCTATATAAGGAGAAGCATTATAATGAAAGAAGACACCGGTATTGATTATATCATTATATTCTCCACTTCTTTCCACTCAACTCCACTCACACTC
>CM028380.1:100392108-100527651 GCA_013146195.2 Codonopsis lanceolata | reverse complement strand
AAGCTTAGTTGCATCGTTTGAGTCTTAGGGTTTCTCGTGTTTGCCTTCGTTGCTTGTATTGTTTGTGCTTTCAACTTGAGAGAAGTTCATTTATGTTCTAGACCAAGTGTACTAGTATTTCTCATGCTTGCACAATCAATGTTCATAGATTTGTTGCATTTGGAAATAAGATGACCAACATATTACTTCACAGATTCAGTCTGTTTTTAGGCGAACTTCGAAAAATTCTGGTACCAATCTACTAAAGAGAATTTTCTAAAATTTAGTATGTTTTACATTAATATGTTAGGATACTTTCCTGTAAAATTTGGTAATTTTCAAGGTGTCAAAGTACCTCATTTAGGTCTTGACTTCACGGCTGTGAATTCTATTTTCAGGAATCAGCTTCGGTACTTGATTTTGTTATAACATTATTTTGATGAATATAAGTCCAAATTGAGTAATTTAAAATTCTAAAATATATTTTAACGAGTTTAATTTTATAAAAATCAAAAATCACCTCATTTGGAGTTGTGAGCTATTCATGGTCGATTTTACAAGATCGGCTGTCCAGTAACAACAATCTGGAAATTGGTCAGAAATTCACACATACGGGTTTTTTGGTGAGTTTTGGTTGATGACCTCTACCCTTGGCCCTTGGACGTCTTTAGTGACTTGAGCCTCCTTGTTGACCTTAGTCAAACCTCTCTAAACCCTTGGATGAGTCCTATCAAGGGCTTGCATCCCTTGGCCAATAGGAAGCCATATAACCTCCATCACTTGGATTATGGTTTTCTTGGGAAGAATATAAACCAATTTTCAGCCTTGGAAGCTATTAGTGATCACCAAGCTTCAGATTTACAGAGAGTAAGTCTCCATTTTCGTCCATAGGAAGAACCCTAACTTGAGTGACCATTTGCGAGTTCGGTGATCCGATCGGCGATCAGAGACCGCCGAATCGAAGGCCTTGCTCTCCTCTACAACAATCCTTGATTTAATCTTCCTTCCATCCATTATTCATAGGCTTAAGGTGAGTTGACAATTCCCAGAATTTTCATGTTAAATATTATGACATGTTCCATTCATTAATGTTGTTCTAATCATGCTTAGGAACACTTTTTGTGAAGTAGAATCCTCCAATTCAACCTATGAAATGTGTGTAGGATTTTATGATTTCTTTATGAAGTTGTGATTTTGACTTTGTGCAAAGCATGAATGTTGTTCTATATGAGCCTAGGATCAACTCTTGTGAAAGAATATGTTTCAATTGTAGGTTTAACAAAATCACCGATTCTAGGGTTTGAAATTCGGGAATGTGTTTATGGCTAGTTTAAGGTCATGAACGGCTTAGTTATTAAGTTCTAAATGAACGGAGAACATAGAATTGAGCAATGGGATGCATTTAGTATCTATGCTCCACTTGGTTGAATTTTAGAAATAACTCACCGGAGTTGAGATTAGGGAGTTATTGAACAATACCGACTCCACATTCGATCCCTACGACGTTTGTAGTACGTTAGACTAATGTATTAGTTTACGTGACTTTGGGATGAATTGAAATGCATGTTTGATATGTGTGCTTATAAGACTCAATCGAGTTCTTATGTGGTTTATATGATTGTGTGAAAGAAATGCATAATTGAGAGGATTTGGATTGGGACTATCTTTAGTACTCTATACATGGAGTCTACTTGTATAAGTCGCTAGGATAACCATGTTGTTATTTAAGACTCACCGGTATGGTTTGACCTTACGGGTTATTACCGCTCTAGTGTTGCTTAAGTCTTTGACTACTATCGACTTTTGCGTTATTGAATGAGTTACTACTCTAGGAAGAGTTTAGTATATGGCTTCATGATCCTAGACTAACGGAGTAGTCTTGGATAGTACATAATGGACTGATGGTTAAATTGTGACTCTACTGAATTTCATAAGTGAATATGGAATATCGTGTATATTTTATATTATGAGCATATTGAATGTATTTGCCTTCGTGCCTGATCTGTTCTACAGTTAATGAATTGTGGTGAACTTGGATTCTACTATTAAGTGGAATTATGAATCAAAATTGAACTAAGCTTGATTTCACAATAATCAACTTAGGCTTCCCTTATATAATTGACTTGGGACTTTGAACTAAGATTCCTAAATGGAGCGAGAACCTTGCTATGCCTCAAGCGAGAACATAGAAAGAGTCTTGGAACACATATAGTGTTCAAACTCTATTTGGTTGGAATTGTAGTAAAGACTCAACAGAGTCGAGTTAAGGAACAATTGAACCTTACGAGGATCGTGGTGAGATCCTATGATAATTATATTCCATTTGACTAGATTACTAGCTTTTGGAACTTGAATCGAATAGAGTGAACAACTTGACACTTATGATTTAGAGACTCAAATGAGCTCCTATTGTGGTTTTGTGATTATTGTAACAATGTGCATAATCGTATGAGTTTAGTAGATCATTATATCTACTTGAGAATTAGCAAGTAAACATCTACTTGTGCATTGCATATAAGTCAGTGGCATTACTTGAGTTTTCATGTTGAAGGTGGGACGATGCATTGTCTTCACGAATTATGGGATTCGTGGTTGCAATGTATCGCCGTGCAGATCGGTTTTCACACACCTCATTTGCTAGCTACTGAGGGGAAGTAGCCCCTTTGTCGTAACCAATTGAGCACATTGGCTAGTGCTATTTTCAGTAGAGAGCTCGGACAGAAAGAGCTCGGTACTTTGATACTGAACACGGGTATCACGGCACGATATGATTAACATTGTGATTGCGGGAGAACAATACGACGAAAGTGATTTGGTATCTTCTCTATCCTTTATGTGGCTTACTATGGGCACTTTTGTGATAACAAAGTGTTAGTGAACATGAGATCTTATTGACCATGTTTGTGTTGGTTGGTGTTATATGGAAGACTTGAAATGTGTATATACATATGCACACTTATACATGACTAATATATGAGAGAATTGATATGTATATATAGAGATATACATCCTTATATATGAAATATATATATATATATATATATATATATGAAAGACTTGATGTGTATATATATATATAGATATGCACACTTATGCATGATGATTATATGGGAGATTTGATATGTATATATAGAGATATACATCTTGATATAGGTGTATATATATAAATATGCACCCTTACACGTGGTAATAATGTGAATAGCTTGATTTGTATATATAATGATATGTATACTTGCATATGATGTTTTGTGGGAACTACCTTCTAATTCGTTTGATTTGTGTTTGAACAGGGAATTACACCATGGTTCATTTGGATGGTTTAGTAAGTAAGAAGAAATGGATATCTTGTGGAGTATCGAAATGATCTGGCGCCTCCTCATGAGGTTTTTACTGTCATTTATAAAATGACACCATGGTTATGTTTATGTTACATAATTATATGTTGCATATATATTGTAGTATCGTCTTTGGGTCATTATGACTCATCCGTACTTGTTTCTAGTTGCGTAATGTGATAATTTGCGAGGTCGAGTAGATCGTGGTATGCTTGGATCTTGTAATGGTCGATAGATCGAGATTAGAGCGTGTGGTTCGTGTTTGTAGTAGCCGACTTTCAGTAGCGACTTGTGGAGTCTGTTCCTTTATAGCATTGTCATTGATGTCCTTTACTTTGTTATTCTTGTGAGATCGACTTTTTGTAAAGTTATTTAGACTTTACGATCGGGTAGAATACTTGAGTATTTGTATTGGTTCTTTCTTGGGCACATTGTGTCGTGCCTGATAGTCAAATGGATTCGTATTTATTTCGGTTGTCTCCAGACACATAGCATTAACTTTGAAATTTCCTTATTCTAATTTTTATAGTTGTTGGTTGACCGGTATGCTTTAGCCGTTGGGTATTTGTTATATCAGTTGGTTCTTTGTTGAAACAGGCACGGAGTGCCGATGGTTTGTTCGTCCGCAATTTTGCGACGCGAGTTTTGTTTCTCCTCCTTTGAGAGATAATGTCTCACTTGGTTTCATTGGCGTTGGTTTCGAGCTTCATGCTTGGGACTTCTTTCCTTATTGCTTCCGCTGATTCGATTTTTGAAATACTGTATTTTAGTGCGGTTTTATGTTCACGTAAAGAGTGTGTTAGCTCAACTGTTCGACTTGCACTACTGTTTAGCAAGTTCTTGTCCTTTTCTTATGTTAGTTCCAGCGGCACGACCTTGAGATTTCGTGTTGGAATCCGGGTCGGGTCGTTACAATCACTATCTCGAGTACTCTTACATCCTGTGCGAGTTCAAGCCCCGCAATCAACGCTTCATATTCTGCTTGATTATTTGATGCTAGAAACTTGAAATGCAAAGCCTTCTCAAACTCCACATCTTGCTCAGGCGGAACTAATACAAGACCTGCTATACTTCCAAGCCTGCTTGCTGAACCATCCACATGTAACTCCCAACAATAATCTGGGCGAGGCTGTCAAATAGGGACGTTCGTTGACGCGGTCTGGGAAGAAGTTTCCTCCTCGCCTGAATCCTTGAAACTAGTCTCAGCCACAAAGTCTGCCAAAGCTTGTACCTTTATTGCTCGCCGAGGCTAGTAATCAATCTGAAACTCGGTCAACTCAATTGACCAGGTGAGCAAACGACCAGAAGAATCCGGCTTGTGCAGAATTTTCCTAAGAGGTGTGTCTATGTACACAATGATGGGGTGTACAGAAAAAATAAGCTCGAAGTTTCCGAGCAGCAACGACAAGCGAATAAGCCAATTTTTCTGCATTAAAATAACGCCCTTCCACCGCAGTGAGGGCCTTAGAAACATAGTACACAGGCTTTTGGAGATTACATTCTTCCCTAACTAATACAGCGGCCACAGCCTACTCTGTGGCTGCGAGATACACAAACAAATTTTCACCAAGGACCGGGTTGCTTAACAACGGAGGCTGTCCCAGATATTCCACCAGTTGTTTGAAAGCCTTCTGACATTTTGTTGTCCATTCAAACCCCTTGTTTCCTCGAAGCACTTTGAAAAAAGGCAAATACCTTTCTGCTGACTTGGAAATAAAACGACCGAGAGCAATGACTCGGCCGTTAAGCTTCTAGACATCCTTGATGCAGCGAGGAGGCTTCATTGTGACCAACGCCTTAATTTTCTCCAAGTTGGCCTCAATCCCTCTTTTGTTCACCATAAACCCCAGGAACTTGCCCGCCTTCACCCCGAACACACACTTACTCGGGTTAAGCTTCATGTTATTCTTCCTGAGATTATCAAAGGTCTCCTCTAAATCAACAGTTTGATCATGTCCTTTGGTCTACACCACCATATCATCTATGTATGCCTATACATTTCTGTCGATCTACGAATTGAAGACCTTGTTCACCATCCGCTGATAAGTAGCCGATGTATTCTTTAAGTCGAATGCCATCATTTTATAGCAGTAGAGCCCGCCTACTGCTCGGAACGCAGTCAAAGCTTTATCCTTTTCATTCATCTTCACCTGGTGATACCCTGAATATGCATCAATGAAGCTCAGGTACTCGAAACCAGCTATGGCATCCACCAACTTGTCGATGCGAGGAAGACGATAACAATCCTTCGGACATGCTTTATTGAGGTCGGTGAAATCCACACACATCCTTCACTTTCCATTTGACTTCTTGACCATGACCACATTGGTGAGCCAAGTCGGATAGTGTATCTCCTCAATAATATCTGCGTTGAGAAATTTCTCGACCTCCTCCTTGATCGCTTTGTCTTTTTTTTGTGGAGTATACTCTAGGCCACTGCTGAATTGGCCTAAAAGTTAGATCCACGCTGAGGCAATGAACTACCACGTCCTCGCTAACCCCTTGCATATCCTCAACGCCAAGCAAAGAGCATCAGGCTGCTCACGAAGTTGTTTGATCAAAGCTAGCCGAGCTTCAGCAGAGAGTGCCACCGCAATCTTTAGCTTTTTGTTCGGGATGGCGGGGAATTGATAACAATTTCTTCAAGCTTGTCTGGGCTGTACTTCGAATATCCCGCATCTGAGTGTCACATTCCACTCTCTTCCTCTTTAGCCTTGGTTTCCACAGTCCAAGTCCATATCATGACTTGCTCAACTTGTCCCCACGACCCCACCGTCGGCAAAAGATAAGTATCCTCCCCTATGCTATGTTGCTCGCCCTGTGCTGAACTTTTGACCACCATGGCAATTGTCAAAGGACCAACAGTTACATCAGACTTTTCCTTGCTACTAATGGTAACCTTCTTCGTCGCCATCCTCCAAAATCAACTTTGCTTCTTCGTTGGCTATCCACGGACATATTTTAATACGCCCGTCGGCTGACTTTTCAAGACCCCTACCTCTGGTCGGTGTAAAACTTGGCTCGTGCCGGGTGGGGAATAGAAGCGACTATACGGAACTTAGTCATGCTCGGCACCCCTAAATAATGTTATAGGGAGATTTCAAGTTGATCACCATGAAAGTGACTTTTTCTACTCGAGTACGAGTGCCTTCGCCAATAAAGACTTCGAGCTAAATTGTGCCTTTGACAGACACCTTGTGATTGGGTTTTGGTTTGAGGCCACACGGATAGTTAGCAATAAGAGATTAATTATTAGTTTTGGGTTTTGGTTTGAGGCCACGTTTAGCGTAGGCTTCATTGGGTTGATTGGTGACGGTCCGGAGAATGAACCAACTTAGAATGAATTACTATTTTAAAGAGAACTCGTTAAGGTCATACTTTTGTTGTTTAGTAAACATAGATTGACTAGGTAGCTTCAGGAGTTATGTGAATTATGATTTGTAAAGTTAACGACTTAACTTGGATTCATGTTAAGATATGAATCTCCATGTCTATTTATTATTTGACGAAATGCATGATGTTATCATTTAAAGAATTGATATTCTACTCATTATTGATATGACTTATAAGCCTATTGAGTGTTCTTGCCTTCATGCGTGATCGATTCTACTACTAAGTGGAATTATGAATTGAAATTAAATTAAGCTTGGTTTGACATTAATCAACGTAGGCTTCTCTTTTATACTTGACTTAGTGATTTTTTAACTAGGGTTCCTAAATGGAACAAGAACCTAGCAATGCCTCAAACGAGAACATAGAAAAGAGTCTTGGAATTCATATAGTGTTCAAACTCTATTTGGTTGGAATTATAGAAATGACTCAACGGAGTCGATACTAGTGATCGATTGAACAATACCGGCTCAATGATCAATCCCTACAACTTTTGAAATTTGTTTGACTAGAATACTAGTTTCGATATTCTTGATTTGGATTCATGTTCATGCTTGATTATTAGTCGTAGAGTATAACATGCCTACTTGACTTGGATGAGATTGCTCTTATCGAGCTCATCCCTACTTGATTTCTTAAGTGAGTAGACATCTACTTGACTTGGTTCAGTTCGCTCTTGTCGAACTTGATCCCCTACATGTTCATGAATGATAAGTAAACATCTACTTGTCCCCCCAT
Source organism: Codonopsis lanceolata (assembly GCA_013146195.2). NCBI lineage: Eukaryota > Viridiplantae > Streptophyta > Magnoliopsida > Asterales > Campanulaceae > Codonopsis > Codonopsis lanceolata. The sequence continues at coordinate 100,520,209 of CM028380.1, read as the reverse complement.
AAGTCCAGTGGTGTACTTGTTCTTGTCTTCCCTGGTTGACAATGTTTCACCGTTACAAATTGTGAGATTCGTAATAGTGATGAATTGTCGAATCAGATTCATGCACACACCCTCCTCTCTTGATCACTTTGAAGAAGAGTACCTTGTCATAACCATTAGGGCGCTTGGAATAATGTTATTCATGGTCGATGTATCAATCAGGTACATCCGACAACACGTTAATGTTAACACTTTATATTGCAGGAGCTATGATGCGGCACCGTGTCTATATCATATCCTCGTATATGTGGTTTACTTTCTAGTACTTATGTGAAATCTAAGTGCTACCATGAATATGTACTTGTTCATGATTGTTTGACATTAATGTTGATTATATGAACTGCTTGATATGTATATATGTAGTTATACATACTTCTACATGATAATTTCATGAATGTCTTGATGTGTATATATATAATTATACATACTTGCATATGATGTTTTCGTGAGAACTTCCTTCTAATTCATTTGATTTGTGTTTGAACAGAGAATTGTACCCTGGTTCATTTGGACGGTTTAGTAAGTAAGAAGAAATGGTTGTCTTGTTGCGTATCTTAAGGATACGACGCCTCTTCACGGGTTTTCTGTCATTTGTAAACGGCTCCATGATTATTTATATGTTGCATAATTATATGTTTCATATCTTTTGTAGTAGCGTGATGGGTCATTATGACTCATCCCGTACTTTGTTTTCTAGTTGCAGTATATTGATAGCCGCATTGAGGCCGAGTAGATCGTGACTGTAACAGTGAGCTGCTGATATCAAAATTAGATATTGTGTTCGTGCTAGTAGCAGTCGACTTCGTCGAATAGTAGCTTGTGGAGTCCTATTTATTGACACTTCGTCATTTTTATTTGTATTTGTACTATAATATTCTTGTGAGATTGATATATTGTAAAGTTATTTAGACTTTACGGTCGGGTAGAGTACTTGGGTATTAGTATTGATTCCTTTTTGGGCCAAAGTGTTGTGTCGTACCTTTGTTCGTGGCTCTAGTAATTATTTCAGTTGTCTCCTGGGGAAGCATTAGCTTTTGAGCTTTTTCTTTATTCTAATTGTTTTAGTTGTTGGTTAACCTCGGTATGCTTTAGTCGTTGGGTATTTATTATATCATGTTGGTTCTTTGATGAAACGTCGACCTGGAGTGCCGATGGTTTGCTCAGCGTCTGCAATGTTGCGGCACGCGAGTTTTATTTCCCCCTTTGTGTGATAAATGTCTCTTGGTTTCTTTAGCGTTGGTGTCGAGCTTCATAGCTCGGGACTTCATTTCTTTATCGCTTCCGCATCTTCGATTTTTGTAAACCCGTATTTTAGTACGGCTTCACCTTCATGTTTAGAACTTGTTAGCTCGACCGTTTGACTCACGCTACTGTTTAACAAGTTCTTGTCCTCTTCTTGCTTGTCCTAACGGCACGACCTTGGGATTTCATGTTGGAATCCGGGTCGGGTCTTCACAAAAATATTTCGGATGAGAAGTCTTTGAAGCAAAATCATGTTGGATATTGGTTCGCTCTTGACGATTGAGACAATATTAAAAGGGAGACGGTCACCCACATCTCTAATCTGGCACCCACTGTAAGTTTTTCGAACCATTTTCTTCTGATTTATAATTTGAACTATTTGTTGAATGATTTGTGTTTTTTTTGTTGGGTATTCTACAATGTTAGTACGTAGAGACAATATATGATAGTATGACGGAATAAATTGACATGAAAATTTGCATTTTTGTTGTAGAAAAATATCAGTTGTACATACTTTGACTGTGTATTGTGCCTACTTTGATTGTGTATTTGGGGGTAATAAAGCGCTAGTTTGGCTAAAAAGAAAATATGCTTGTGAAAGGGATGTAAAGGGATAGCAAACCCATGATTTAAATTTTCAATATGACCCAAGATGTGTATAATACGCATGCTCAAAGTTAGCAAAAAATGCATACTACATGCGTTGACTAAATTGACCCAACGAACGAGAAATATAGAAAATGTCATGTTATGCGTATGAGAAAAATGTTTTTTTGCGATATTTTGCTTTCGGACGGATCAGGGTGAGTCTAGGACTAAAGATAATTATTTTGAATCAACCTTTTTTTAATTATTATTTCCCTTTTTATTATAAATATTTTTTTTATTTCAATATTTTTAGGAAGAAAATTGTTTATGTGTCTTCAACTGAATTAATTGAAAAGAAACATAAAATATATGTGTATCACAAGTGAGATTAGCAAAACCATTGTGTATACATCGGCAATGAGAACCAAGTATTTATGTATAAGTGTTTAATGGTCAAATGAGCATAACAAAATATCCATGTATGTATCTTAGATGTGATGAATAAAATATTTACGCATGTAAGTTAAATGATGGGTGAGATGAATAACATATGTCGGGTATGAAAAATGGAAAATAGTTATGCAGACAAAAATAAAGAGGATATGTGTAAATAAGAAAATTTAAAAGTGTGTGAGTGTATTGAAGTAAATGACTAGAATTTTTATGCAAGCGTATTTTTGTGTGTGTGTGTGTGTATGTTGTAAATAAAATAATGAAAGAAACTCTTATCTTAATGTTGGCAATGATTGTTGTTCTTCCTTTTTAGGCTAGGAAGAAATTGGAGCGCATGCGCTGTAGTGCTAAGTTGCTCGGTGTAGGGATGACGACGATCCTCCGGGTGGTTCGAGTCGAAAAGGCCCTCGGATAATGGCTGTCGGTACTAGTAATTTGGGCCCCTCAGTTAGGAAATCGGGAATGTAGAGGAGTGCATCGATGCGGACATAAAAAATGCATTTTAATTGTATTGTATGTATTCATGTATTAATGTAATTATGCATGAACTTATTTTTAATTTTGTACTCAGACAATTAAATTAAATGTTAGTGATGCATCACTAATTAATTATGTTAGACAAACCAAAAGATTTTTATTTGTTATGCACGCTGTACTCAGGTGGGGTGATAATTGGTGGTGGTTTGCTTTGTTTGAGGTTAGACAAAGCGGGGTGGTGTGGTTTTTGTGGAAGGAATGTGAGGATGGCCTCTTTTCTTGTTTCTTTCACGGACGCATTGAGAGCTTAGGTTTTTAGGTTGACAAAAGTAGAGGTTGAATAATCTCTTAGACAACGATGACAAATCGTGCAAGACATTGACCAAATCCAAAGCATCTAGGAGATTTCTGTTGCATTTTACGAGAATTCAGAGTGATGTAGAAAGGGATAGCGGGCGCGGCGCCCTAGTACTACTGCAAGGCAAAGTAATGTTGCGAAACCAGATGACGGTGCAGGACCAAGTTATACTGCTGGGAGGTTCAGTGATGTTGGTTGATGGAGCAATGTTGCAAGACCAGATGATGGTGCGGGACCCAGTTATACGGTCGGGAGATTTAACAATATAGAGCGACGGGATAATGTGGCCAAGCCTGATGATGGTGTGGGTCGAAGTAATGCTGCGGGGCCTAATAATGGGTATGCCAGGAGTGATGAGGAAAGCTTGGCATCTTCCCGACGGGATGAAGCCAGGGGAGTGGCGGCACCTCGAAGAAATGTTTGGTACCGGCTAGGTCGCACATGAGATTGAACAAGAAAGGGTATATCGATGTCGAGGATGTTAATGACTACCCCCGGGGTTTCTAGTTTGTGGATCGCGATACTATTGAGGATGTTAATGACTACCCCCATGTTTTCGAATTGGCGATTATGGTACTGTTTGGGGATGTTACTGACTACCCCAGTGTTTTAGACACGTACTCCATGGTTGCCATTTATGGACCTTGTATTTATGTTTATATTTTGTTTTGTGTATTAAAATGTGTGTAGTGGTTTTTCTTTCGTTGGTCAAGGAACCCATTGTAGAATATCAAACAATCATGTAATATATCTAGGAGCACTTGAATGAATTTTTGTCTATTTTCGACTGCACCCTAAGGCTGCCTACGTTCCTCAATGTGAGGCTCATATCGACATAGTTCTGGCCCTATTTGGACCATTTTGCTGAAGACCTTCTGTCGAAAACTGTTATGTTGGAGACTGTTGTGTTGTAGAATGTATGTTATAGATTGTGCTGAAGACTGTTACGCTTGAGACTTTTATTTCACTTTTTTTCTTTTGGTTTTTCTTTTTTATTGGTCTAACTTTTACCTACGCCGCTCTTTTAGGTTTTCAACCTAGCGAGCCCTTATTGCTCCTTGTATATATTTTTTTCTGTGCTCTAACTTTTGCCTAGGCCGCCCTTTCGGGTTTTCAACCTAGCGAGCTGAATAGAGAGATCAAGTATCTGGGCCACTATAGCTAGCATGCTATATTAGCACTTCTCTGGCTTATGCGTAGTATCGCTTGAGCTTGTCCATGTTGAAGGGTTGAATGAGATCTTCCCTATCTTGATTGGGGAGGAACACGACGCCTCATAACTGTATATGTTTTACTATGTAGGATCCCATCCATGTATACTTCCATTTTCCCTTAGTGTCGACATAAGTGGGGGCTTTTCTCGAAGTACCAGGTCACCTACTTGGATATTTTGGCCGTTGAATTTTTTGTTAAATGCTCGAGAAATTCTTCAATGATACGCTCGTATGTGTTCTAAAGCTAGAAATCTGAGTTCATCAATCAGTGCCAGCTCGTCGTAACGTTGTCTAAGCTAGAAAACTTTGGCTATGTCTGCTTCCATCATTACTCTTAATGAAGGAATCTCAATGTCAATAGATAATACGGCTTCCATGCCATAGACTGGAGAGTATGGCATAGCCCCTGTAGGTGTGCGGACTGATGTGCGGTATCCCCAAAATGCTAATGACAGTATGTCAGGCCAGTCCTTTTCGGTTTCTGCCATTTTATGGATAATTCTTTCTAGTGTTTTGTTAGCAGCTTCGACTGCTCCGTTGGCTTGTGATCGATATGGGGATGACTTATTTCTTTGTATTCTGAATTCATCAAGTAACCAGTTAACGTCGCCTTCGAAGTGTGTACCATTCTCGGAGATCATTTGAAACGGTACTCCGTATCGGTATATGATGTTGGTTCTGATGAACTCGACTACTTTTCGGGCATTCAATACTTTGTAGGAGGCAGCCTCTACCCATTTGGTGAAGTAGTCAATGGCTACCAGGACATATTCATGACCGTTTGTCCCCATTTTGGGTGAACCTATCGTATGTCGTCAATTCCCCAAGTTGAGAAGGGCCAAGGGGCTACAGAGTTGTATACTATGTATGGAGGAACATGCTGCAGATTGGCGAAATGTTGACATTTGTCGCAGTGGCGTACCCAACGAATGCAATCAGTTTCAAGGGTGCTCCAATAGTATCCCTGTCGGACTGCTTTCTTTGAAAGCATATGTCCGTTCATGTGCGGCCCACAAGTACCACCATGTAGTTGGTCCATGACCCATTCTGCCTTGACTTGGTCTATACACAACAGATTTAGACCCTGATAGTGTCTTTTATAAAGGTTATCCCCGTTGATAACAAACTGTGTGGCCCACCTTCGAAGAGCAATTCTTTCTTTTCTGTCTAGACTAGCTGGATATTCACTTTTCTTGAGTAAATTCTAAATGTCTAAATACCAGGGCTCATTGTCTTACTCGGGAGCTGATTGTGAAGTAGTAGGCAGGAATGACTTTCTTCCCTACTACAAAAGGTTGTATGTTCATGTCCGATGGAACGTCAACTAGTGAAGCCAAGGTTGCTAATGCATCTGTAAAACGATTTCTATCTCGCTGCAGGTAATAGAATGATATATCATCGAACTTCTTTGTAAGAGTAATCAGATGAGTATGATACAGTTGTAGACGGGGATCTTGTGTTTCCGTTTTCCCTCCATCTAATTTATAATTAGAGCGGAATCACCGAAGACCTCTAGTACTTTGGCCCCTTTTCGAAGAGCTTCTTCTAGACCAGCAATGTAGGCTTCGTATTCAGTGGTGTTGTTAGAGCATTCAAATTCCAACCTTATAGCTAAAGGTGTGTGAGAATCTATAGGGTCAATTAGCAGTATTCCTATGTTGAAACCTCTTTTATTGGCAGCCCCATCAAAGAACAGTTGCCATTTGGTGTCATGATATGTGATTTCAAAAATGCCTTCATCTTAGAAATCTGGCTCCTCGGCATTTTCTGTCTCTAACGGAATATCTGCTAGGTGGTCTGTAATTATGATCTCTTTGATTGACTTGCGGGTAGCATATGTGATGTCAAATTCATTGAGCAGGAAGGGCCATTAGGTTAACCGACTAGAGAGGGACGACTTTCCAAAGATGTATTTGATTGGGTCCATTCTGGAGATCACTTTGACCGGTTGATCTTGTAAGTACGTCTTGAGCCTTTGCGTTGCACATACCAGACATGTGCAGCTTTTCTCTAAAACTGAGTAATTGAGTTTGCTACCTTGTTACTTTCGACTTACAATGTAGATGGCATTTTCGGTATAGGATTTTTTCCTTTCCTGTACGAGCATGGCTCCAACCGCAGTGTTTGTGACACTGAGGTATAACAGCAATGGTTTGTGTGTATGAGGAGGACCTAGAACTGGTGGGCTAGCAAGGTATCCTTTCATTATTTCAAAGGAGAGCAGGCATTCTTCATCCCATACTCTATCAATGTCCTTTTTCAATAGTTTGAAGAGTGGCTCACACATGGAGGTCAGCTGTCTGATGAAACGGCTGATGTATTGTAGTTGTCCAAGGAAACCTTTGACTTCACTCAGAGTTGTTGGTTACGGCATGTCTGTGATGGCTTTCATTTTTGCTGGTTCTATCTCAATTCACTGCTCGGTTACCATGAATCCTAACACCTTTCCTTTAGTGACCCCAAAAGTGCATTTTGTTGGATTGAGTCTCATCTGCTTCTTTCAAAATCTTTCAAAGAACTTATGGAGATCTTTGATATGAGCGCCGTCTATTTCATCCAAGTGAATGATCGTATCATCCACATACACCTCAACTTCTTTGTGGATCATGTCATGAAATAGGGCAGTAGCACCTCTTCAGTATGTAGCCCCATCATTTTTCAATACAAATGGCATGATCGTGTAGCAGTATGTCCCCTAAGGGGTGATGAAAGAAGTCTTCTCTTGGTCCTCTGTTGCCATTTTGATCTGATTGTATCCAAGCATGCCATCTACAAATGACCTTATTTTGTGAGAGGCCACGATATCTACAACAATGTCGATGATTGGTAGAAGGAAGTCTTTTGGAGACGCTTTGTTGAGGTCGCAAAAGTCAACATAGATTCGAACCTTTCCATTAGGTTTTGGTACTATCAATATGTTTGATAACCAAATCAGGTATTCCACCACCCGGATAAACTTAACACGCAATTGTTTCATGATCTCTTCTTTCACTTGTAGAGACCATTTTGGCTTGATTCTACGGAGTTTCTGTTTCACTGGCTTGGCATCTGGCTATGTCGGAATCATATGAAGTACTATTGTTGGATCCAACCCAAGCATGTCTTCATAAGACCATGCGAAAACATCTTAAAACTCTTTCAACAAACTAATCAATGTTGCACTTAGGGGTGTCAATTCGAGTCGTCAAACCACCAAGTCGAGTCGAACCAAGTCGAACCATGTGGTTTGGTTCGGTTTTGGGTGCAATATGGTTCAGCTCGGTTTGAGATTTTGGGAAGTCGAACGGTTTGGTTTGGTTTGCGGCTTGACATGTTGAGTCGAGTCAAACCGAACCAAACCAAACCATTTTGAGCTGAACCACCAAGTCGAACCATCGAGCCGAACCACCAAGTCGAACCACCAAGCCAAACAACAAATTCTTTTGAATTCCTAACCTTTATACTTTAGTACTCTTATACTATTAATATTTTTATACTATATAAACTATAAGGCTAATATTAGTATTTAGAAATTTGCCTTTAGATTTTTTGAATTTACATAAAGGTTTTAAATATAATGTACGTTGTAGTATTTTTATTATATTGGATTCAATTTATTGATTATAAGAATTAAAAATGTTAATCCTTTTATTTGAAAATTTGTGTAATTTTTTTAAAAGTGAGTTTATGAATATAATTGTATTATATTTAACTGTTTAGTATTTTCTTTAGCGTGTTTTTATAATATTTTCTTGGTTTACTTAAATTTTGAATGAGTAGAACTTTCTAAATTCAGACCGAAATGAAACCAAACCGCGAAACCGAACCATGAAACCGAACCACGAAACCGAGTCGAACCAAGTCGAACCATCATGGTTCGGTTCGGTTCAGCTCAAGACTTAAACGGTTTAGCTCCGGTTTGATTTTTCTCAAACCGATGGCATACGGTTCAACTCATAATTTATTCCAAGTCGAACCAAGTCAAACCATTTACACCCCTAGTTGCACTGTCTTGCCCTTATAGATAACTGCCAATTCCGACTTCTCTGATCTCACAGTTCAACCTCAGATTGATGATGGACAAGTCTTTTTCTGTTGTTGATGTACTGTGTTGCCCTTGTCTCTTAACCAACTTTGCAATTTTTGTTAAGTATTATTTGTCTTTGAGGTCCATTTTGTTAAATAATTTGTTATTAACTGGTTTGATTATGTTTTCAGTTAATTCATCTTTTAACAAGTTGGCAACCAAGGAGTACGTGCAAACACTGAGACTTTCATTAACAAAAGAGGTTATAGAGTTGGTTATGTCATTGAGGTCCTGGGGAGTGAGGTCCTCAATTTTGATGTCGAGAAGCGAACTGGTAGGTGACTAGTCTGAGGATCTGAAACGGTCTATCAGGTCTTCAGCAGTCAAGAGGGGTCCAGTGGTGGTGTACTAGTTCTGTAATGGACTATCTAATAATCTATGATAACCTCAAATTCAGCCAGGAGCTCAAAAGTGTCAGTGCCTCCGTCAATCATACCTAGAAAACTGTTTGTCACGAAGTCATTGCCAAACAAAGCTAAGGCACAGTTGTCTTCGTCTATGGTCCAAGTGTTTTCCACTGTTACTGTTCTGTATGTAGAGTCACGGGGTTCAAGCACAACTTTCTCCAGTTCACTTGTAACGAGACTCACATCGCTTTTCACGTTTTGCTTTGATTCTTTCCCGCTTTTCTTTCATGACCGCAACTAATTCAACTGACGTAGGATTATATCATAGACCGAAAGGTGGGATGCATTCCTTGATTTCTTCCTGGATTAAATTGATCAGCCCCAGTCCTGGCATGTAATTCATTTTTCGGAGCATGTTGAGTGGGACCATTTCACCAAAAACTGTAGTCTTTGTTCTGGTGATGTTTGTTTCACATTTATATCCAATGACGTTGACTCTGGCTTGGGGGATGACTTCAAAGCCACTTAAGAAGATGCCAGTGTCGTCATGCTCTATCTCGAGAATGGTGATCTCTCCCTTTTCTTTGTTTTCAATGATCATGTCGACGAGAATGACCACTATGTGATCATCGTGGATGAACTTGACCCACTGGTGTAGTGATGACACTACCCATTTTACTCCATGGATACAAAGACGATTGAAAGTGGTAGGGATGTCTAATACTTGGAACTCAACTAGCATGGTGAGAAGGCCAATTGTCATTATCAGTGTCACTACTCCTAGGACGCAGCGACTTGTGTTGTCAAATCCTCTCACCGTCTGTGACGATGGAGTTAGCTCTAAGATATTTGATCCCAGTTTGGCTAATGTGTTAACTAGCATGGTGAGAAGGCCAATTGTCATTATCAGTGTCACTACTCCTAGGACGCTGCGGCTTGTGTTGTCAAATCCTCTCACCGTCTGTGACGATGGAGTTAGCTCTAAGATATTTGATCCCAGTTGTGGGTTCCCGGGAAAATGCGCCTGCGCCCCACGCCCCGCGCGCCCTTGGATAGGGGTGCGCGTACGTGCGGATGTGGTGACATCTACTGCCCTCGTTTCACCCTCCCTTTTCTAGGGGAAGACGAAATCAAAAGTGCGAGAGGAGTGCTGTCAGAGTAGCGCGTTGGAATGAGCCTCGGTTGCCTTTAGTGGATTTTATTAAAAATAGCCTTATGGACCGTTTCGGATCACTATGGGAGCTTTGGGTTTCCCACATCAAGTTATCCATTTTTTAGGGGATACCAGGATATGGGAATACATCACCCTTCCATTCTCATTCTCCCTTTTTTAGGGAAAAACGGAAAAGTGCAAAGAAGGAGTGTTGCGAGGCCCCACTGGATCCAAAAAGTTTAGAGTCGCCATCTTTATTTTAAGGCAAAAATAAAGCAAAACTAGAAAAAAGAAAACCAGAGATAGAAAACGGGTTCGGAGGCTAAGTTACGAGTTGGGAAGGTGCTAGGCACCCAACTCGCCCTTTCGGTCTCAAAATAGTTTTGGCTAAAGTATGCTTATTGTTATATTTATTTAGCAGATAAATAAAGCATTAAAAGACAGGAAAATAAAACAAATACATCCGTGACTACATTATTTACGGACTTGCAGCCATTTCCTTACAATAATTACAAATGTATTTAAAAATATTTGGCCATTATGACGGCTCTTTTACATAATATTTCCTAATCAAATCCGGACAGCACAACGGCTTATATTGTCTACATTGGGCCGGATTTTAAATAACAACTCTATAAATAAATAAATAAAAGTGCCCTTAAAGGCTATTACCTTTTAGAGCGGAGTGTGCTCGCTCTGTCCTTCACGGGAGAGGGAGATTTTTATTGCTGCTGCTGCTGTGATTTGAGCAGAGTGACGGCTTATTTGTGGTGTTTTTGGCTCACTCACTCGGGCAGAATGACGGCTTAATTTTGGTGGTTTTGGTCTTTTTGGTTGGGCGGAATAACGACTTATTTCGGGTGATTTCAGCCTATTTACTCGGGCAGAGTAACGGCTTACTTTATGGTTTTTGGGCCGGGGAAATAGGGTGGATACCTAGCTGGGGGGTAAGGATCACTTCTACCGGTTGGTTTTGTGTTTGGAGGAGGTTTGGCAGGGTTTTGAGGCTTTGAGAAGATCGCTCACTATCTCACTTCGCTCTCTATTTCTTCAGCGTAACAAGGACGCGGAGTGTTTTGCAGATGAATTGGCGTACTGAAGGCGGACCCTGAAGCCTTTATTTATAGGCTGGATAAGGGACGTAGAAGGAATTTAATTTTACTCTTCGTGCATCAATCAGTTGTACCAATCGTAGACAAATTTGAGCTTTACGGCGAAGGAACAGTGGACTGTGAACAATCTGGGAGTCGGGAAGCCCACTTTGGGTGCTAGGAAGCACAAAATGGGTGCCATGCCAAGATTCCATGTGGGTGGTGCCATTACTTTTTCATAGTTTCAATTTTTGATGCTTTGAACCCTGCATTTCACTCTTTTGCGCATCCTGCTTTGTCCTTTTGCACTTTTGACCCTGTAACTTGACATTTGTTAATGTTTTAACAGGTCTTGATATTTTATGTCATGTCACATACCAGGGGTACGAAATTGGGGTGTCTACACCAGTTTGGCTAATGTGTTTGCAGGACAGACATTTAGAGAAGAACCATTGTCTACCAAGACCCGAGGTACTTAATTTTCCATGATCCCGACTATGATATGTAGAAAATCTATGTGGTTGATTCCTTCTTTCGGTAGATCCAGGTCAGTAAACATGATCACATTCCCAAAATGGATGTTTCCTATCATTTGAGTTAGCTCATCTAGAGAGGTTTCAACAGGAATGATTGTTTGGCTCAAAGATTTGGCTAAGGTGTTACGATGGGTATTGGATGCATATAACAAGCCCTAGATGGATATGTTGGCTTGTGTCTTTTTCATTTGGGTTAGAAAGACATCTTCTATGCTTTCAGCCCCAGTGTTGACCTCTTTGTCTTTCCCTGAGTGGTTACCAATTTCTTGGTTTGGTTGGTAGGCTCAACCGAATCTGGTAAGGTAACTGACATTCCCATCGATCCAAGTGGCTTTTTCAAGATTGTTCACTTTTTCTTGAGGTAAAACATGCTCACTGTTTATTATGGTGCTCCGGGAGAGCATGTTGTAGTTGAAATCAAAGAGATAAGCAGCGATGTAAGGGAAATGTGTTTCATTGTTTCCAAACTGAACATGGGTACAAGTTGTTATATCATCAACCTCTATTGCGTTGATTTGAGGCAAGGGGTTGTTCACTATATTTGGCATTGGAGGTGTTTTTTCAATAACCTTGTCGTTGATGAGATCCTGGATGGCGCTTTTGAGTATGTAACATTTGTCGGTGAGATGTCCGGTACAGCGATGATACTCACAATACTGGGAGTGATTCCATGAATTGGGCAGCGGGTTTGGAGTTTGGTAGTTTTCCATTGATGTTAAGACCCCTTGTGTCATCAGACCCCGTAATATTAGTGACATAGGAGTGTGCAATTGATCGTAATATCTATTGCTTCTCTTGTAGGGTCCCCTGAAGTTTTTGTTGGTACTACTGTTTCCCCCAATGGTGTTAACAGGCATGTCTGTTCCATATGACCATGGTATATTACCTTAAGTCTAATTGGTGAAGTTGATTGGTGGTGCGGCTACTGGGATATGTCCCACAACGTTTACTGCTGCTTCTGATGATATTGTTTTTCCTTTGGAGTAACGAAATGAGCTGGGAGGTGCATTAGTTTTTAATTGTCCTGTACGTATCTCTTCATCTATGCGGATCCCTATTTCAATAATGGCATTGAAATATCCGTAGGGATGGTACTTCATGCTTTCAAGATAGGCTAGCTAAAGGGTTTTTTATAAACATTCTAGTTGATTCAGTCGGGGTGGCCTGTCTAGAGTTTGGGAAACTTTCTTTTTACATCTAGCCATGAAATATGTGTAGGTTTCCTCTTCTTTTTGGATGCATGACTCTAGCTCTCTCTTGTTTTCAAAGCTACTGTTATCCTTGTACCTTTTTCTAAAATTCATTAGCAATCTGGTCCTAAATGTTTAGTGTGCTAGTGTGCTATTGTCTACTAACATGAGCCCTTGTTTTGCAGCCCCTACTAAGGTCAAGTGGAAATTAGCAGCCATTGCTTCGAAACTAGCACCTCTTGATTGCATTTTGGTGGAAGAGGATCCTAAGTGGGAGATGGGGCAACCAGTTCCATAAATTTTTTATATGTTAGGCATTTTGAATTTTGAAGGTAAGATGGCTGAAGGTTGTAGAGTCAATTATCGTGTAGAGAACTCTCATTTCCTTAGGACTTTGAGCATCATTTCTTTGAGATTCTCAATGTCTGTTTCAACCTTTAAGGGAGGTGGTGTTTTCAAGGGATTGGTGGTATTTGTGGCTAACTGGGGTGGTTGGTAAATACTAAGAGGAGGTGTAATGTTTGCAGCCCCTATTTGGTGGCCAAAATTATTGAAAGGGAGGTAGGTTGTGACTTGCCCTGTGGGACATAACTTCTGGGGTCGGCATGTGGGCTATCTTGGAGTTGGTTGGTGGTAGAGAATGGAAGACTCCCTAGATGTTGATATAGGGTACTGATGTTTTGAGGAGGGTAACTGGTGTTGATGTTGGTATTGAGAGGAGGGTTAGTGTATTGGTATGGAGAGTAGGTGTTTGGAAAATGTGTGCCAGTGTTTTGGTTTTGAGGAGGAAGGTTGGAGCTTTAAACTTGAGGATTGAGTAAGTTGATATTTTGAGGAAGGTTGGTGTTTGGGGGAACATTTGAGGTTGACGCTTCATGGGATCTCACAAGGGAAGGGGTGTTTTCAATGTTTGGTTTTAGGCTTTGCAGGAGGTTTGCTATCTGGCCCATTAGGCGATTGATGTGAACACCTAGTTTCTGATCTATCCATTTTTGCATGGCAGGAGTAGGAGCATAACCTGGTGCCCTTGTATCTGTACCCATAGAAGTTTGTTCATCTTCGGCTGCCATTCTACCCAAATCTGTATTTCCTCAGCTGTTCTATGCTTCTGAACTCAAATCTCTTATCAAACGACCAGTACTGTCTCTTCCTTTCCAGGTCCGGGCTAGGTTTCTGGAAAAAATAAGGTCAAAGGTTGTGTATGAGAAGGCAAGGCTCAAGGTGTTGGCTCAGGAAAGTACAATGTGCATTATTATTAGCTGATCGTATCACAACTATATATATATATATATAATTTGAGATATTTATGAATATTGTTGGAACATAAAATCTTTAAATTACTTAAATTCATTAAGTAGACTTTAGGAATTAGTTAAACTCTTAGAGAACTCACCTACTGAAATAAGATCACTCTAATAGATATATCTAAGTGAAGTTCATTAGGTTGAGTTAATTATAGTCTTGCATGATTAGAACATTAGTTAGTTGTTAACTAAAATCAAATTGATTAGACTTTAGCAAATCTAAAATTATTCCTGCTGAAACTCAGCATGTAGACCTACAACTAATGTTTTGCCAGTTTAATATAAGATAAAATAAACTTAGACTAAGGTAGACAACTCTCATAAGTTTTATTAATCTATCTGTCGTAACTTAGCCATCGGCAGCTAAGCTAGCTGCTGATCTCCTTACTTAACAGCTGTAGTTTTCCAAAAAGTTTTATTACACCTGTTGTAATCTAAAAACTCAATTTTCAGCTGCTATGTTTTTCTATACCTAAATCCCTATCTGCTGAAAACCATATTCGGTTGAATCAATGCGCTTCAATCTAATTTCGAAATCAATGCTTTCAAAATTTCCTAAAACAATATTTTCTAAAATGCGTGGACTTTCTTTTAGTTTAAAACACTTAGCAAAAAATTAGTTGTTTGTTAAAAGCTAAATTCATCTACTGAAGCTAAAGTGATCAGCAGCTGACATCTGCTGATAATCAGTGTATGACACCTCGCTAAAGATACTCTATCTACTTACACTCTTTTGATTAAAATACCTAAACGATTTTTATGTATAAATATTCCTTCAACAAGCATTTTAAACAAACGTTCTTTGAAAAACACTATTAGCCACTCTAACACATTTAATTCATGGCCATCTAAATTCATACGTTAAATTGTTCAAAAGGAGACTTTTTATTAAAAAAAAACATCAAATTGCTCAACAGTTTTCCATTGCATTAAATATTCCAATGTAGCATATCTTCTAGCCAACCACTCTTTTTAAATATATCATGCTAGAAGTATATACTCTCCTTATTTTATAGAAGAAGATATCTAACCACTCTAGCTATCCTTAAATTTATGATCTTATGATAGGTGATATCTTCTATTTTTAGAAATCCTCTTTAAGATCTCCGAGCTTTGAAAGATAGACTTCATCATCACTCTTCAAGATTATCTCTTCTCTTTCAAATGGCTACTTTCAAACATCTCTATAAAAAGCAGTTTGGAGCAAGGATTCAAAGGGGGAGAAGACAGAGAACTGGGTACAAACATTTCACTTATCCATTCAAGCTACTCCTTCCTTGAAATGTTCAAGTTCTCATGATAGAAGACATAAGAGAATAAAGAATAAAAGGATTGAAGAAATCATTCACCACTTAAATTGTATTCTTTCTTTGATTTGCTTCAATCTAGGGCTGGACACACATCGGATTCCTTCAAGCAATTCTTCACTTGATGTGTTCCAGTCCTCAAGCAATTACTAGATGTTCTTTCACCTTTCATTCCTTTCTAGTTCATGTTTAGATAATCATTGTATTCTTCCTTACTTCTTTGAAATCTTAAAAGAATACTTGATTGTTGCTCAATCATACTCCTCAATCATTGTTTTTTGTTGTACACAAATCCGTTAGTAATCGCTTAGAATTTCAATATATTTAATGCACTTCAAAATCCAAGTTTGACTAACTTGGTAGTGGATGTAGCAGTTTTAACACTGTGAACCACTCCAAATACTCTGTTCTTCTATGTACTATTTTTACTGTTCATACACTTAAGCAGCTTCTATCTACTTAAGTGTTTAACAGTTACATTCCTTAATTATTTACTTACTTGATCTTATACATATTGTACTTCAATTCAGTCCCTATACTTAAGTGATCAAAAGAAAACCAAACCAAACTGTTTTATAATCCAGTAGTTGCTACCCAAACTATTTTCACATTCAGCAGATGATATATGCTGATTATCAGTTGCTGAAAACTTATCTTTTCCGCTGCATCTTTTAAAGGTTTTCAAACCAACACTTAAAAGTTTTTAAAAAGCTATTTACCCCCCCCCCTCTAGCCTTATTTAATTACCAACTGGACTTACAAATATTTATTTCCCGCTTAAATTTTTGGAACTCGCGAAGCTTCCTTGAGAAGTCAAACTGCCTCTCCCACTATCTCACCACCACTGATAGTTGATGTGACGTGCCTACAAAAAAACTACCCATCATAATGGGTATTGACCTCTATCATAAATCAACATCAATCATCACCGTTTAAGCCTAAAAACCAAAATTTTTTGTACTTACTCACTACACGCCATATCTTTGCTTTTAAAACCCGCTTCCAAAATTCCCTATACGTACCCGTACTTATACATATTTAATACCTTTTTATATCATCTTTAATAACCTTTTCAATCTTTTCCAAACCTATATATATATATATATATATATATATATATATATATATAAACCCTAAAAATCTTACAAACCTTTCTATTTCAATTCTCTCTCTTCTCCCTTTGCTTCCTCTAAACCGAGTTAACCTATCTGGTATTTCTTCTTCCTTATATCATCTAGTTGTTGTTAAGATATATTCTTTCTTCTTTTACTAACTTTTTCTTGATTGATAAACAAGTGCAATGTCAGACAACAATTATCTGGGTTGTATTCTCGTCATTGCCTCTCTCAATACAACTCCACTGGGATTCAAACTGGTCCATCTTTTGACATCTTCTGGAGTACTTCCTCTGCTAAGCTTCGAAATTCGCAACTATAGCACTCAACTCACAGAGGAATTCTTCATGTCTATGGAAGAAGACCCAACTGATTCTTTTTCTCTTACTGGAATCATTAGATGGGTCAAGATTATCTTTGACAAAAAGATCATCTCTGAAGCCTTCCCTAACCTCTCTAATGACAAGTCTTCAATCTTTACCATTCCAAAAGCCACACAGCAAGCAGGGTGGATTTCTATGGATGGTGAAGTTCCTGTTGAACTGGCCTATGACAGACACAAAAACCAATTTTCCCCTCTTCATTATGCCCTAGCCATAGTGTTAGACAAATGTCTGATCATTAAATCTGGTAGTCATGACAAAATCACTGAGCCTCAACTCTTTCTTTTGGAGGGCATCGTTGAAAACTATGAGATCAACTAGGGATTTGTACTGGTTGAGTGTGTTAAGGCTAACATAACCAAATACAAGGAAAATATGGAGTTTGGGAACCCAAAGCTAACCCACCATCTAATCATCAATCATTTTCTTCGATCTCATGCTACTCTTCGGCTACATCTCTTCACCATTGGTGACATGGCACCTGTTAGAGCCAAGAAATATGTAACAACTGATGTTAACCGAGCCCTTTCTTCAAGCCGTTTTGGTCAAAATCTTCCTACTGCACCCATTGGTCGAGGATCAAGAAGATCTCAAAGTTAAGGACTTTCCATACCTGCAACTTCATCTAGTAAGCCAGCTCACACTAGTCAGTAGGCTGATATTGGTCAACCAGTTGACACTGGTCAGTCAGACGTTGCTTAGCCAACTGACATCTTACCTCCGCCTATTTTTACTCGTCGAAAGTGAAGGCTGATAACCACTGATGACTCAGCTGACGAAGAAACTTCTCCTAATCCTTCTGGTAATCAAAGATCAAGCCAACCAACTGCACCAACTTCCTCTCTGCCTCCTCTATCTAAAAGACAAACAAGAAATCCCATACTAAATCAAAGTAATTTTGTGTCTTTCTCTCCAACCACAGCTTTTGTAGATCCTACCATTACTCTTGTCCCAAGCATTCCCCCATCCAAGCCTACTTCTCAAAATACCAAGCCTATCAAATTCTTTCCTCCAATCAGAAATCATACCTTTGATCCCTATCGTACTTCATATTGTGCAAACCTAAGGCCTATACCTCATAATTGGGTCTTTCCAATAGACCATCTTCCTCACTTTGTCCAATTTCTCTTGAGCTTTCATGAAGTCAAGAAGGAAGATAAGCCTCCTGTTAATCCAGTCAAGTATATTGATCACCTCTACCGACGAAAACTCAATGTCCTTTATCCAGTCACTCCAAATCTCTCTGCTAAAGACCTGATTGACAACTATGGCAAGTACTTTGACCTCATACCCCTACGATGGAATCAATTCTACCTATCTTGTGATAGATTTGTCCATGATGAGATCATCTATACCATTTGGAAAATCTATAATCGAGTACTTGGCATGCCTCCTCTTTCTGCTTCTGACTCATTTCTTCAAGGACGGCTAGCTTGTCCTGAAGATGATGAAGTAAACCAAGTGTGGATCACTCCTTCTGTCGACCCAAAAAAATTGGCACAAACCCATCGTCTAGCAGTCAAATGCATTGAAGATGCCATAATCATGGCCAAACATCATCATCTTGCCTTTCAACAAAGCATCTCTCAACCAGGAAATACCTCCACTTCTCAACCTACTGAAGCACCTCCAGTTCCACAAATTATCAATCTAATTCCAATCATACCAGTCTCTCCAGCTGACATTCCTCTACCGGTTGACATGCTAACTGATGACCCAACCATCTCTCAGACTGTTGTTGAAACATCTCCACCACTTCCTCTTTTAGACTCTATTCAAAAGAACCGATAAATAATTGTTCGAGATAACACGCCAGACCATATAGATAAAAGTTTCTCCAAATCCAAATTTCCAAAGCACCTGAATAAGAAACTGCCAGGAGACCCTGTCAAAGGCTTTAGCCATATCCAACTTGATGATAACGTTAGAGCCATTGACCTTTTTGCTGATTTGGTGAGTCAATTCATGGGCCAGAAGCAAGTTATCCTGAATAAGTCGCCCCTTTGTGAATACACTTTGATTATCAGAGATGAGCAGAGGAAGAACTTTACTAAGCCGGGAGGCAAGGATCTTGGTAAGCACCTTATTACAGAAATTGCATAAACTGATCGGGCATAGGTCTTTAAAGGAGTCAACCTGACTGGCTTTAGGAATGGTGAGCAGGAGGGTGCTAGTCCAAGACTTAGGCATATCAAATCCTACGAAGAATTCAGAAATTGTGCTGCAAAAAGCATCAGCAATAATATCCCAACATGAAGTGTAGAATTTACCATTAAAGCCATCGGGGCCGGTAGCACTATCAGCATACAGAGAGAAGACATTTGCCTTAATTTCCTCAGTAGAGGGAGGAGCGGAAAGAGCATCACTTTGCATTGCTGAAATAATGTGGGGAATATGCCAAGGTTCTCAGTCGAGAAAATAAGGAGCTGAGACGGATTCTAGGACTAAGAGTTTTTACTGAAGATGTGCATGTTCCACAAGTTGATCCTTCTCCAAATGATACAGTATCGGTTCAACCAGATGACATTCCTCCAGGTCTAGGTCCAGATAGGGATGTAAATCAAAATCGAATCGAAATGAACCAAACCAAACCCGTCGGTTTGGTTCGGTTTTGGTTGAAGACGGTTCGGTTTCGGTTTCAAAAATTGGAAAACCAACTGCTTTGGTTCGGTTCCCGATTTTTGGTATCGAACCAAACCAAACCAACCTATATAGTATTTATTTATTTATTATATAATATATATTATATTACATTTGTTAACTATTTTGAACATTTGGATCATCTTATATACATAATCTATTTAGGCCTTTGATTTAGTCATTATATATATATATATATATATATATATATATATATATATATATATATATATATATCAAACAAAATCTTGATTGTTTGAGAACTATTTTTTCTTCCATTGTTTGTGTTTATTTTGGAATTTTTATTGTTTTCTTTATGATAATTTGTTGTTAGTAGGTTATTTCGTAATTTTGATGTTAATTCCAAATTAAAATCTTATTTTTATTTTTATTTTTAATGTTCGTTAATTTGATTAAAAATAATTTATGTAAACCACAAAACCAAACCGAACCAAACCAAACCGAGTGGTTTGGTTCGGTTCGGTTCGGTTCCAAGCCTTACTCGGTTCGATTTGGTTTGAGATTTTTGGAACCAATTGGGGGTGGTTCGGTTTGTAGTTTTGGTATAAACCAAACCAAACCAAGCCACTTATACCCCTAGATCCAGCTGACAACCCCTCCGCTTATCCAGCTCAACAAATTCCAGAAGATGGCTCTGGATCTTCACAAGATTGACTCTTTTTCTCTCAAAACACTTTTCAATTCATGCTTTAAAAACTGCTTAAGTACTTATCTCTAGATACACTATCTCTATTTTTGGACAATGGTTTATCTAATCTCTTCTGCAGGGTTGATCCACTAATATGCCGTATATTAGTCTCTAATTTATTGATTTTATTCTTTCTTTATATCTCTCTGCTTAAGTGAATGGATTTAAGCAAATAGGAAGAGATTGTTGAAATAAGCCTATTTAGAGTTGCTTAAACCCATTAAGGCTGATTACATGCTAAGTAAATTGCTAACTTTGATCTTACGTAAATATTCAGCTGACTTATGTCAACTAGTAATTGCTTCTAGAATAAGTTATGTCAGCCTATTTTTCTTTATAGTACTAACTGATTTCTTTGTTTGTACTTTGTAGAAGCCTCTCTCAGTAAGATATACTCTCAAATTATTGGAGCTATTCAAATTTCAAATTATTGAAAGATATACTCTCAAATTTCAAATATCTTGAAAGATATACTCTCAACTAGTAATTGCTTTGTAGAAGCCTCTCTCAGTATCTGATAAATATCTTGAAAGATATACTCTCAAATTATTGGAGCTGTTCAAATTTCAAATGTGTTTCTAACGGATTGCATTTCAAGTATCTCTATAGATATTCACAGGAACCACTTGAAGAAATAATTGAATCTTTCATACTCTCTCAAGCAGAATACTCACTTGAAGTGCCTCAGCCAAAACATTAGTTAGACAGTCTTATATTTCTATTCATTTCTAGCCTTTTGTTTTGACAATTAGTGTTTTGATATTCCTTACTTGTTTCAATTCATTAAGGAATCATTTGATTGTCCCATGAGTGTGATTGACTTTCAATCATACTCCCTAAGCACCGGTCTTTGTTGTACACTGATCCATTAGTGATCACCTAGATTATTAATAATATTAGTGCACTTCAAAAATCCAAGTTTGACCAATTTGGTAGTGGACGTAGCAGTTTACACTGTGAACCACTTTAACTGCTTTGTCTCTTATTAATCAGCTCTCACAAACTGTCCTAACACTTAAACAATTTCAATCTACTTAAGTGTTAGTCAGTCATCTTCATTATTTGTTTACTTACTTGTTTTATAAATTGTTTTTCAATTTATTCTCTATAACTTGTGATCTTTTTTGAAAACATATCAGACTGTGTCAACTAGCTGACCAATATTCTCCTTCCTACTAACATCGTCAGTTTCTCAAATTCATCAGCCAGTTGACACTATATCAGCTGACTGACAAAAGTTGTATTTTTTGCTGCAAATTTTGAAGTTTTTCAAAACAACTCTCAAAGTTTAAAAAGGTTGTTCACCCCCCTCTAGCCTTATTTGTTGACAACTGGACTTATAGTATCTGATCCCGGTATACGCCCAGGATTAAGACCTCTAAGCGTTTTTGAGTGTGCTTCCCCTGTTTCCTCGAGAAAGAAAGTCTTTTTGTTGTTGTTGTTGTTGTATCTTTGTTATATCCGGGCAGATTAACCACAGTTTTTGGCTTTTTAGATCGGTTCGCTGGGACGTGAACAAAAGAGGCTCGCTTGCTCAGGCAAGGGAGGAGGCTACCGTGGAGGTAGGAGGCCGAAGGCTTTAAAGGCTTGCTTCGCAGAGGAAGGGATGAGAAGGCTGTTGCCTTGCTTGCTTCACAGAGGAAGGGAGGTATAAGCCAAGAGAGAGAGGCTTGGTGTGTGGAAAATAGGAGGCTGAGGGCTTCTTTTATAGGCAACCAAGGTGGATAGGCAACCAGCGGGGAAGGGCATCGGGGTGGCAAGTCACTAGAGGAGCAAAGTTGGACGTGAGCATGGCGTTTTGGCTGGAGAAGATGAAGACACAAATGGAGCGGATCCAAGGGGTTTAGAGCGGCTCCAATAGGCTCTTTTTTGGTTTCATTGACTTTTTAGTCAACTCCCTTCTATTGCCTCTGTTAGCCTTCGTTAAGTCCTTTTCTTCATTAAACATAACAGAATTAAATTTCGTTAGTCCATTTAATTTATAAATGATATTTTTTAGGACATCGTAGTGTAGGGGTACGAAATTGAGGTGTCTACACCCACCTGCTTTGCCTATGATGGGCGAAGCGCATCTGAAACTCTGAAAGTTCCATCGCTTTGCCTATTCTGGGCAAAGCGACATAAAATTCCATTGTATTGTTTACTAGGCTCCTAGGAACATAGACGTCATATGAGCTACGATTATTCCTGAAAAGGATACGTAGGCAGCCTACTACGATAGGTCCGACCATCACAAAGTGTTTTAAAAAACAGCAGCGTAAAAATAATTTCCACGATTGGCCACACAAATTTATTTACATCGCAAAATGTTTTTTTTTAAAACTTTCCCAACGTTGCTTATCTCGAATTTGGGAGTCTATTTTATCAGCAACGTTCGCTTACACGTTTGTTTACTCATAAACACTATTGTTGAGGGGCTCTGTATATACCCCAAATTCGTACCCCTAATTTATAATGTCCTAAAATATATAATTTATAAATTAATTGGACTAACAAAAGTTAATTCCGTTATCTTTTAGGAAGAAAATGACTTAATGGACCTAACGGAGGTTAACGGAGGCAACATAGGAGAATTGACCAAAAAGTCAACAAAAGAGGAATTGGCCTCCATGGAGCCGCTCCCCCATATTGTAGCCGCTCCCTCAGCCTATTTTGATCGCCAGTTTAAGTACGCTGCAAGCTCCAATTTTTCTACGCATGGTACAAGTCTCCCACTCTAGCCTTGGCCAGTCACCTTGCTCTCTCCCAGTCTATAAATAAAGGTCTCCGGCTCCCTCATTTCACACCAGAGCCTTTCAACTCTCTATTTTTCTCCTTCAAAACAGCTAGCCTCCTCTCCTCCCTTGCACGAGCAAGCGACCCTCCTAGTCTCCTCGCCCAAGCGAGCCCTTCCTTACTCCGAGCAAGCCTCATCTCCTCGCCCGAGCGAGCATTCCTTTCCCCACAAGCCTTCATCTGAGCCTTAGTTCTTGCCCCGGCAAGCCGATCAAAAAGCCAAATACTTCCGTTGCGCTGCCCAAATTCTAAAAAATACAACAACAACAACAACAACAAAACTACTATTACTCTACCGAAACTCCGATAAAACACCAACAACAACAACACCAACAACAACAACAAAAGAAAAAAACTTTCTCTCTCAAGAAAAGAGGGGAAACACTCGTCAATCGCCTAAGCCTAGGCGTACCGGGTTCATACACTCACGCTACAAGCGATAAGTTTTATCCCAATAGTTATTTATTCAAAGTATGTAAATAAAATATAGATATTTATACATTCATGAGCCTGTAAATATTATATTATCTATTAAAGTTTATTTTCTTTCCTGTTTATATTTAAAGTGTAAAATAATCATAATAATTTTCCATTTAGCTAATTGCTTTTGTTTATAATATAGATGAATTGTATGGCTAGTATAATTTTATTTCGTAAACTAATTTGTGAAATAATTATTGTTATACTCTAATTTTGTTATTTTATTCCATTACTGTTTAGATGAATACAGTATAAGTATTTATTATCTTCTATCACATATACATGTATAATTATTTTCTAAACCCTTTGTGAGGCCGAAAGGGTGAGTTGAGTGCCTAACTCCTTCCCAATTTGTAATTTAGTCCCTGAACCCACATTTTTTGGTTTTTCTCTGTTTAACATTAAAATAGAGGTGACAACTATGTACACACAATTTTATAGTCCACGACGAGGTCAAGCGTATTCCCACGCGCTTAATATTTTGAAACCACTCGCTTTTCAATAGCGAGGGCAGACGTTCGAAATGAGGTTCTCATAGTAACAGCTTGTCAAAATCTGAGAATTATTTTTCTTAGTTGATCGGAGAGGATGATGATGAAGAAGACGTGGACAAAACATGTATTGAATATAAACTAAAATCTGAACTTAACGTCCATCAAAAAATTGGGTTAAATTACAAAATAACTTTGGTACAGTGGCCACTCCGAAAATTTTGAAGTCTTTGTGGCCTAATTGCAACCTTTTGTAAAGTACAGTTTATCAAAAGTGTGTTTTGCCTTACAATATTAATGAAAATAAGGAAAAATTGATTACATATATACAACGAATCTAGTTATTCTATGCATCGCGATGCATGATTTTGAATCATGATGCATGATTCTATATCACAATGCATGATTTGTGCATGTGTCGTGATACATGATTTTATCTGATTGAATAACAACCACACGTTTTTTTGCATTCATTAATGGCATCATAGTTTTTCACCCAAAAGGTACCCTTTTTCCGATTTTAAAAGATATACATATTATCAGAAGAAAACTTTGATTACATATATACAACGAATCTAGTTATTCTATGCATCGCGATGCATGATTTTGAATCATGATGCATGATTTTATATCGCAATGCATGATTTGTGCATGTATCGTGATACATGATTTTATCTGATTGAGTAACAACCACACGTTTTTTTGCATTCATTAATGGCATCATAGTTTTTCACCCAAAAGGTACCCTTTTTCCGGTTTTAAAAGATATACATATTATCACAAGAAAACTTTGATTGCATATATATAATGAATCTAATTAGTCTATACATCGCGATGTATGATTTTGAATTGTGATGCATGATTCTTTATCGTGATGCATGATTTATGCATTTATCGCGATGCATAATTTTATCTAATTGAGTAACAACCACACGTTTTTTCCATTCATTAATGTCATCATAATTTTTCGCCTAATAAGTACCCTTTTTCTGGTTTTTTAAAAAATATACATATCATCATAAGAAAAGGGCAAAATGAAAAAAAAAAGGAGAAAAGAAGAAAAGAAAAGAAAAGAAAAGAAAGGAAAAGGAAAAAGACCTTGCCAACAATCTCTAAACCTCATGGCCTTAAATCATATACTACTATAATTACATATTCTTTATGATTCGGTATATCTCTCACCATTTGAAAGTTAAATTTTTTAATTAAATGATATTTTTAATAGCTTAATAAATAAAATAAAATCTATTTTTTTTATGCCGAAATCTTTACGTGAAATATCCGCAGAACCTATATAGACGGGAGTATGTCTAGAGACATAGTTAACGACGACTCGCAAATTTTCTTACCTCAAAAACATTTTCCCCACTCTCCGTAATATATGCCCGCCATTCGTTATCGAATCGCTTAATCAGGTTCAGTTTGCCCTAATCCCTCCCATTGTGTGTGTGTGTGTGTGTTTGCGTGTTGCTTTATTGGATTATATACTTGTAATCGCAAAATCTCCCATGGCTATCTGACTCACGGGACCTTGTGAGTTGCTGTAAATTCGATCATCAGATTAATCGAAAACTCTAATTAGAAGAAATGACGCAAAAAAAGTGAATGAATTTCATTACGTGTCAATGAATTTGATTTCTCAAATTATCCGATCATGACTGTGTGTGCTGTACAATGTGTTACTTCTTTTATCTGGCATTTCTCACCAAAGAACTTGAACTCTTTAAGTTGGAGGGTGATGCTACGTGAACCGATTGAAAATTTAGGGTTTGTGAATTCGATGATTTGTTAATGTTTAATTGAAATGGTGGAATTTCCATTGCCTTCAACACTAGCAGTGATTGTTGGATTGGTCAATTATTCTGTCACCTGTATATCGGTTAGTTATGCTGTCATTGATTTGTGAGAATATATGAAGGAAAGGTTGGATTGGTTGTAACTTAAATAGGGTTAACAGTGTTTCAGATTTGGCAGAATAACGGACTACTGAAGTGAAATGTTTAGTTTGCCTTAGAATTTATGAATTTGTGCATGTACATTTGAGTTACTGTACACGAAATCGTTTCTTTTGGGGATCCGTGTCAGGCAAGCCCTTGTGTTCATCTTGTTTGTGATTTAGAAGTCGTGGTTGTGGTTAAAATGAGTTTGTAACTGTTTTAACTTGTTCTTCTGTGGGATAAAGCCCATGTTTTGCCGGTGACTGCTCTATTATAATATTAGTTTGAATTGTGTTTAAATCTTAATTGTTAGTAATTTTATGCATTGCTAATAAATGATCTTGCGACGGGTGTTCACAAATTACATGCTATTCTCGTGCTAGTACATATTTAAAAGTATTATTCCCTCCGTTTTCAAATAATTGTACTCTTTTCCTATTTTGTCCGTTCTAAAATAATTTTCTTCTTTCAAAACTTTCCTTTTTAGAAAAACATTTTTACCACTTTACCCTTACTTTTCTATATATTTTACTTATAACCACATACACAAGGGCATTAAAGGAAACCACATATTATACCAATATTTATAATATAGTCAATTATTTTTTCTTAAATGATGTGCCGAGTAAAAGAGGACAATAATTTAGAAACGGAGGGAGTATTTGTTTTTGAGGTTGAAGCACTTTTTGTGAACCTGATTAGTATGTTTTGCGACAATTACAATGGTTATTAATCGAAACACATTGGTGATTAATGGTTTCTTTTGATATTATGTGTGCATCTTTTGTTTGGCCAAACACATTGATGCTCATTATGATTAATGAATATTCATTACTCCGTTTTCTCTTTTGATATCTTATGTGTGCAGCTTCTCTTTTGTTTGGCCAAGTACACATTGATGCTCATTATGATTAATGAGCATTCATTACTCCGTTTTCTCTTTTGATATCTTATGCGTGCAGCTTCTCTTTTGTTTGGCCAAGTATCATATAATATGCCCACACGAACACACACACACACACACACTCTGACACAAGTACATAGGATGCTATTTGCTTGAAACATGCACAACAGTTGCTGATGCCATTAGAAAACCTTCCATTTACCATTTGTACCATCTTTTACTTTCGTTTGTAAGTAATTGTGTCATAGATTAGTGATATAAACGTATCCATACTTAAACATTGATAATGTGGTTGCGATTGGTATAATTTCTGTGCAAGTTGTTCATTGGAGAGAACCTGGCTTAATAGGATGGCTGTTTTAAACTGACTGATTATTAAGTGAGCGCTTGGCACATCTCATTTCCTGCGTATTCAAAAGTATGTCCATTTTGCTAGTTTTAGGTAGCACTGTGCACGACCTACTTCTCAAACCCGAGGAATCTCTTGTCACTCAAGAATATATGCTAGGGAAAGTGAAGATGTATTAATAAAAAGGCTGTCCTATTATTCACTAAATTTATTTTGCTTTGTCTGATAATCTTGCATTGGAACTCTCAGAATGGTGAGAAATGATTCACATAGCGCACTCCAATTAATTGGGAGAAAGGTTTGAGTTGAGTTGGGATAAAGTGGCAAACAATACATACGCGCGCGCTCACACATACACACATGCACATATATATACATACAATCACACACTTCCACATTCTTGTTGTGTTATTTACAATAAAACATATTTGGTATGCTGTTAAAATATTTATTTGGTTAATATTTTCCACAAGTATTAGCAGAGTGACGTGAGGTTTTCCACCACTTATTTGATGGAAAATGCCGTGGTAGAGTTGGCAAGGATCACGAGTGATGTTCTTGTGAAAAAGTTATTATGTCTTAGGTTGCCATCGATGTATAATTTTCCTTTATATCTTTTGGTTTCAGGACTCCTATTACATTTATCTGGTCTCCAGATCTTCTGCGCTTGGAATTAATACGGCTGAGCAGTTTGAGGACCTTTTCTCTTGAGTTGTCTGTATATTTTGAGCACATTTTTGTTGCTAGAAACAATTCAAATTTGAAAATCTTGTCATGTATTCCTGTAAACAATTCAACATTCTAGTATTAGTATGTTGATTTCAAAAATTTGGTATTAATCTGATGGGATTAAGTTGAGACTTGTCTTCAGTTACTTTCGTTTTCCTTTTTCATGTGTGGTCTCTAAATTCTTAATTGCATTTTTTGGGGAATTTGTAGATCTATATTTGGTTATACGTTGCAAAAAGGGAAAGAATTCTCTTCTTTAATCTGTGTGTGATCTGGTTGGAAGACTTCTGGATACTCTTTTCTACCAAATATGGAGAACTTAGCTCAACTGGAAGCCTTGTGTGAAAGGCTTTACAATTCGCAGGACTCTGTTGAACGAGCTCATGCAGAAAGTAGTCTTAAGTGCTTCTCTATCAACAGAAACTATATTTCGCAATGTCAATATATTCTGGAAAAAGCGTCGACTCCGTATGCACTAATGCTGGCCAGTTCAAGCTTGTTGAAGCAAGTAACAGAACAGCGTCTCTCTCCGAAGCTCCGGCTTGATATTCGTAATGTTTCTTTTAGCTTGCATATTTTGCACATATGCACACAAACACATACCAATGGAAGCTCATTGACCCGTGTATATATACACATCCAGCCATCTTATGGTTTAATTTACTCTTGTCTCATATAAAGCTGTTTTCTTTGTTATATATTATATCTTAAATTAATACCTTATTAATGAACAGATTCCTCTTGATATAGAAAGGTTTATGCAATATAGTATAATGTTGAATGTTGCTGACATTTTTTTTTTGATTGATTTACTTACCTTTTTTGAAGGGAACTATCTCATAAGCTATCTGGCCACAAGAGGGCCTGAGCTGGAGCCTTCGTAATTGGATCCTTGATTCAACTCTTTTGCCGAGTGACAAAGTTTGGGTGGTTTGATGATGACAACTTCAGAGAGGTGGTGAAAGACTCCATGACCTTTTTAAGTCAGGTTGAATCATACTCGTTTCTTAAAATTTAGCACAAGTCCTACTGCTCTATTGAGCTAATGTTATTCTTTTGTCGTGGATAATGTAAAATTGTCTTTCTGTAATCGATCTCGCTTAATTGGCCAGAAGGTTAGCTTCATAGATTTATCCATGCTATTTTATTCCTTTCCCAAAGATGTTAAAATCAACTTTTATTCGCTCTTCTGGATAGGATAGGAGAAAATAAATTGTTCGCCCGCTACTCTCTTCCCTGTCCTATAAGCATTAATTCTGATGTTGGCTAGTTATGAGCAATGTCATGTGGAGCTTTATTCTTTCCTTCACGCATGTATTCACAAGATTGTTTGTGTGGTATTTCCAGTGTTTGAAATCTTTGTGAACTTGCAGTTGAAAGTTTAATATGTTAGAATCAATATTTCAGAGGTAGTGTTTTTCTGTTTTAATTTTTTAAAAATATTGATTCGTATCTACAATTTTTTGGCGTTTTGGTCTTTCTATCTGTGTGCTTGTGCTCTTGAAACATTAATGTCACTTAAATCAAGATCTCCGACATTGTTTGATCTATTCCAATTTCGATTGTTGCTTGTCTAAGTCTGTATGAGTGAATAGTGATACAGATTATATGTACTTCTATTACGTTTTTGCCCTTCTTTCTGTCTGAATTTTCCAACAGAGAATAGTGAAAGCAGATACCAAGATCATCTGGATGTCTGGCAGATGATGTGCAAACTAGCTGGTTCAATTAGCTGAATTCTGTCTTTATTTTCATACTTTACGTCTCAGTATCAATTCTTTGTCATCACATTTTATTCATAAATAGCCCACTGATGAGTCTAAATCATTGTTGGCTGAAACTACTAATTCCTTTACGCCTTGTTTATCTCAAACCAACATATTGTGATGTAGGACAAAGAGACTCCCAATGGGTTGCACCCCTTGGCACTCTTTACATACTTTATTTTTCTTGTAAAAAATGTTTATGCTGTATAGTGTTTTATGTGTTTTGGTATGTTAGTAACTTTTGAGTTTGTGTGTTGTGTAACTTTCTGAATTGCCTTTTCCCGCATTAAGTATACAGTTGCAACTTGCAAGTACTCATTCTGGTTCAGGTCAGTTTTGTGATATTATAGTAAAACGCATCTTTTCACTTTCCTTCTTTGTCAGGGTACACTGCATTATGCCCTTGGGTTAAAGATATTGAATCAGCTTGTTTACGAAATAAGTCAGGTTAGTCTTGCTAAAGTTTGAGTACTGATTATAGACATGAATTATCTTAATCAAATATGTTACTTGTACATAATAACATGTATTTTGGATACGTTAAGAACGTAATACTCTGTATTTGTTCTTCCAAGTAAGCTAAACCTTGGAAATATGGTCTCCTTAGTCTTTGTTGATTTGCCGTATTTGAAGTACCTTATTCTATTTTGCAGCCTAGCATTTGTTTTTGTGTAATTTCAGACCAGAAGGTTGTTCCAATCTTTGGAGGAAACAGATGAACTTGTTATAGCCTTTGTTTTTTTTTTCACTAATGATGTTCTCCCTTATAGTTTGGAGTCCATCATGTCTGCTATATGTGTGTGTGTGTATATATATATAATCAGTAGTTATTTTGGCTAGTTACAATTGTCTTGAAATCACGTTACATAGAAGATGTTGGCGTTAGTGATAAAATATTTGTAGATAGATATCTCGGTTACATGGTGAAATTTATATGTGAGGCGGTTTAGAAGCATGCCCATATGATCAAGAAATGCCAAATTGTAATTTCTGATATTTTAGTTCATAATAACTTTTTGATCAGAATTTCAGTTCATAATATGCGATGGTGGTCAACATTGGAGGTGATATGATAATCAACATGCAGATTATTTCAATAGAGTATGATGCATATATTAAAGAAGGAGTCATTTAAAAGGGATAAAATGTTAATATCCTCAAAATTGAACGACCCATGATGGGTACCGTTGGCAGCAAGATTTTGAGTCTATGTTGTCTTGAATAGAGAAAGGGCATTCTATCTGTTGAAAATGTATCATTAGTGCAGCTTCCTTGTGTCCAATTGAGGTAGATAAAATTGTGACACTTTCCAGTTACATGTATATGGAGCATATATCTGCTTAGGCAGCTAGAAGTAGAAGTAGAGTTGTCAAAATGGGCTGGTCCGGTCCGTGATTTTAAAAGGTGGATTGGGTTGATAAAATTTAAACCCGCTATGAGGCAGGTCAAACGGGCATGAACCGCGGATTGGGCGAGTTGGGACGGGCTGGCCTGCCATTTGGTTAATCCTTCCCGCAATTGATCTGGACCGTTGGCTAGGTGTTCATTAAGATTTGAGATTGAAGACTAGAGAAACCCTAGTCTCTTTCAACACGCACGTACACTACTCTCCCTCCACTCTTCAGAGTTCAACCATCCATCGCTCCTTCTCTATTCGTCGCTCTCTCTCTCTCTTCAACGGTTCAACCGCTGCTCATCAGATGGAAGAAAGCGATCTATCGGTGGGAACTTTCTCCTCGGTGTTTTTTTTTTTTTGATAAGTAAATATATATTAAGCATCAAAAGAGGTGATGCGTCCTTTGTACACTAGAAGTATACCAACCAAAAGATTAACCAATATCTATGCTATTTACAAAATCTACAATAGCAATGTTGGAACTAGAAGAAGAGTGATCAGCCTCGGAACACCAAAAATGAAGGGTGCGAATCAACAAATTCTTCAATTCCGGGACTGACATTTCCACGTTATCGAATGCCCTATGGTTTCTTTCCTTCCATAGAATCCAACACACTCCCAAAAGAGCTGTCCCCCATATACGACTACTCCTATTCGAATACCCCATATTCCAACCTCTGACATGGTCCATGATCGAATTTGGCATGACCCAAGACATTTTGAACATACCCAACACAAAATTCCAAAGCTCTAAAGCCACTTGGCAGTGTATAAGTAAGTGATTAACACTCTCCTCGCCAACCTTACACATATAACACCTATTGACAAGAACCATGTTACGTTTCCGCTAATTATCCCCGGTTAGGATAGCTTCGTGAGTCGCTTCCCGCATGAAAAAAGCCACTCTCTTAGGGGCTTTGGATCTCCAAACTGCTCTCCAAGGAAAAGAAGTTCTACCACAATTGAGAAGCTTGAGATAATACGAGCTAATCGAAAAAGAGAGCCCCCGCACCTTTCCAAACCACCTTATCCATCAGCCTGTCTGTATTCTGCTCTTTAAGCATCCCTAAAAGCTGCACAACTGACTCTATCTCCCAATCATGAAAGTTCCTTCTGTACATGGGATTCCAAATAGGCTTACCCTCCACCAAAGATAATATAGAACTAACTCTACAATCCTTATCCGTGGAAAGCTCAAATAAGTTCTGAAACACCTCCCTCAAACAAGTGTCCCCACACCATCTATCTTTCCAAAATCTCACCGAGGCCCCATTGCCAACCTCAAAAGCAATGAATCTTTCAAAAGAATTCCACCTTTTCCTTATACCTCGCCAGACTCCCACCCCATAAGACGAATTGACCTCGTGAGGGAACCAGCAATGACCCCCTTCTCCATACTTGCAAACCACCACTTGCCTCCAAAAAGCCTCCTTGTCTGTGAGATATCGCCACAACCTTTTTCCCAACAAAGCCTCATTAAATAATTTGAGTTTTCTGATGTTCAGACCTCCCTCCTGAACCCTCGAACACACCTTTTCCCAATTCACTAAATGAAACTTATGCTCATCTGTTTGCCCCTCCCACAAAAAATCTCTTTCCTGCTTTTCTAATCTTTGCCTAATTGTGGCAGGAATCACAAAGAGCGATAAGAAGTAGGTTGGTAAATTAGCAAGAGTGTTCTTGATCAGGACTAATCTCCCCCCCTTGGAAAGAAGTTGACGCTTCCACCCTGCCAATCTCTGCTCGAAATGCACGATCACTGGATTCCATAACGCCCTGCTCTTTGACTGTGCACCTATGGGAAGCCCAAGATAGGAGGCACGAAGAAAAGCGGACTTACAACCAAAGAATGCAGCTAGAGCCCCAACATTTTCCACCCCCCCTACAGGAATAATTTCACTCTTAGAAATGTTAATGCGAAGGCCGGAAACTGCTTGAAAAAATAATAAAACTAATCGAAGATTCCCCAATTGAGCCTTATTTGCACCGCAAAAAACTAAGGTATCATCTGCAAAGAGAAGATGGGAAATCGACACCTCCCTCTCCCCTCTCCTCCCCACCTTAAAGCCACTTATAAGACCTGCCTGCACTGCCCTTTCTAACATCCTACTAAGAGGCAAGAGCCTCCATTACCACGATAAACAAAAACAGGGACAAAGAGTCTCCTTGACGCAAGCCTCTCGAGCTAGAGAAAAATCCCGAAGGTTCTCCATTCACCAAGACAGAGAAGCGAACCATAGAAATACAGAAACGGATCCATTGAATCCACTTGAAACCAAAACCCATTCTTTCCAACATGTATAACAAAAAGTCCCAGTTCACATTATCATAAGCTTTCTCTATATCCAACTTACACAACAACTGTGGGACCCCGCTTTTCAACCTATCATCCACGGCTTCATTGGCAATAAAAGACGCGTCCAAAATCTGTCTATCCTTCACAAAAGCGTGCTGCGACACCGAGATAATACTCCCCATTATCCTCTTCATTCTTTGGGCTAGCACTTTGGATATCAACTTGTAAATGCCACTAACCAAGCTTATTGGTTGAAAATCTTTCAAATCAGTAGCACCACTCTTTTTCGGAATCAAGGCTATGAACGCGGCATTAAGGCTTTTCTCAAATCTCAAACTAGAATGAAAGAACTGAAACACCTCCATGATGTCCCCTTTAATCACCTCCCGGCAATGCTGAAAAAATGCCATAGAAAACCCATCGGGGCCTGGGGCTTTATCTCCCTCCATTTTACGTAGCACTGCTACCACTTCCTCGATCGAAAAGGGACGCTCCAAGGCTGCCGAATCCACAGCACTGAACTGTCAAAGCCCACACCATCCAAATTTGGTCTCCAGCCCCCACTTTCTTCAAACTGACGCCTAAAAAAATTCATGATGCCCACCCTAATATCTGCCTCTTCCTCTAACTGCACTCCTTCAATCTGGACAGATCTGTTTTTTTTTCTGCTCCACGTATCTTTGCCATCCTGTGAAAGAATTTGGTATTATTATCTCCCTCCTTTAACCACTGAACCCGCGACTTTTGGCGCCAACAGATCTCTTCGCGAATAAGAAGACTCTTCAATTCCTGATTTAACTGTACCCTAAGGGATTCTTCTCCTCGGTGTTTTATATAGATCGATTTGTTTATAAATGGTGTGATGACAGGGAGCTTTGGAGATCTTTCCCAGATTTGTTTAATTTAGCAAGTGAGAAAGATTGTTTAGTAAGTTCGATTTTGAATATAGAGAAAGGGAAAGTCTCTTGGAGTCCCATATTTCGGAGAGATCTTCAAGATTGGGAGATGGACTCTTGTGTTCAGTTTTTTGCTAAGTTATACTCTCACTCGGTGGGGCAGCAGGAGGATAGGGTGGTGTGGGCGGGCTCGAAGAGGAAGATTTTTTCTGTTAGATCCTATTATCATATTCTTTCAAACAGAGAGAAGATTGTGTTCCCTTGGTGGAGTATTTGGAGAGTGAAAGCTCCGAGTAAAGTTTTGTTTTTTGCATGGGAAGCTGCTAGTGAAGCCATCCTTACAGGGGATAATTTGCAGAGACGTCGAGTGATATATGTGAATTGGTGTTTCATGTGCAAAGGATGTGAAGAAAGTGTGGATCACTTGTTGCTGCACTGCCCTATTGTGTCTATGCTTTGGAATTTAATGCTTGGTCTGTTCTCTGTTGCTTGGGTGATGCCGAGATCTGTTAAAGATCTCCTTTTGAGTTGGTCTTTGTACAAGCGGAGAAGAAGGATCAGCTTCTGGCACGCAGTTCCTCTGGGTATTTGGTGGATAATTTGGAGGGAAAGGAATAGGAGGGTGTTTGAGGATGAGGAGAGGACGGTGGATAAGTTAAAAGATGAGTTACTTCGTACGTTGTCTTTTTGGGGGGTTGAGGACACTAATTCTTCCAACATTCACAACTTTTCTTGTATCGATTTTGTGAATAGTCTTTCTATAGATTAGTCCGTTTTGTGTATGCTTATAGTTTGTAAAAAGGTCGCGTCTCCTGTTTAGACGCTTTGGTATATAATACTTTACTTATCAAAAAAAAAAGTTTATATAGATCGATTCCTCTCAAAGATCAGCATCCAAATGGAAGATTTTTCCCCTTCTCATTCAAGAGAAATCCGACAGGAGGAATGAAGAGAATAGATAGAGATCATGGTGAATCAGTCTTCAGCAATGTTGCTTCGATAGGAAGAGAGGTTTCAAACGTACTAGCCTAGCTTCATTAAGGTTTTTAATTATACCAGTTTCCATTTGGACATATGTTCACATGGATTTGAAGTTTTTTGTTTGATTAAGGTTCTTAAATTGAACTAATTTTCCAATTAAAATCATTTGCTTCTCTCTCTAATTTGTTTTCGGAGATCAGATCTTCAACATTGAAATTGCAATTTTACTTTTCTCTGCTTCTTCTAATTTTGAAAGCAGACTCGTTGAAAATGGGGTTTGATGATTAGTTGTCAAGATTGGGTAATTTTGAATGTTTTGGACATGGGAAGTGGTGGTTGTCATGGTAAGTGTTGATTTCAGTATACCAAGAAGTAAACAACCAAAGTTAGATTCGTTGCTTCATCCAAAATAAATCTTAGAAAAAGAATGACAAATGCAGTTAGAAGGGGAGGAGGACATTGCCAATTGTGACCTTTTTTTTTGGCTGGCCCGCCTGCCTTACAACCCAAGGTGGGTTGGGCTGGGATATTTTTAGTCCGCTAATTTGACGGGTCAGCCCGCTCCGCCTGATGGCGGGTTGCGGGTTACCCCGCACCACCAACCCGTTGTGACAGCTCTAGCTAGAAGTACTTTGCATATGTTTATTGCTAGCACTTCATTCAGATTTCATTGCAGAGTTTTTTGGCCGAACATATACCACTTATACCAGTTCTTGAAATGTTATTTATCAGCCGAACCCGTTGCTGCCTCAAACTTATCATCGAAGGGTGGCTTGCACTTTCCGAGATCAATCACTTTTACAGATATTTCAGATATCCCTCACTGCTTTGTTTCAACTTAAGAGTGATGGTAACATACCCTCAGCTCCGATTTGATGGTAATATAGATTGCTTGTGCTTTTCAATGAATAGTTGACACCCATTTTACTGTAATTGAAATTGCAGTTGAGACCAAGTTACAGGAGTTGGCTCTTTCATTAGCTCTTAGATGTCTATCATTTGATTTTATGGGGACATCTGTTGATGAAAGTTCAGACGACTTTGGAACTGTTCAGGTGCTTGTATAATATTTTACTTCTGTTAGAATTTTCATCACGCTATAGTAGACATGCACAAAAGGTTCAAGGTTTACGGTGCGAACCGTGAACCGAAGCGTACTGGAACCGGAGGCTCACTGGTTCACTTAAGGTTAGAGTATTTGATTTTTGGTGAATCGGCAGTTTTGAACCGTCCAAGTGAACCGTGAACCACCGGTTTTCACGGCTCCAACGGTAAAATTAAAAAAAAAACAATCATAATTCAAATGGACGGCCCAGATTGATCGTGGGGGTGCATAACGGTTTTAATTTAGATAGTTTTAAAAAAAAATAAAAAAAACCAAAAAATGCAAAAAATAACTAAAATAATTTTTTTGGGGAACCTTGGATTTAAGGTTCACGGTTCAAATCCGGTTCGCCATACCCGAGGTCAAGAACTGGCGGTTCAGGAACCGGAACCGTGAACCGTATGGGCATGTCCACGCTATAGCCATCGGGATACCTCTTACTGTTTATTTGCTCTCTCTTATGGACTCACCTTTGTTTGGGCATATAGGTTCCTTCATCCTGGAAACCAGTTCTTGAAGACTCCTCAACACTGCAGATATTTTTTGATTACTATGCAGTTACAAAGCTTCAAGTATCAAGGGAGGTTGGCTATTTTTTGTACTTGCTTTTATGGAATTGCCTTTTGAACAAATAAGTAATTGCCTATTCTTTTGCATTTTGTGAGGGTGACTAAAAGATCTAATGTTGGCGTAAGATCATAAAAATTTAGTTAAGACTATTATTTTTTGCTGTTCGATCAGTTTGTGATGTTGACAGAAGTTGTTAAAGGCTTATTGATAAGGTGCGCTAAATTTGGTTCATAGTAGTATGGTTATAAATATTTCTTGTGGAGACCTGTGGTGTTTTAGGTAGATGATTGATTCATGTATTACCATTTATTGGAAAATGCTTGATCAGTTTATACTTAATTTGTACGGACTATGATTCTTTGTTTCATTCTTATGATCTGTCCTAACTTCTACTGCTAATTCTTACTGTTGTCACTTGCTGATCCATGAGTCCAGTCCAGTAATATGAACACCAAGGCTATGAACCCTTGCAGTTCAGTATGTAAAGCCCCTGTCCCAAACCAATCGTATATGTATTGATTTTCAGTTGGATACCAAATTTATTATGGTGTTACGGCCGGCTATTTCACATGTGCGCGGCCAAACATCCACTTGCTTGCTTGTGCGTCATCCGAACTGATATGTCCATGTGTAAGCCTGGAAGCAGGCTGAATGTGATGGGACATGTTGAGTACATAGAATTAGTTTATTAGGTTATTGGTTTTAACTTTTTAAGTTTGAGTCCCAGAGTTATTAAATTCCATGGAAGGGAACCCAATAATTTTTTTCTGCCATAAATTATGATATTGGCTGTGAATGCTAGTGCTTGTTGGGGCCATTGGTTGGTATAATAGTAAAATCCATCGATTGTTGCACTTTGAAGCACACATTTTTTGTCCTAGTTAAGCCAATTTCTTTACCTAGTGTTAAAATTAAGTCTCATCCACTCGGCTGAAAGCTGTACCAGCATTCTACTGTTAGCTCGGGATCCTACCCAGCCCCTTCCCCTACCTTTCAGTTTTTGGTTTAATTTATATTTCAGAAAACCCTTTGGCTGTGTCTTTCATAAATATTCATGCTTGGTACCAGGATGAAACATGAACTAAAACATGATAGCAACTCACGCTAAAAGACAGCTGTGGTCGAAATGGAGAACTTTCATCTTTCTCACTAGTTTATCACATGCATCTTGCAAGCATCTAAATATATGTAGTTTGGGCATTAATAATAATGAAATAAATATTTATTTTCTTTTATCTTACATATGACCAACAAAGTACTTTTTG
Organism: Codonopsis lanceolata; assembly: GCA_013146195.2. Classification (NCBI taxonomy): domain Eukaryota; kingdom Viridiplantae; phylum Streptophyta; class Magnoliopsida; order Asterales; family Campanulaceae; genus Codonopsis; species Codonopsis lanceolata. Next base: position 100,482,057 of record CM028380.1, on the reverse strand, counting down.
TTTGAGACTTCTAGAATAGAATTACGAATCTTATCTCCTGAAAAATCTGGATATTAAATGTGAACTTGGAAGCTGCCAAAAGTGGGTTTTAGTAGCACTCCCTGTTGACATTCTTATATAGCTCAACTCTTTTTTTTTTTTTGGCTTGTTACTCGGTGTAATGGTCAGCTTGCTTATGGGGGTTTGGGGTTTATAGAATGGTCTCCTTATTAATTAGAGCAGCATCTTATTTTACTTCTTCATTATTCTATTTACTGGTTTAATTTGATGTTCTTATGCATTTCCTCTAATGCCCTCCACAGATTTTGGTTATCTGAACCTTTTCTTGTGTAGCTCTTTGATTATGAGTCTCATGTTCAGTTGAGCTCTTTAAGAAGTTTGAACGATCTGATTCTTTGTTTAGGTTGTTATCACTTTCATTTTATATCCGCAGTTTCTTTGAAGATTATTGCTTAAGTTACCAACTCATCTAAAAGTTTAAGTTGTTAGATAGGGGCCCAACTATGTATATCAAGTTCGACACTCCCCCTCACATGTGAGTTGTGATCCATCCACACGTGGAGAGACAAACAAATATGCCTCACCAGGGCATAGCAACGATGAAACCAAACAAAGTCACAACATGCACTCATAATTGATACGGGGAAAGGTTTTATATTAAACCCGAAGGATTAATCAAGGGCTCTTACTACGAGAAACCCTTTAAATTAAGGTTGAACACGCCAAACCTTATTAATTCTAGAATCTACTAGGAACAAACAACTGGAATCCACCAGAAAAAAAGGATTAAACCTTAACTTTATTCAATTTTCTGAACCATTCGAAATTGACATCAAACCTGTATTTGTAAGGTTCATAGCGGTTGGAAAGGAAGTTAAACTTAAAAAAAAACTGCCCTAACTTATAACTTCCAAAAACTGCCTTAACTTATCTAGTAACCAACAAGGACTTTAAATTCATCGGTTACTACCCTATTAATTACAAATTTGAAATCTATAATAATAGTAAAAATAATCAAACGTAAGAATAAACTCCCACATCATACACCCGTTCTTGAAAAGAACTCGTCCTCGAGTTCAAACTGGAAACTTGATTATTTCCTTGCCAAATGAAGAGATATTTTGAATAGCACAGGTTCTTCCGTAACTTTGCTTCTTCAAAATCTTTGAACAATTCTGTAATTGAAAAGTACTAAAATACTTGAAAGAAATAAGAACTGAACAGCCCTCTTTGCATAGGACATGGGCACACCATATCAGTTGTAATACCGAACAAACATGGGCATGCCTTATCAGCCTCGAACATATGCATATCATCCTTGTCAGATAATTTTGCAATAGAATATCTTTTGCATCGGATACAAAAACATGATGTTCATAGCCCTCTTACTCAATAAATAATTGAGCAACATCATCAGACAAGTCCCCAAAAGCTTGCAGCCTCAAGAAAATTTATATTTTCATCTGATTTTCTAATAATCTTTGTGCCCCATCTTTGCCATGTGTGATGCCTTGGCCAACCCATGTGGCTTGCATCCTCGCCTCCTTTTGTTGAAGACGCTCAGCCAAGATTAGAAGCCTCGTAGCCAGAGCACTAAAGAGACAGCAACATCATTGTCACTCACGATAGAATCATCGTCTCCATCTTTATAAGCCATTGCCGAGGAAAAGCCTCGCTCTGATACGACTTGATACGGGGAAAGGTTTTAGATTAAACCCGAAGGATTAATCAAGGGCTCTTACTATGAGAAAACCCTTTAAATTAAGGTTGAACACGTCAAATCTTATTAATCCTAGAATCCACTAGGAACGAACAACTGGAATCCACCAGGAAAAAAAGGATTAAACCTTAACTTTATTCAATTTTCTGAACCATTCAAAATTGTAAGGTTCATAGTGGTTGGAAAGGAAGTTATAACTTCCAAAAAAAAAGCTGCCCTAACTTAACTTCCAAAAAAACGGCCCTAATTTATCTAGTAACCAACTAGGGCTTTAAATTCATCAATTACTACCCTATTAATTACAAATTCAAAATTTATAATAATAGTAAAAATAATCAAACGTCACATCAATAATAAACCAAACAAAGTGACAACTTTCATTTACAATAAGCTTTGATACCATGCCAAGTTACCAACTCATCTAAAAGCTTAAGCTGTTAGATAGGAGCCCAACAATATATATCAAACTCAACAATAGGGGCGAACGATGCATATCAAGCTCAATGCGCATTTGTATACTTTGCAATTTATTGCTGTGAATGCGCCTAGTCTTAGTTCATAATATATGGACAGTGACATGAATGTTAGGTATCGGCATGGATGTGTTGTTGGACACTGGAATCTTCAAAATTGAGACACATGGGCATGGTCATATATATGCTATGCATGTGCATCCGTGTGTATATCTTTATTAATATCATAAGTACTTTCAAAAGTTTCAGCAAGTATTTTTTATTTTATCTTTGCTAAAAATATCTTGATTTGATAAATAACCAAGACTTAGAGTCAGGTTGGTAAATTAAACGCCCTTTCATAAAGCAAATCCGACAGGTACTCTGAAAACCTTAATTCATGTGTTTACATGCATGTCCAAGTAAAACGTGTCAACACAATTGATTTATGTAGTTTAGCCATGTACCCTAAATCATAATGTTTATATCTTATTAGCCTCTATAATAGTATCATAGGGGTAAGATTTGAACATGCCCGTAGGCTGGTGTGAGCCCCTCCTTATTTTCAATGTGTTTCACTTAATTCAACCTTTCCTTATAATGGTGTACCACAGAAGGTGTGTTTGTTTGTCTTCTGCACTGTATTAACATTTCTTAAAGTATTAACTTTACATTTACATTTATAAGTTCTTTAATGTTACATTTAGGCTTTGGAGTGCTTGGTGCGGCTAGCTTCTGTGAGAAGATCCTTGTTCACAACTGAAGCTGCACGCTTGAAATATCTTGCCCATCTAATGAGTGGAACCAAAAATATTCTTGAAACAGGAGAAGGTAGTCATGTCCATCTGTTCTCTCTGCATCCATTGTTGTCGTATGTTTTTAGCTTACTTAGAGTCAAATTCTTCTCTTTCCTTTTCCTTGTCTTTCTTTTGTGTGTGGAGTGGTTAGGGGGGGATTGTTGTTGGAGGGTCTTAGTTTTGTTTCTAATATTATAGATACTTGTCATGATCTTTGTGCCATGTTCTACTCACCTTTTATGCCAATTTTTGTTGCTGTTCGAGTTTTATTTTGTGATACCCCCAATCCACATCGGTTAATTGTGAGACTTGTGTATGCCTTATAAATTGACCACCCACTATCATTGGACACCAATATCACCCATGGACTTTTGGGTGGACTTGTGGTGGACCTAGTTGACCCGAATGATGGCGGTGCTCTATGGGCCATACGTACTAGACCAAGCTTTTGGGTTCGGGGTGTTACAAATGGTGTTAGAGTTAAACGCCAGTCGAAAATGTGGGAACAAAGTGCTATGCGGGAGAAGGGTTCCTCCAATATTATATTTTGTGTGTGGGTGATTTGGCACTGTTAGGCAACCTGCCCCCTTTCCTGTCCTTTATCTTGGTGTATGTGCGTACTTTTTCTTTAATTTATTTTGCTTGGGGAGGAGTTTCTTCTGCATTGTTTTGAAAGTGATCCCTACGTTAACATTGGATGCAGGTCTTGCTGATCATGATAACTACAATGAGTTTTGTCGCCTTCTTGGACGCTTTAAAGTAAATTACCAGGTGGTCTTCACTCTCCTGTTTTCCTTCTTTTCCTCTTTCCTTAAATACTTATCTGAAGTTTCGTATGTTTTTATAGTTTTTTTCTTTGCTTTTGCTAATTATTTAATTTTGGTTTAGTTGGGTTGTTTTTGGTGTTTGCAGTAATGTTCTATATTAAGTGAATTCTTTACTTGGTTGACATGTAATACTAAGTGCTGATATCATCGGCATTGCTACTTCCTATGTTGCACGGATACGCATACGCGGACACGGGGATACACGATTTTTGAAAAGTATAGGATATAGGTACAGGCTAATGTGTAAATATTCAAAATATAAGGACCAAAATGTAAATATTCAAAAAAATATAAGGACCAAAATGTAAATATCAAAACAATAAGCACAAAATAAATACTTCCAACATACCAAAATGTAAATATTCAAAGTAGCATAAATATTCATACCATATGTAGCACAACTATTCAAAACATAAGTAGCATCAATATTAAAAGCATAAGTAGCATAAATATTCAAAACATAATTAGCATATTTCTATTCTTCAACGTTTTTTTTTTTTAGCTCACTAGATCTATCATCATAGACTTCAATGCTATCTATGGCTTCTTCACAAAGAGGATTTTTTCAACTCCGGTTCATCTAATGTGAGGTTCGTTATCTCGAGAAATCCAACATCCTCTATGCTTCCAAAGTCATCTCCACCAACATCCCTCATCTTGGTCTTGTCAGTTTGGTATTTCTAATTGCGACGTGATAAGTATAGGGGTCTTCGTCCAAAAAACTCTTCCTAGGGTTGTGTCTGATCATTCTCCTATAATTCTTCAGTTTGGGGGTGATAAAGGTAGTAGGAAAACTCCATTCAGATTTGAAAACATGTGGCTGAAAGCTCCTGGTTTTAAGGATTGGGTGAGGTCAAAATGGGATTCTTATGAGGCAGTCGGTAAACCGTGTTTTCGAATTGCAAAAAAATTGAAGCTTTTAAAGAATGATCTTAAAATCTGGAATAAGGAGGTGTTCGGGAGGATAGAAATCAGAATTAAGGAAGCTATGGAGGAAGTCAAGTGCTTGGATGCAAAGGAAGGAGAAGGATCTCTAGAGGATTCAGAAGCTGCACGTCGTGAAGAGCTTAAGCTGGAGATCAAAAGATTGCTCATCAGTGAAGAAATAAGTTGGAGGCAAAAATCCAGAGTCTTATGGCTTAAAGAGGGAGATAAAAATTCCAAGTTTTTCCATAAGATGGCTAATGCGCACAAGAATTACAACCAGATTAGTAGGCTGAAAATTGATGGTTTTGTGACGGAAGATGAGGATCAAATCAGTAGAGGCTTTGTAGAGTTTTACCAAAAGTTGTTCGCGGAAGAGAGTGGGAGAGCGCTGGATATAGGAGGGATCACGTTCAACAGCCTGATTGAGGAGGACAGGAGCTTCTTAGAGCAAAGTTTTAATGAAGAAGAAGTCGTGGAGGCATTGGGTAGTTTGAAAGGTGACAAGTCCCCAGGACCTGATGGTTATACCCTTGAGTTTTTTAAACATTGCTGGGATGTGGTGAAAACTGATGTTATGGAGGTCTTCCACTCTTTCTTCGAGGAGGAGGGATTTGAGAAAAGTCTTAATACAACGTTCATTGCTCTTATTCCCAAAAGGAAAGGGGCAGAGGAGTTGAAAGATTTCAGGCCCATAAGTCTCATTGGCAGTGTATATAAGCTGATTTCTAAGGTTCTGTCCAACAGAATGAGGAAAGTGATAGGCAAAGTAATTTCAGACACGCAGCATGCTTTTGTGGGTGATCGTCAGATTCTGGAAGCAGCTTTGATAGCAAATGAAGTGGTTGATTCGAGGATGCGGAGTGGGGTGCCAGGGATTTTGTGTAAACTGGATGTGGAGAAGGCATACGATCATGTTAGATGGGAATTTTTGATTCACATTTTGGATAAAATGGGTTTTGGAGAAAAGTGGAAGAAGTGGATTTTATTCTGCATTTCCACAGTCAGGTTTTCGGTTCTTATCAACGGTCAGCCTGATGGATTCTTCTCGAGCTCGAGAGGTTTGCGCCAAGGGGATCCTCTCTCTCCATTCCTTTTCATTGTGGTAATGGAGGCTCTCAGTCGTCTCATCGATAAGGCGGTAGCAGGAGGATTTATTAAGGGCTTTGAGGTGGGTAATGATCATGGTCGGGGTGTCTCTATTTCTCATCTCCTTTTTGCCGATGACACTCTAGTTTGCTGCGACGCAGATAGTGATCAGCTGGGCTGCCTTCGTCTTATTTTGCTGATTTTCCAAGATTTATCGGGCTTGAAGACTAATGTGTCGAAAAGTGAGCTAATTCCCATAGGTGGAGTGGAGAATGCGGAGGATTTAGCTTCGTTCTTTGGCTGCAAAGTCTCTAATCTTCCTACTTCATACCTAGGCTTACCTCTTGGCTCGTCTTTTAAGAACAGAAATGTATGGAACTCAGTCTTGGACAGATTCGAAAGGCGGTTGGCAGGATGGAAAAGACGGTTCTTATCTAAGGCAGGAAGACTTACTCTCATTAAGAGTACTCTTTCTAATCTCCCTACGTATTTCCTTTCGGTGTTTATGGCCCCTGTTTCAGTCTTAAAAAGGCTTGAGAAATTAGAAAGGGATTTCCTATGGGAAGGAGACAATGAGAAAAGAAATTATCATTTAGTTGAGTGGGAATCTGTGTGCTCTATCAAGGAGAATGGGGGCCTTGGAGTTAAAAATCTCAGATTGTTCAACAAGGCTCTGTTGGGCAAGTGGCTTTGGAAGTTTTTAGTGGATAAAGAGGCGTTATGGAGGAGGTTAGTGGTGAGCAAATATGGAGCGGGTGATCATCTTTGGTTCCCAAATAAAGTTCTGTTCTCTCACGGTACTAGCATCTGGAAAGGAATTATGGGAGTATGGAATGAGGTAAACAGGTTCATCAAATTCGAGGTAGGGCAAGGGAATCAAATCAGATTCTAGAAGGATTTTTGGTGTGGAACAAATACCTTGCAACTGATGTTTCCTATTCTCTACAACATGGCAGTTAATAAGGAGGAAATGGTGAGTTCGTTGGTGGTCAATCAAGGGGGTTCAGATTTATGGAGCCCTGTTTTTCGCAGGAATCTGCACGATCGGGAGATTGACGAGGCAATTCAGTTCATGGAGTTGCTCCAGAGTCACAAGAGACAACTTTTGAGTGAAGATAAAATTATCTGGGAGGCTTCTAGTAACAAATTGTTTTCTGTTAGATCTTTCTACTCAAAGTTGAGTGAGAAGGAAAAAAGTTCATTCCCTTGGAAGGTAATATGGAAATCTAAAATCCCGATAGGTAGCTTTTTGTGTGGGAAGCAGGGGTGTCATCGACGGGGAAAATTTGAGATCTCGGGGTTTGACGTATGTTAACCGGTGCTACATGTGCAAAAGTGAAGAGGAAGACGTAAATCACTTGCTGCTCCATTGCTCTATGGCTAGGGAGCTTTGGAACTCCCTTTTTCTCTCTGCTGATGTCCCGTGGGTTATGCCAAGGACTGTCATTGATATGCTTCGGGGTTGGCCTTCTTTCACCCGGAATAGAAGGAGCAATTTTTGGAAGTATGCCCCCTCAGCTATTTGGTGGACCATCTGGAAAGAGAGGGATAGAAGGGCCTTCGAGAACAAAGAATCTGATCTTGTAGAAATCAAAAAATCTTTTCACTTGTATTTGAGATTCTGATGCTTAACTGTCGACCCAAATTTAGAGGATCCTTTTTGTAATTAGGTTGGGGTCTTTTGGTTAGTAGATTAGTGCATGTATACTTCCAGTGTACAAGATAGCGTCTTTTTTGACGCATGTTAATAATACTTATACTTTACGACCAAATGCTCGACACGTTTTGGAGTTAACTTGTTCCTTCTAAGTGAGTGAACAAAGGAGCAAGTGCTCCAATTTCTTTTACAACAAAAAGAGGAAGATGGTTGTCCAATCACTTTCAAAGCCAATGTCTGAAGCAAAGGTGAAGCGGAACCATAAACTACCCACCAACTCCGCGGCCCCACAACCCATCACCTCAATGGCGTCAACGTCATTAAAATGACCTCCACTCGTGGCAAATAAGCCTTGATCAGCAGTAGTAACTTTACAGTCTTCGGTTTGAAAAATCCTCTTAAAACACTTGTTTCTTTCAGAGGCAGCTTCAAGATCCTTATTAGGACGAATTTTTCCTTCTCCTTCTTCAAGCCATTTCATGCTATAGAACCTACATCAAAAATGGTTTTCATATCATATCCATATTCATAATGTCTAAAGTAAAACAATGTCTAAAGTAAAACAAGTGAGAACTGATAATTACCTCGGGTTCAATGAGTGTGCTAGACAATGGAGTGGAGTATAATTTTTGGTCCATCTTGCTACAAGAATGCCAACCATCTATCACATCATAGAATGAAGATTCATCATTTGCCAACAAACCCTCATACTCAAAGATAACCTTCTTCACCTTCTCTATCATGGAATCCCACATCTCATAAACTGGATTAAGACAAGGTTTATTAGTATTACAAGCACAAAGCATGTTATGTATGGGCAGTAAAATCAATGATATAACTTATCCTCCTCCACCATCCATAATTCAGCACCATGTCACAGACCGTTTCAGCAGCTCCTCTCTATCATCATCTTTATAGTTTTTCCATTCATCACTAAGCACCATATTTTCTAAATCGCGTCTAATGAGTTTAAACCTTTAAGCATCACAACAATAGAAGCAAACCGAGTATGTGCCACCACAAGCAACTTCAATGTGCTAAAGCGATTAAAATTAGCCAATCGGTTCATGACAAATTTTTTAACAAACAATGTATCATCATGCACTCCAGTAATCCAAATCCAAAGACATTCCTGCTACACTTGTTGGTTGCTCTCGACATTCCTCGTTGTACATATATTTTTCAATGCAAGATTAAGAGTATACACAACACAAGGAGTCCAATAAATGCCTAGAAACAATGCATTATCGGTGATCATTTGAACAACCTTGTTGTCCCCAACATCATTAATCGCTTTTTCCAATTTTGCAGCTAAAAAATGTTTGTCTTTAACCATACCTGAACAATCAACTATTTTAATAAACATAGGTCCACTGTCGGAGACAATCATGAAATTAATAATTGGCCTACGCTGAGGATAATCTCTGATGCTGGAACTCCTCGAGAGGTGCTCTGAGCCAAAGCCTAGATGCCAAGAGAGCAATCTATCTCAGAATAGAGGCCAAGAGAGCGATCTATTCCTAAAATTCATATTAATTAGTAATAATTATTAACAATTGAGATGTTGTAGGATGTATATCTAGGTTAAGAGTATGAGAGCATGAAGGTAGACCTCATGTGGTTTTCCTTTCTTCTGTAGAGTAGTTCGAATGGGTGTGCGTGCTCTTGGGAAGATTTTCAGAGGTCTTTGCTGGAAGAAGAGATGGGCAATAATTCGAGAATTAGTAGTGGCCAAGGAGGAGAATGCCTCGGGTTTGTTCATAAAAATTGATGTAAGAGGAATTGTGAGATAGGCTTGATATGCTTCCCCAGATGTGCTAATAATTCGGGATGGGTGATGGTGGCAAAAAAACTTCGAAGATTTACCGATTACGGTAAAGTAGAGGGCCACAGAGCTCCTAAATCCTTTAAGGAGGTGGCGGAGATCCCTCCTTGGCTTGACTTGGTTCGCAACTCTGTAGTCAAGTCTAGGGAGGCAGATTTTTCGGTGGACGAGGGTTCTTGCAGAGGAGCAGTGGATTTCTTGGATAGGTGCTGGGTGGGGAGTGTTAGGTTTTTAAATTATCCTAAACCGGAAACAAGAGAGCTCCAAGAGTGTGTTGACCAGAGAGACACTAGGGGGTGTGAAAGTCGTGGATATGCTTGGTAAATTCTTTCTCTTTGAGTTTCCCTCGAAGGTGGAAGCGAATCGGATTCGCAGAGAAAAGGTTTGTGTAATTGATAAACAACTAAAGAGAAAGAAAAAGGGAAGAAGAGAGAGGTGCAACACAATTACCAAACTACCCTTATTGTTTAACACTTCCCTTCAAGCTAGAGCATAGATAATTTTCATGCCCAGCTTGTTACAAATATAATCCACCCTTATCTTTGTGAGGTCTTTGGTAAGCATATTCTCCCGTACGCACATATTGGAAAGAAGATTCTGTTGGATCTTTTCTCGAATAAAATGACAATCAACCTCTATATGTTTGGTCCTTTCTTGGAAAACTGGTTCATAGAAATATGCATGGCTGTCCGATTATCACACCACAATCTCATGGTAGAGCAACTTTAAAACCAATCTCTTCCATCAATTGTTGTATCCACATAAGTTCACAGGTTGTCTGAGCTATAACACGATACTCAGACACTTGATCTCGCCACCACACTCTGTTTCTTACTTTTCCAAGATACTAGATTTCCGCCACAAACATGCAATATCGTGTAGTTGACTTGCTATAATTCGGTGATCCTGCACAATCTGTATCATAGAATGCCTCTGCTCGCATATGCCCATGATTCACATTCAATATACCTCTACTAGGTGCTCCTTTAAAATATTTCACAATTCAGATCAATGCATTCCATGGTGTAATAGTACGAGCTGCCATGAACCGAATCACTACACTCACCGGAAAAGCAATATCTGGATGAGTTACTACAAGATATTTCAACTTACTCACCAATATCTGGTAGCTAGATCCTCGAGCATCTCCCCTTCTCCGACTAAGTTTTATTTTAGGATCCATTGGAGTGTCGCACGGTTTCACTCCAAGCATCCCAACTTCCTCAAGTAGATCATGAATATATTTCCTCTAACACAAAAAGATCCCTTTCTTGGACCATATCACTTCGATCCCAAGAAAGTACTTTAGAGTACCCTAGTCCTTTGTTTGAAATTTTGTTTGAAGACACGACTTGAGTGCTTCAATGCCATGTGTATTCCTACCGGTAATCACAATATCATCTACATAAACAACCAAAGGAATACAGCCACTGTGAGTGCTGAGTTCGACAAATCGACGATTTCAGGAGGCTAAGGCTTGGAGCCCTTTGAGTCTTCGATAGTTCGACAAGAGATGAGAGGACGATTGTTGACAATAGGGCATATATATGCCCAAACGTGTCCGAGGTAAGTGATATGTATTCCGACTCCCCAATTCCCGTGCCCGTGTCGTGAACAAACTTTCAAAAAAATCAAATTTGGCCCCAGGACGTATTTTGAGCCATATCCCACATATCCAACATGTATCCGTGTTCGAGCCATGTTGGATACTGAAAACGCTAACTGGGTGGCATGTTCGTGCAACATAGGCTACTTCTAATGTCTATTTGTTACTGTATTTTCTTTTTTTGATAAAGGTAAATGAATATATAACATAGCGTCAAAACAGGTGACGCGTCCTGTTTACATAGAAGTATAAAAAGACAAAAGACTAACTAACGTAAAGGAAAGTTTTGCACAAAATCTACAAAAGAGGAAGACAGGGGAGTATGTGAATGCCCATCCCCTGCACTCCACACAAACAGGAGATGAAGCAGAGTACTCTTCATATTTGAAATAGATCCTTCCTCATTATCAAAAGCTCTCCGGTTTCTTTCCTTCTAGATTGTCCACCACACCCCCAACGGGGCAACTTCCCACAAAATATTTCTTTCCTTCCTTCGCCAAAAATACCTCTGCTCCACAACAAATCTTTGGAGGCCTCCGGGAGCACCCACTCCACTTTGAACAAGCGGAACAAAAGGTTCCACAATTCCCCAACCACAAGGCAATGCAAAACCAAGTGATTTACACTCTCCTTGCTCTCATTGCACAAGAAGCATGTGTTAACATATATCATCCCTCTTTTCCTCAAGTTATCCCCGGTTAGGATAGCCTCGTTCGCCACTTCCCAAGCAAAAAAGGCTACGCGACCTGGAGCTACCGTCTTCCACACCGACTTCCAAAGAAAAGGTAACCCTTCTCTATCCGACAACTTGGAATAATATCCTGTCACTGAGAATTTGTTGTCCTTCGACCTCTCCAAACCACCCTATCAGTCTTGCAACCAACTTTTTGAGTATAAAGAAGCTCAAAAAATCTTGACACCGAATCCAACTTTTTGTTACTTGATTTTCTTAATCCCACTAGTTCTTGAAGAGTAGGCATAAATTCCTGTCATGTGCAATTACGACAACGACATAAGTGGGATGAAGGCTAAGTTGAGTTGTTCGACTATGAGTGCAATCACTTCTAGATAGGTACTGGTAATTGCTTAACTGCAAGCATAGACCCTTACTTTATATACAAAAATATGAGTTCAAGACTTCAAGTTTGAAAAAGAAATAATTATTTCTTTTATAAAAGAAGTTTTATTAATCATAGACAAAGAGGTATGTACGAAGTGTACAAGAAGTTTGTGAAGAAGCTTGAGGGAAAAAATGAAAAAGAGATGAAAAAAGACAACTAGAAAATTACTGGCTCGAAACGGCCATTCAATCATCACATAAATCCAAGTACACATTTCCTGGTGTATTTTCAACCAAAGAAAGGGAAAAAATTACCCAAGAATTGCCTGGTCGAAGATATGATACTTGGATTAGAAGTGCCACAACCAAACACACCAAGATTGGTTGATAGGAAAAACACCACAAGTTTTGTAGAAGATTAAAGACTTGATAAGTCTAAAGTTCTCAAAGAACCAAAAGAGTTGAATAAACTCACTCAAACTATCATTCAAAATCTGATTTTTAAAACTTACATAGGAGGCCTATTTATAGGCTAAAAATATAGAACAAACTAATTATGAAGATAGGAAAAACAACTTATCATAATAACCTGCCATAACAGTTCACCATCATGTATACCTACTTGCACTCGATGACACATTTACCTTCTAGGAAAGAGTCCAAACCTAAGTGTGATTGTGCTCAAGAGCACTCATCTCATCTTCTATACGTGTATTCTAGCCAGGGTCATTGAGCCATTGCGTAATGCATACTTAAGAATGGGTAGACTTTGAGCCCTAGTTAAGGAACAAATCTGGGGGATGACCTATGACTAGTGACCAAAGAAACAAAAAACTAACAAATGAATTTGAAGAAGTAGATATACTAGACCAACTAACAAATTAAGGAATAGAATGGTGGGTAAAACTTCGCTTACAACCTTATTGGTTGGAGGAGCAATTGGAATATCTAAACAGAAGGTGAGCACTTAGAAGTGCTCGGATCCTTGGACTAGAGATGGCTCAGCCTTGGATTATTACCATGTAAAGTGAGAGCTAAATGAGAAGGTGAGGACTTAAACCTCTTACATCCGTGGACGAGAGGATTGGTTCAACACGGGCTTGATACGAGATAAAGTGAGGGAGGGAGAGAGGAAGGGACGTAGGAGGTTTGTGGAAGCCCTTACCCTTTAGGTACTGCAGAATTTTTTTTGATAAGTAAGCAAGTATATATAAATCAAGGTGTCAAATTAGGCGATGCGTCCTCGTAGACAGGGGGTATACAAGTCAAAAGAATTATAAATTGGAAATCTATCAAACATATTAACAAAAGAATCCCCTATACTTGGTCCCGTCTCCAAACTCCAAAAGTGAAGAGTTTGAAACACATTCTCTTTGATACATACGAAGTCTTGATTCTTCATTTTCAAAGACCCTACTGTTCCTCTCCATCCAAATAACCCACCAAATCGCTAAAGGGGATGAATCCCATGCGCCAACTTAACCTGCAAGGCCCATGACATGTCCCACATGTCTTTTGCGGATTTGACCCCTACATATCTTGCATTTATACCTCTCCCATGCTAGCTAGTCCAACAATGCTAGGCCCCTTACCGTTTGCTGGAATCTATATGTACAACCTACTCTTATGTGCCTAGAGATGATTTATTGAGAATTGTATGGTGCGTAAGGAGTGTGTTTCTTGCATGCGATCTTTGCTTCAAGTTTCTGTGCATCTTCAAGTTAATTTGTGTAAATTTTTTGTCATGCAAGTCCTACGGGTTTGAATAGATACGAGATTGCATTAAAGGCCTCGATGCTTGAGTTTGAGATTTTTGAGTACCCTCTTTCTTATCTAAGTATGTCTCTCTGCGAATTTGAGATTGTTTCTTTTCTAGATTCAGTTGTTGAGTGCAATAAAGAGGTTGGACAAGGAAGCAGGTGTATTTCTAGTGAGGAAAAGGATTACTCTTATTTTTTTGAAAAGTAAAGTATTATGTTCGAAAAGCGCCAACACACATCCTTTGTACACTAGTGGTATACACCCAAGACTCGAGCTACTTGAGATGGAAGCAATTTACAAATTCTACAAAAGAATAATTAGAATTATGAGACAAATCCGCAAACTTAGAACACCAGAAGAGAATAGTACGCAGTAGAGTGTCTTTGAGCTGCTCTAAAGTCCCTTCCTCATTATCAAAAGCCCTCCTTTTTGCTCTCCTTCCAATGGGACTACCTCCCAAATTGAATTTCTACTTTTCCTTTTATAAAGAGACCATCTCAAGAAAAGGATTACTCTTATTAGGGCATGTCAGTCTTATGTTACCAATTTTCCTTCTTTACTAAGGATCCTCGTCGGTATTGCAAGAAAAATTGAGAGCATTGTCTCTGATTGCTTGTGTGGGTCTAGGGTCTATCTACGACATATAATAAGCACCACCTTTTGATTTAGGCTATTGTGTATAATGCTTTGAGAGGAAGAGGTTTTTAGATATTGTGAACTTTCTTTCATGAATGTAAAGCATTGTCATGGTGTCAATGACTAACTCTATTTTGAGTACAATTTATAGACTATAATGAATAATATATTATGCCAGACACTTGTAGGAACCCAGTTCCGTTCTGTTTAAGAGTACTTCAGTGTACAATGTATGTTAGGAGCCTGTAGCAGTCGCTTCCATTCTATAACATTATCACTAATATGAAACCATAACTAGTGAAATAGGAGCAATTGTTAGCATTTGATTTACTGCTATTCTCATAAAATCTTGAAAAGTAGCATGGGCACAACTTCCTAGCTTTTCATTGCGCACAACTTCCTATCATTTCATTGCTCTTTCGCTGTATGCCACTGTTGTTTTGTTGTCTCATCATAGCTCTTTACTATCTCCTAACACCGCTGGCGGTTATATCTCCAGCGCCGGGGGGTAGGTGTTGTAAAAAGCTTCCCCTGCTATGGCTTTCATTCAAGAGTCGAAGCAGGAGCTGGTGGATAGCATGTTGATTGGGAGTATTGGGTAGACTCAGTTCAAGGATTGGAAGTTTGTTCCTTAGTGTGGGTCGTCGGGTTGGAAGGGGGAGCATCATTGTTAGTTGGGGTACCGGTGTTGCTACGGTGTGGGGGTGGCAAGTGGGACCTATCTTTTTTTTTTATCACGACACGTGTGGAGCTGGTGATTGGTGGTTTACTGTGGTCTATGTTTCGGGTTTTTGGGAACAGTTTTATGACCTTTGCAGGGCTTTAGGGTCTAGATTGTGTTTAAGAGGGGACTTCATTGTGATTCACTGCTCTGGTGAGAAAGGTGGGTACTCCTGAATGACGGCTAATATAAGAGGGGTTTTAATGATTTTCTGGGAGAATGATCTGTGAGATTTTGATTTTTCCCCATCTCCCTTGGTCCAATCCATTTGAGTAGGGTCCGACTCCCTTTCCTTTTTTTAAAAGAACATGTGGAATTTTCATCCCAATTTTTAGGTGGTGGAATGAGTGTCAAGTTTGTGGGTGGGGTTTGTGTTTATGGAAAGAATTGCATTGTTGTTAGTGATAATTTAAAGACTAGAATAAGGTGTTTAGAGACATTAGGATGTGGAAGAATAATATTTTAGGAGCAATTTTTTTAGAAGTGCTCTTGAGAATTATTTTGAGGTCCTTTTGAGGGAGAAGATTAGTTGGCAACAGAGATCTAGAATTAAGTGGGTGAAGGAAGGGGATTGCAATTCTAAACATTTTCATACAGGTGCCACTAGGAAGTTTGGAGAAGACTTGAAAAATTGGAGAGAGATTTTCTGTGGGATGGGTCTATGGAGGTGCGAAAGTTTCATTTGGTGAGATGGGAGAAAGTCTGTGATAGTGTGAGAAATGGAGGCTTGGGGATAAAAAATCTTAAGTTTTTTAATTTGGCTCTTTTGGGGAAGTGGCTTTGGAGATTTGTGGTGGATAGGAATGCTTGGTGGAGGAGAGTGGTGGTGAGCTTGTATGGTGAGGGTGAGCATTTGTGGTTTCCGAAAGATGTTCCTACCTGCTATGGGGTGGGGGTTTGGAAAGGAGTCAGGAAGGGTTGGGCTCAGTTTGAGAGACACATCTCTTTTGAGGTTGGCAATGGGTCTACAATTAGATTCTGGAAGGATAAATGGTGTGATGACAGGGAGCTTTGGAGATCTTTCCCAGATTTGTTTAATTTAGCAAGTGAGAAAGATTGCTTAGTAAGTTCGATTTTGAATATAGAGGAAGGGAAAGTCTCTTGGAGTCCCATATTTCGGAGAGATCTTCAAGATTGGGAGATGGACTCTTGTGTTCAGTTTTTTGCTAAGTTATACTCTCACCTGGGCAGCAGGAGGTTAGGGTGGTGTGGGCGGGCTCGAAGAGGAAGATTTTTTCTGTTAGATCCTATTATCATATTCTTCTAAACAGAGAGAAGATTGTGTTCCCTTGGCGGAGTATTTGGAGAGTGAAAGCTCCGAGTAGAGTTTTGTTTTTTGCATGGGAAGCTGCTAGTGAAGCCATCCTTACAGGGGATAATTTGCAGAGACGTCGAGTGATATATGTGAATTGGTGTTTCATGTGCAAAGGATGTGAAGAAAGTGTGAATCACTTGTTGCTGCACTGCCCTATTGTGTCTATGCTTTGGAATTTAATGCTTGGTCTGTTCTCTGTTGCTTGGGTGATGCCGAGATCTGTTAAAGATCTCCTTTTGAGTTGGTCTTTGTACAAGCGGAGAAGAAGGATCAGCTTCTGGCACGCAGTTCCTCTGGGTATTTGGTGGATCATTTGGAGGGAAAGGAATAGGAGGGTGTTTGAGGATGAGGAGAGGACGGTGGATAAGTTAAAGGATGAGTTACTTCGTACGTTGTCTTTTTGGGGGGCTGAGGACACTAATTCTTCCAACATTCATAACATTTCTTGTATCGATTTTGTGAATAGTCTTTCTATAGATTAGTCCGTTTTGTGTATGCTTATAGTTTGTAAAAAGGCCGCGTCTCCTGTTTAGACGCTTTGGTATATAATACTTTACTTATCAAAAAAAAAAGAAATTCTCAAGATTTCCCCAGATTGGTGTGTGATGTGTAGGAAATTCTCAGGAAATTGTGATCATTTGTTTCTCCATTATGATGGTATTCATTTCCATTATCTCTTTGGGGTGATTGGGGAGGCATGGTATAATTCTTCTTCTAATGCCTCATTCCTGCATATGCAGTTTAGAGGTTGTAGGCGAGGAGAAAAAGGTTCTGTTTTGTGGTAGTATGGACCATTTTCTATTCTTTGGTGCGCTTGGATAGAGCCTAGTTCCAGAATATTTAAGGACCAGGCTTTGCCGTTGGCACTTTTGTGGGAAAGAGTTGTAATTTTGGCATCACTTACGTCCATTAGCGAGGGTGCTCACAATAGGGTTCCCTTTTCGGGGATATGTCGTGAGTGGAGTGCTTTGCTTTTCCAGTTCCTTTGGTTTTTCTTCTCTTTGTTCTTTTTCCTTTTGGTTTACCCTCGTGGACTTTTCTCCCGTCTTCTTGTACTTCATTTATTTTAAAATAATCTGATTCTTTTCTGATTAATAAAAATCTTATGTTTAGGAATGCATTTCGGGGCATGTTAATTGTTCTTAGTGCACGAGTTGATGCTTTAAACAATGCTGGCCTAACATCAAATTAGATGGATCTTTTAAGAATTTAGGAAGGCTTTTCTGTGCATCTATATATTGTTCTTAGTGCATGAGTTATGCCTACTGTTTTTTCTTTTCATTTGTTTGGTAGGAGTTGTATCGGGATCAATAAGCGCTATTTATTTTTTTTTGATAAGTAAAAATTTCATTAAAATCAAAGCGCCTAAACTAAGGCGCAACCATGTACACTAGGAGTATACAACACAAATTAAGACGAACTGAACCTATCCACTAAATCCCCAAGGGATTGATGAATATTTTCAGCCTCAAACCCCTGATTCCACCACCAGTGTAAAGTATGCAATAACTGATCCTTTAGATGATCCAAAGTCCGCTCCACATTATCGAAAGCTCTACTATTTCTCTCTCCCCATATAATCCACCAGATTGCGAGCGGAATTACTCTCCAAAAGGGGTTCCTCCTCCTGCCATTAGAATCAGGCCAACACAATAGGAATTCTTTTACTGATCTAGGCATTACCCATTGAATTTTGAGCAGCCTTAGGATCATATTCCACAGTTCTGAGACAACTTGGCAATGGAGCAAAAGATGATTCGTGCTTTCGCTGCCCTTCCTGCACATGTAGCACCAATTCACATAGATCTTTCCTCTCCGCCTAAGATTATCCCCGGTTAAAATGGCCTCTCTACAAGCCTCCCATGCAAAGAACATCACTCGAGCAGGAGCACGAGATTTCCAAATACACTTCCATGGGAAACGATGAACCCTATTTCCTGATAACTGAGCATACATCGACTTAACAGTAAACTTATTGTTTTTCGAGATTGCCCACATCACCTTATCCTCCCTGCTAGTGTCTATTTGGATAGAATACAACCGTTCCAAGAATTGAACACAAGCATCCATTTCCCAATCTTGAAGATTCCTGCGAAATACAGGATTCCAAACCACTGAACCATTTTCAATCTGTAGCACATCACTAACCAGAATGTCTCGATCAGCCACCAAATTGAACAGATCCGGAAAAACAATACGAAGCTCCTCCTTCCCACACCAGACATCTTTCCAAAATCTGATTTTCGATCCATTTCCTAAAGCAAACGAAATATTCCTCTCGAAGGCTGCCCTTCCTTTGCAAATCCCTTTCCATACTCCGGTACCATGAGGGCTGTCTATGGCTTTAGGAAACCACTCGTACTCCCCTTCCCCATACTTACCAACCACCACTCTTCTCCACAAAGCATTGTGCTCCACCATATATCGCCACAACCATTTCCCAAGGAGCTGAATTAAACAAACTTAATTTCTTCAGTCCAAGACCGCCATCCCTAATCCTTGAGCACACTGTATTCCACTTCACCAAATGATATTTACGCTCTTCTCCTTGACCTTCCCAAAGGAAGTCTCTTTCAATCCTCTCCATCTTCTCTCGGATCGCGGCAGGCATTACAAAAACTGATAAAAAGTATGTGGGAATACATGATAAGGCATTCTTCACCAAAGTTAACCTACCAGCTTTGGACAGCATTTGTTTCTTCCATCCCGCCAATCGCTTATCCATCTTCTCAATCACTGTATTCCACATGGTCTTATTTTTATAATTAGCACCTATCGGCAGCCCCAAGTAGTTAGACGGAAGCTTCGCAGACTCACATCCGAAGGCCACAGCAAACTCTTCCACATCTGCCACAGCACCTACTGGGATAATAACACTTTTCTTAATATTCACTTTCAGCCCAGAAGCCATCTGAAAGAACGAGAGCACTAAACGGAGATAACCCAACTGTTCAAAGTCTGCATCGCAAAAAATAAGAGTATCATCTGCAAAGAGCAAATGGGAGACCGTAATTTCTGATTCCCTGGAAGTGCCAATTTTGAACCCATTCATGTATCCACCTGCCACAGCTTTATCCAACATTTTGCTCAATGCCTCCATAACTAGGATGAACAGAAAGGGAGAGAGAGGATCCCCCTGTCTCAGACCTTTAGAACTCGGAAAAAATCCTGCGGGTTCCCCATTCACCAACACAGAATAACGAATCGAAGAAATGCAGAACCGAATCCCTTCTATCCATTCAGAACTGAATCTCATCTTTTCTAAGAGATACAGCAAGAAGTCCCAATTGACATTATCATATGCCTTCTCTATATCTAATTTGCACAAAAGCCCCGGATGTCCACTTTTCAATCTTGCATCCACTACTTCATTAGCAATAAAAGACGCGTCAATAATCTGTTTGCCCCCCACGAAAGCGTGTTGTGATTCAGAAATTAGCTTACCCACCACCTGTCTCATTCTCAACGCAAGAACCTTGGATAGCAATTTGTAAAAGCTGCCAACCAAACTAATTGGTCTAAAATCCCCTGCATTTTCAGCCCCCATTTTTTTTGGAATCAATGTGATGAAAGTCGCATTAAAACTTTTCTCAAAACACCTGTTGACATGAAAGAAATTAAACACCTCCATAACATCATCCTTGACCACTTCCCAACACTGAGCAAAGAAAGCCATTGTGAAACCATCCGGACCCGGAGCTTTATCCCTGCACATACCCCGCAATGCAGCTGCCACCTCCTCTTCAGAAAACGGCGCATCCAGCATTCTACTATCAGCATCTGTCAAGGTGTTGAAGTAGTATTGGCAATGGGATTCCAAGTCCCAACATTATGTGTACCAATGGGAGTTACTTATATAGAATGGCAAGGTGGGAAGCAAAGCTAATCAGTTAGGAGAGAGAGGGAGCAAGAGCTATCAATGGTAATTTCTTCAAAAGATATTCCTTTAATTGGGTGAGACTTTACTCAAGGTGCTAACATGACATTTCTTGGGACACGTGATCATGTTGACATGAATACCATTGTGAGTGACGCGTGCTATTGTTTGTATTGGGTGAAGTATGTTATCTGGACATGGATATGAGGATCGGATACAGTTGCAGATCCGAGTGTCCGACGTGGTAAATCTGAGTTTTTGCACCAAGTGTTGGTGTCCAACTGCCACCTATGATGCACGGACACGATTGGAAGCAGGCGTATTCCGTGTCGGACACGGACATGCCACGGACACGGTGGATACAGCCCCAAATACGTTTTGGGGCCGAACTTGAATTTCTGGAAATATTGGACACGTATACGGACACGGGGTAAGACAGTCGGATACGTACCTTTAATTCGGACACGGTTAGGGGAAAGTTATATTGCGCTGTTACTAATCGACTGTCGAATCCCCTCAAATACAGGCACAACGACTCAAAACGAGCCCTAGCCCACAAATCTCAATCGTCAAAATGAGCCCTAGCCGCCGGTCCCTTGCCCTTTCGACCTTCCCTCCCTGCGTAGTGGCTGCGTCTGGGTGCTGCGCCATGCGCCTCTCTCCCTTCAATTTGAACTTCGAAGCCTCGAACCATCTGTTGATCCGTTCTCTGTTTCTCTCTTCTTTGTCTTCAATTTCAATCTGTCGCTTCGCTCTCTTCGATATTTGTTGAGGTTTGTGACTTGGGACTGTTCTGTGGATACTGGAAGGAAGGGTTTCCTTAAGATACTTTATATGTAATAATTAATAAGAAAGACTTTCTTATTAATTATTATAAAAAAAATTTTGCTATGTTCTGATTTTTGTAAAATTTGAATACTCTGATGACTTCTTTTTAAATATTACTTGTTATAAAATTGAATTATAAGACTTTCTTATTAATTATTATAAAAAAATTTTGCTATGTTCTGATTTTTGTAAAATTTGAATACTCTGATGACTTCTTTTTAAATATTACTTGTTATAAAATTGAATTATAAATTAAATGTTACTTGTTATAACAAATTTTTTAATGGGAAGTATTTATTTTGTAATTATAGTTATATTTTGAATATTTACACATTACCCCCGTACCTGTGTCCTATATTTTTTGAAAATTGCGTATCCCCGTGTCCGCGAATCCGTGTCCACGTATCCGTGTCCGTGCAAACATAGACTGCCACACCCTTGTCACATTGGGTTGACACGGG
Organism: Codonopsis lanceolata; assembly: GCA_013146195.2. Lineage (NCBI taxonomy): Eukaryota > Viridiplantae > Streptophyta > Magnoliopsida > Asterales > Campanulaceae > Codonopsis > Codonopsis lanceolata. The sequence goes on along the minus strand of CM028380.1, from coordinate 100,460,501 downwards.
TACTTTGACAAAGTATGAAGAGTCCAGGTAACATAGGATGTAAACGTAGATGGATCTCTCTTGTTCCCAGATGGGGAGAAAGAACATGGAATATTTGCTTTTTAGACCAAGATCAAACCCTCTAGCTATATTTGTCTTGCTACTGGGCAGTATGCTAAGGACGGATATTATGTAATACTTTCCTGGTCATGTCCAATAGATAAAATCCTCAGGGATCCCAAGCTAAATTTATTGTACTTTCAGGGAATACTTTCCTGGTCATGTCCTGTGTGAACCCACAGGATTGAAGTACAGAGTGTAGCCTTGCAGTTGCGTAGCGAATGATGGAGACTTACACTTCCGTGTGGAGATGAACTATTTCCTTTTACAGAATGGAGCTTTATCCCGTGGTAATCACAGGGTGAATGATCTGCGTTGATGTTTTAGAATATCCAGGACAGTGATCACTGAAACGGAAGCATGTGGAGGTTGTCCGCTAGTTTAGCATTGAAGCCTGAGCCCTAGGTATAAAGATTCCTAACAGATACGTGGGGGTGACTATTAGGGAATTGATTACCAACTAATAGGCGCAGTCATCCCTAGTGGGGGTCGTCCGTGAATACATGCAGGAAAGGCTTCTTGGATGTTTTCCCCTAGCAAATATGACATTCGTAAAGATCCCGTGGAGACATTGGAGATCCCCAAGAGATTAGTTGGACTAGTTGGAGGTAAAACTTAATTACACGTGTCCACTTCCGCTATACAGTGGTGATGACATGGCGATCTAGGGAGGTATGCCCTGCTACAATTATTTTCTTATCATTACATATGATTATTCTCCTCTAAAGTAGTTATATACAATTATGTATCTCTTTCTGATTTACTCTTATGGAACCAATTGTAGTCTTTGGGCGGTTGTTCATTTTGTTTATGCTTCATTAGCTGCAATTCCTTATAGTTGTGCTTGTAAATGATGTTGCAGTTAGCAGAAATTGTAAATATGGATAGCTATGCTGATTGGATACGCTTAGTAGCAGCATTCACTGTGAAATCGTTGCAGTCATGGCAGGTTAGTATGATTTCATTTCGTATGATCAGACAAAACTCTTCAGATAGAATCGCGCCTAAAAGAAAACATTCCCAGTTTTATGACTAATTGTAGCATGTCTCTTTAGTGGGCAAGCAGCAGTGTATACTACCTTCTTGGGCTGTGGTCTAGATTGGTGTCATCTGTTCCGTATCTGAAGTGTGACACACCAAACCTTCTGAATGAATATGTGCCGGAGATTATGGAACAGTTTATTATATCGAAGTTCAACCCTCTTCAGGTTTCGTGCACTTTCTAAATTTTTGATTCATTGAAATAAATTCAATCCAATATAAAGTTTTATCATTATTGTTATCATGTATCTCATCTCAGGATAGCTTATCAGATGATCAATCTGAGAATCCACTTGATAATCCCGAACTTCTTCAAGATCAGCTTGATTGCATTTCCTACCTTTGCAGATTCCAGGTTGAGACTTGTTAAATATTTCATCCAAAATAATTATTAGTAGGTGGTGAAAGCTGCTAATGTCATAAGAAGAAAGTATATTGTTGCAAGACACCCGTTGGATTATCTTATGTATTCCTTGCTTTTTAAAAGTTTTTGGTTTCTTTTAATTGCCAGTATGAAAGATGTACAATGTACATAATCCAGAGTAGTACTCCTGTTCTGCAAACATACCTGGTATGCTGTAGTGGTTTCTGTTATTCTATATTATTGTTTGTTTTATGCTTTTGCCAAGACGGGCAAGTTTTAGGCTAACAAATTTTTTATTGGTTTATGTAGGATGCAGTAAATGTCAACACGTTCATGGATAACCATCAACTCTCTCTGATCGAGACCAAACTTACTTGGGCAGTCCACATAATTGTGGCTATTCTTAAGACAAAGCAACTTAGTGGTCTTAGGTAACTATGCCAACATCGTCACTATTTGGCATCAGCAGCACACTTTATTCATTCTCATTCTGTTTGAATTCTTTCTTTTCAGGGGCGAATCACAAGAGATACACGACGCAGAGCTTTCAGCACTTGTATTCCGCTTGATAAACATCACTGATTGTAATTTGCCAAGTCAGGTAAATCGTAAATGATTATTCAGCCATAGTTTGTTTTCAGTTTCTTAGGAAAATATAATTTATAATACTTCTCATATAATCAAGAATCAACCTGTAACTTTGATTTCGGTAAATGTAGATGACTTTTTTGAGGGTGGGTCAGGTGTGAAGTAAGATTGCTTATTCTGACCTGTGCATCATGTGTCCTGGTTGTAGACATACGTCCTGCCTGCCCTCCTTTCATTTAGAAGATGAATTAAGTATTAAATAAAGCAATTTATGCTTGCAGTAAAGTAGTTTCATTTAAAAAGTGGAGTTCATTTGACATCAGCCTCTGCGTGTATTTGTGTATACATGTTGTCTCGATTTTTTAAATAATGATTGTTACTGCCTTTTCTTTTTTGATATTCTGGAGTTGATATTGGTTCACAAGTAAAGGGTGAATATATTGCCAAATCAGGTAAATTGATAAACGACTATTCAAACTTTTTTTGTTTTCAGGAACTTACGAGAATAAATATTATTATATTTTTATATGCTCAACAATTAACATGTAATATTGATTCGAGTAAAGTAGTTGATGTTTTCTAGGGTGGGTGACGTAGAACATCATAAAAGAAAACTCGGTAACAAATTGAATCAAAGATAGAAGTTTGAAAACAAAACAGATACGGATACGCGAAAACAAAAGGGGTTTGAGTTTGCCATTTATCTAGATTGCATGGATACGGATATGCGGACATGAGATATGGGGATACATGATTTTGAAAAAATATAGGATACAGAGACGGGGCAATATGTAAATATTCAAAATATAAGGACCAAAATGTAAATATTCAAAATATAAACACCAAAGTGTAAAGCGTGACACTATATAGACTCCTAAAACTTATTAGTTGACCTTTCTAAGTATACCCACCACTTGATTTTAAAATATTCCAAAACACTGAGTGTACCCCCCATGTTTACCTATTTTGCCCTTTTCAATTTTGAAACTCACATTTTACACAAACCACCCCCCTCTATCCCCAACCCAACAAAACCCGATTACCCCTCCCCTCCTTACCTTACGCACACAAAACGGCAAACCCAAACTCCACTCTCCTCTCACTTCCTTCTACAACCATATTTGAAGAGGATAGACCACCCGTCTTCATCACAACTCATGTTCATCTTCTATTTGGCAAAATGGAGAATCAAGTTATATATATTTTTCATTGATTTTGGTTTGGTGTTTTGTTACAATGTAATTTGTTTGTGAAGTGTGTAAGGATGAGATAGGAATTAGGATCACTTTGGTGTTGATTGTGAGTAGTTTTAGGGCCAAAATATTAAAAAAAAACTATGAGAATTTTGATCAATTTTGGCTTAAATTTTCGTCCCTGAACCGTGGAACATTGTCAACTGTTCCACCACTCCCGGTGGAACTTTTGTAAATTGTTCCATCAACCTTGATGGAACAGCATGCAAGATCTCATTATTTATTTGAAGTAATATATCAACTGCAATCTCATTATTGGCGAGGGAGGACCAACAACACTAGGATCTGTAGACAACGTGTTTGAACCCTGTTAACAAAACCAATAACACATCAAAAACCCAAGATGATGGCACTTTTTCAAACTGTTTGGCCAGGGTTGGTGGAACATTGATCAATTGTTAGGCGAGCACCAACCGAACATTGCTCAAATGTTCGGTTGGCGCCAACCGAACATTTGCGTAATGTTTGGACTTGATCGAAGGAACATTGCCAACCGAACATTTGAGCAATGTTCCTTTGAACAGGTCCATTTGCGTAATGTTTGGACTTGATCGAAGGAACATTGCCAACCGAACATTTGAGCAATGTTCCTTTGAACAGGTCCGAACATTTCACGACAATGAGTTCATTTTTTTTGAAAAAAAAAACGATGATTTATACAATTTTAAGCATAAAATGGTTAGAAATGTTTGTTTTTGCTCCATGCTTGATTTTTTTCAGACCGAGATCGAAGGTTTTGAAAGGTTTTTGGAAAGAAAACTTTTGATAATTGCTCACAAATGCATGCAATTGAGTAGAGAAGAAGGGAGTATATTTGTTGGGGGGGGGTGGGGGGTTTAGTTAGAGGATTTGGGTTATATGAAAAAGTAAGGGAGTCTACTTAGAAACATTAAGGTTACTATTGTCCTTTTGTCTTAGGGTATTTTTGTCATTAAGAAAAATAAAAATAAAAATGGGGGTCAAGTTAGAGGCTTTGGTGGTCTATTTAGCTCCACCCAAATATAACTATTCAAAATATAATAAGCACTAAAATGTACAAACATCAAACTAGGGTTCAAAAATTGTATACCCCTTCTATTACAAAACTAGCGAAGTGATTAAATGAACCCTAGACAAACTAGGGTTCAAAAATTGACAATGAAGACGACAGAAGAAACGAATCAACACTTACCTCGAAGACGAAGGCTGAAGCAAAGCTAAGGAAGGCAGGAAGCAACTCGCGCTGGTGGTCTGAACTCTCTACTCCCCGGCAAAGTCCAACTGGCTGGTGGCAGCGAAGTCCAATTGACGACGAAGACGACAGAAGCAACGAATCAACACTTTCCTCGAAGACGAAGGCTGAAGCAAAGCTAAGGAAGGCAAGAAGCAACTCTCGCCGGTGGTCTGAGCTCTCCACTCTCTGGCAAAGTCCAACTGGCAGGCGGCAGCTAGGGTTTGAGTGAGGGTAGGGGTCGCATTCACAGATCGTAAGTATGTTGGGTTTTGGGGTTTGCCTGTCTAGCATATGCGAGATTTGAGAGGGTATATCGAATTATCGATATTTTTTAAAAACAAAACGCAGCCGTTTTAGAAGATTCGTGTCCGGATTCGGGTAGACGTATCCGGGATTCGGAGACCCGTATCTGAAGTTTGAAAAATTGCAAATTTGCCCCCTGTACTTATCTGTGGGTGTATTTGACATATCCCACCTATATCCATGTCGGAAATGCATCAAACACTCGGTATGTGAGATTGGAGGCGTGTCCATGCATCATATATTTTTTTGATAAGTAAAGAATTTGTATAAATAAAGGCGTCTAAACAGGAGACACGTCCTTGTACATGCGACATATACAAGACACCATCAACTAAATATTGACAAAGCTGTCTGTAATATTAGCAAAAAACTTCCCCTCGGAGGGATCTATCATTAAGCACCACATCCCAATAAGCTGCAAGACATTCTTCTTAAGGCGATCGACTTCTGCTTCAATGTTGTCAAAAACCCTCCTGTCCTCTCCAGCCATATCGTCCGCCAGATCGCATGAGGAGGAGGAGCTGTTGCCCGTGCATCATAGTCGAAAATAAAGGAAATTGGAAGGACATCAAACCACTCAATCAGTTCTTATTCTCAATAATCAAGTCTGACTAATTTAATTCATCTCAAGCCTTTAAATAGGAAGAGCCGCAGAAGACCCTAATATAAACTTAATATTAATATATTACTAAAATATCCAAATCTTCAAATATTACTGAGATAAAACTATTTAAATCTAGTTCTGGCATAGGCGGGCTTATCAAATATCAGTCCTATCCTTCGACATGTTCACAACCTAAAGCAAGAAGCAACAAGAGGCTCTTGGAAATTAAGCAAAAAACCATAGCTAACGTGAAGGCAATTCAATAACCAAAAATTCTTAGCAGGAAGGTGGCCAATCAGGTTTAAGCAGCAGCAACGATAAAACAGTGAGGGTATTCAGGTCCAAATCTAAGGTCTGATCCAAAAAACCTAGGGAAAATCTTAATGTGTGATCAATCTTAGTGGGAAATGCTCACTTACCTAGAATGTATCTTACATAGCTGATTGGAGCTCAAAAAGACAACCGAAAAGCTCATTAAGAGGGAGGCTTTATAATTTGAAAATACTTCGAATGTAAAAGAATATTTGCAAAAACGAACATGATACGTGCTCATTGATCCAACCCAACTTCCTTAGAGTGAAGCTATTTCTTCAACACTTCTTCAATCTATTTTCTATCCATTTTTTTACATCATATTTTTATTCTCTCTCTCTCTGCAGAGATATGGTGAACTGAGTAAGCAAAGACTTGACCGGGCAATTCTTTTATTTCTTCAACATTTTATGAAGTCATATGTTGGAGGGCAGGCAATACACAAGGTAATCATGTTTGACCCAGGGAGGTATAGAAAATAGGATACTTTTTTTGAGCATTCCGAGCCATCTTCCAGTTCTGTGATGATTTCTACTTTTCTCATAGCCACTTTATACACGATTGTCTGAGCTTGTTGGAATTGATGATAACCTGCTGGTATTGAATGTCATTGTGGGAAAGGTTGCAACAAACCTAGAGCGCTATGCTGAGGTATCTGTTCGTATCTTGTTCCTAATCACTTAAGTTTCCTTGGAATCACGTTCATACTTTAGATTGCCCTTATCTGCAGAGTGAAGAAGTTATAAATCATACATTAACTCTCTTTCTGGAAATGGCATCTGGGTTAGTTTGTAATTTGACATGATTTTGTTGGAGTTTATGGTCCCTTTCTCGTTGCTTTACACTAACCTAATATCTTGTACAGATCTGTGACGGCAAAGCTGCTTCTGAAATTGGATACTGTTCAAGTAATAGTTTCCCATCACAATGTAACGGTTTCTTGACTATATGTTTCCTTCTCTTTAGCTTCTTGTTTGGATTTGGCTATAGTTGATTGCCCAATATTCCAAAAATATTGCTTCATTGGGAATTGCAGATGGAACACTTTCGTTTCTTGAAGGAATGTGATCGGAACAGAACGACCTTTTATTACATCATTGGTCTTTTGATCTTCATGGAGGATAGCCTTTTGAAATTTAAAACATCATTGGATCCTCTTCTACAGGTATGTCATTACGTTTCGTAAGAGCTTCTTAGTCAATGATTTAGTTCGCTGTCGTGAGTTGTGACTTGCCGGTTTCATATATTTTTCTGTACGACTCTATTTTGTTAGCATTCTGCTCATTATTATATAAATAATTGGAGCAAATCTCTTGGAGATTTTCATTGGTTAAGCTTTGTCAGATCCTTAAAAGGGTATTGGAACCTGCTTTGGCTTACTTTACTGCTGAAAGTGTTTGTTTTGTTTCTGGTTTTGTTGCACTTGCCACTCGATCTTTCTACAAGGTGGACATATTGTCCATTGCTGTTATTATATTTTTGTTATTTATGTTGTTGGTTTCCTGTAAAGAAAAGATAAATGCAATTGCTGAAAGAATTTTTTTTAAAATTATGTTTAGTTAAACACTCTTGTTTTATCATCTAAAAATCTCCTTTGAAAATCTAAACAAGGAGTTTAAGTCATCTTGTAAAAATTATCTGAGGCTCACTTTGTAGTATTTCTGCATTGAGGGTTCTTTGTGATTAACTAATAACTTGGAGTTATGGCTGGCTCCAAAGGTTGTTGTCAGTTTGAAATCAACTCCTGATGCTACATTTCGAACGGACACTGTTAAACAAGCATTAGTTGGGCTGATGCGGGATCTTAGAGGAATTGCAATGGCTACAAATAAGTTAGTCTGCTCACCAGCTCTTTCTTAAAATTGTATTGGTGCTTTCTGAATTCTGTTAAGATTGGGTTCCTAACTGCCTCCTCTTCTTGTTCATCTTTTATAGTCGCAGAACATATGGTTTTCTTTTTGACTTGCTATATCCAGCACACATGCCACTTCTTCTGAGGGCAATTTCTCAGTGGGCTGATACACCAGAGGTAACGTGCAACCTTTAATCTGGATGTTTTCTTTGTGTTTGTTCTTCTACAAGTCTAGGGTGCGAAGATTCAATTTTTGTATCTTATTTTATGTAATTTTATTCTATTTTTATAAGAAAAGAAGATTAGATCAATAGGAGAAATGGATACAGGAGACAGAAAATTTTCAAACGTAAACATAAATACGAAGATTTAAATATAAAAGAAACAAGCAGTCAGTCCTGCTGCAAATCAGAAATGGGCACTCCTCGAGAGGCACCCCTATCCCATGCCCAAAGAGATGCCTAATATGGCTCTGTCCGAAAGAAGAGATCAAGACAGCTCCTGATCTTGGAAAATTCTGAAGTTCCTCTCAGTCCAAAGGCACTACAGGACAGTAAAACATCCTACATTGCCGCAACAAGGTAGCATCAGTGCCCCTAACAAATCTTCTAACAGGAATCTGGAGAAAAGAAGAAATCAAGTCTAGCCCAATCTTCCCCCCCAAACCCCCCGCCAATGTAGAAATTAAGTAAAGAAATGGGACTTTAACTCTCTGAATGAAAGAAGAGAGGTAAATGATAAGGGGTTGGTGTACTAACCAGACTGCTTCAACACCTAACATCAAGAATCAGGAACACTAAAGAACCGCACCTGCCAGAGGAGATCAAAAAGAGCAAGAACGTCCTCAGCGAAAGAACCAAAGTTGTATGAAGAAATCCTTAATTCTTGCACATCAGCTAAAGCTCTTTGAAGCTGTTCCTCATATATAAATTATGTATCGGACTTAGAGATCTCTTTCGACCTTAATATTACTATATGATAATATGAAAGTGTAAAATGCTGTGAAAAATTTAGATAAAGAATCAATGCTGCTATCTTTAGCTGTCTTTTACAATAGATTGCATCACCTAAGATCTCCTAGTTGTTTTGTAGAATTTGTCAATAGTTTTACCTTTGAGTAGCAAGTATACGTCTAGTATACACACGATGCGTCACCTACTTTGACGCCTTTGGTATATATTTTATATTTACTTATAAAAAAAAATGATCTCCTAGTCCTGTGGAACATGGATTATGGTGTTCGGAATGTTTAACATTCTGTGGGTGATTCCTAGTTCTGTCTAGGATCTTCTTTTGAGTTGGTCGCTGTTCAAGCGTAAGAGGAGAAACCCCATTTGGGAGGTGGTTCCCCTTGGAATTTGATGGACCCTCTGGAGTGTGAGAAATAGTAGAGCTTTTGATAACGTAGAGCATCCGATGGATCAGCTGAAGATTTCTCTCTTGTGTACTATGTTTTATTGGTGTTCTGACTACTCTTTTGTGGATTTTGTATATAGCTTTAGGTTTGGGTAGCTCTTTGTTTATTTTCAGCCAGTGGAAAAGGCTGCGCCTCCTCTTTTGGCTTTCTTATGATTAATGTACATACTTATCAAAAAAAGATCTCCTAGTTGTGTATAGTGTTGTCTATTCATTACCCCCTATGGCTTGGCCATACTGTTTAATGGATCAATCCATTTGGAGATTTGATATTATCTTGACAAGATCTCTTTAGTCTTTACATGTAAGCTACATAAACCCACCACTTCCACCGCAAGTGTGCAGGCATTCTTTGTTTTTTTCAACTAGTTTAGTTGTTAATATTATTATGGTAAATTTTGTTGGGGGAAGGTTCCAGCTTTGAAAGTTTCTTGTATAGTTCATCCTATGCTGAAAGTTTCAATATAATGATAACTGGAATCGATTCTTAAGTAATTTTGTCTTTCGATCAATCTCAACCATGTTATCAGAAACTACTTGAATCGCCCCATGAATCATTTTTCGCCATTCATATTCATCTGTGTCCAAAACGATTTTTATGTTAAACACTATAAGTTAAAATGTTCTTTTGTTTCTTCAGCCATTTAACTTTTGCCCTACCACTTGCTAATGTTTGGCTCAATCCCTCTTCCTTAGTGCCACAATCATTGGTCGACAATCTGTATCTCCAAACCAGCTTGAGCTATTTCTTCATTCTATCTCCAGAGATCCACGCTACTTTAAGGAACCGAATGTTGGGCAACTAAGAAGAACTTGTTAAGATGGATATGTGGTAAAACCAGGAAAAATAAATCTCGTTATAAACAAATTTGTGAGACAAGTAGAAGTCACCCCAATAGGAGTAAAAATGAGTGAACATCGCTCAAGATGTTTGAACATGTACGACGTAAGCTCATTTGTGCACTTGTTAGAAAGTGCGAGTGTATCATTATCAACCAAATCAGAAGTAGGGGAAGGGGAAGACCAAAGCTAACAGGGACATCCCCAATAAAGAATGATATGAATGAGCTTGGTGTGTGTGATGATCTTGCTTTGGACCAAATTGAATAGCAGAAAACAATTCATGTAGCCAACCCACGAGATTGGGGCCAAGGTTGAGTTGATTTGAGCTGTATCTCATCTTTTGTTGAATTTGTTGGTTTCTAGTTTTACGACATATCTATCCTCACATTCTTATCTAAGTGACATTCCTTACTCATGCAAGACATTCCTGAAACAAGCCCCAACGCATGGGCTGTTAGAAAAAGCCTGAAAAACACAGCGATCTGACTTCCATGTTTCAGAAACTAATCACAACTTAAATACTCCCCTCGTCTCAAATATGGTAAACTGATAAAATTTGATCACTCTTGTGTAGAACATGATAATTTTGATCAATTTAATTGCCTTAAGAGGAAAAACCTAGTGCTTGATTACAAGCAGGCAAAAATGGTCAGCATGGTATGACTAGACTTGCTGGTGTAGTCATTGTTATACTAATAAAATACTCCCTCCGTCCTAAAAGAAGAGGGACGCTTTGACTTATTGTCCAAATCCACAAAATGGTTAAAAACTGTTTTTCTTCCAAAATACCTAAAAAAATTGTGGCCATTAGTTTAATTTTCTTTTGTTGATTTGACTTGATGAATCTCATCCACAAAGTAATACGGTATTAAAGTCACTATGCCAAAAACTACACTCTTAAAAAGGAAACTTCTCTTCTTTAAGGACAAACAAAAAAGGAAAGCGTCCCTCTTCTTTTGCCTTTTGGGATGACAGTGTTAAAACTGGAAAATAATTACAGATACAGATGATTAGAACCAGTAGTCCACCAAGAAAGTGCAAACATATAGTATAGCAATAAAAATAGCAACTAAACAGAAAGTCAATGAAGGATTGCTAGTACCTGCATTTACTATAGGAAGCTCCCTGAGAACAGTTCATCCCAAATGCAATTTGGCCATCAGTCAGAAAGGAGGCTCTAGCATGCAGGCGCCATTAATGATTGTTCAATCATGAAATATAGGATCATTTCTCTCAGATCAAAGAGTCCAGAGGACAGAAAGATTGCCATGTCCAACACCACACGTGACATGTCTATGTTGACACTGTTTAACTCAAATTAAGTTAGAAGCTGAATCTGCTTGGGATGGGCACTCAAGTTTCTGGCTCTAATGAGAACTCCTTTAATATCAGTTACATCAAATTTTAATATAGAATTTTGGTGCCATATTGAGTTATTTTATTCCTATCAAAGGCTTTAGAAGAGACCAACACCTCAGGGAAGCTAAGGCTGGAATTCATATCTTGCATATAGCACATTGTCTACGCAATGACTTGTTCCATGCGCGGTAATTGGACCACTGATCATTTCAGTTTGTGGAACGAGTAAAGAATGTGGCATGAAAGAGGTAGTTTTACATAGTTAGTTTGTTATTTTAAGTATCTGTCAAGTATTTAAACACAAGAATGCTTTTTCTAAAAGTCTAGATGACTACTTCTGCATGTTTATTACTTTTGAGTTTTTCATGTAAAATATGTGAATTTTAAGCAACCAGTATTAGATTATACTATTGATATCTATGGCACATAAGAACTGCATAAAACACTCGCTTGAATCCCTAAATGTATTATTCTGAACTGATGGCATGACTTGGAATGACTACACGAAATACATTTCACTTGGTCAGTTGTAATTTCCGGTAACTCTTTGGTGAAACTGTGGAAAATTATTTAAGATGGATGGTTTTACAACATATGGCACAGGTAACAACTCCATTGTTGAAATTTGTTGCTGAGTTCGTGCTGAACAAGTCCCAACGTCTGGCATTTGACATGTCATCCCCTAATGGCATACTACTTTTCCGAGAAGTCAGTAAACTAATTGTTTCTTATGGATCAAGGGTTTGGTCTCTTCCTAATCATGCAGATATGTATACCTTCAAGTACAAAGGAACATGGATTTGTTTGACTATTCTGTCAAGAGGTACAAATTCATTTTGTTTCTTATATCATACGATGGTGGAGGCTGCCTCAGCTATCCATTCATTTGACTGCATTAAAGAGTTTCATTTTCTGTCCTAGAAAAATTTTCAGCTGTGGCTATTTTTCTTGATTGTAATGTAAGATTAGTTGCATTGTTTTCTTCCAAACTGACTATGCCGGGTGTATGATTTTCTATGGTGTGTACTTAAATGGCTTTTCTTCTTTCTTCTTGACTGCCCCTATTGTTGTACATTAATGTCCCCCCAGTTATGATCTCTGAAATTAAGTCTTCTTTATTCTCTTTGTGGTCTACGAATCTATTCAACACCAACTTAACCTGCATAAAGGAAAAGAGGAGTGAATTCCGTGATATCCTAGCATGGAAATTCGAATAATGTCTGTGCATTACTGCACTTTCTTGAACTGATCTCTAAATTTTAGTAAGGCTCATTTATATGTATGAAGATGCTATATGTAGTGAATAATTATTATAAATCAATGCTAGCAGTCTTCTATGAGCTCGTCTAATTCGGTATTCTATCGTTTGACAGCGCTGGCTGGTAACTATGTCAACTTTGGCGTGTTTGAAGTATATGGTGATAGAGCACTTACAGATGTTCTTGATATTGTTATGAAGATGGTATTATCCATTCCTTTGAATGACATACTGGCATATCGCAAGGTATAACGTTTTGCCTGTAAATTTTCTGTATGGAACTCTTAATTATGCGTTTATCAGCATTCCTCTGGCATTTGCATCTATGCCAAAGTCTGAACTTTTAAATCTTTTAGCACGTAAAAATTCATATGATTTCATGTAAATATGCGGTTTGTATGTCTGTTGAAACAAAATTCCTTCTTGTATGTTTCTTTAGGTGAATGAGGACTAATACTCCTGCTGTACTATTTTTGTTAATATATATTTTTTGAATTCTATTGTTTATCTGATAAATGGAAAAGAACAGAAAACTCTTGATTCATGGGAACCTCATTGCTTTAATTAAAACAATCTACTTTTTCCTAAAATTTTACGCATTTGATTCTCATATTATGCACTTCATATGCAGGATATTGCTTTTACTAGTTTGTCTAGGATAAATTATTAATCAAGGGGAGAGTTCAGTAGAATATGCTGTTATTGACGGTTCAAATCGTTTCATGATTTCCTTAGTCCTCCATAAACAGCTATTGGTTATGAAGTCGTGTTATAGACTAGTAGGTGCTATCCTATCCTCTTGTTACTTGTCCTACATTGTTTTTGTCTTTGCTTGCAGCTCACAGCAGCCTACTTTGCACTTCTGGAGGTTTTACTGAAATCCCATATCGGTTTTATTTTGAGTCTGGATTCAAGCTCATTCATGTTTGTTGCTGGATCCCTGCAATCTGGCTTTCAGTTACTAGATACAAATATCTTGTCACAGGTTGGTTCATCTTGGTTGGTCATGTTCTCATATCTGTGTGCTTCCCTATCCTTGACCAGGTTCTGACTTATGTCATCATTTTGTATCAGATTTTAATTTGTTCTTGATAGGTATTTGAGGACTGTTAGTGCAGTGTTTTTTGTTTTTGTTTTTTTTTGGGACCCTCATTCTTATAGCGGTATGCCATCAAAATATTCTATATTTCTTACTCTACATTCATAATTTAGTAATTCAACTTTACATTTGTTATTTCAGTGTGCATCTGCCGTGGATAATCTGGCTACTTTCTATTTTAACAATATAATGGTTGAAGAGTCACTCACTTCCCCTTCTGCTCTTAATCTTGCTCGGCATGTATCAGATTGCGCCAGCATATTTTTTGAAGTGAGTTGGTTATTTATTTCTCTCTGTGTTTTCCCCAGTGTAATCACTGTTACTTATTCTTGTATTCTTCTGTTTTACAATCAACATGCCCATTTGCTCATGTATTGGGATATACACACATACATGCAGTCTAATGATGGACTTTTGAATTTGAAGCATATCTACATGTCGCATGTTATTTGGCTACGGCGACTGAAAATATCATCTTGTTTATTCTACCATCTGTGGCTTGGGTTACGATTGTAAATATCATCTTGTTTATTCTACCATCTGTGGCAATAAGTTTTTTGTTCAATCTCTGAGTATGGAGTGGAAAGCATGTAGCCTTTTATTGTCGTGTGTTCTACTAGTTCAATGTTTAATTGTTCATTTTCTGGCTTTTCCTATTGTTGATATGAATATTTTCATTTTTAATATTACCAGATACTGAAATCCCTCTTTGAGATTGTTCTGTTTGAGGATCGTGGCAACCAGTGGAGCCTTAGCAGACCAATGTTAAGTTTGATCCTTATAAGCGAACAGGTAATTAACTGAATCTTGTAGTATGCTTTACTTCCATATTTAGACTTTTCTTCGAGTCTCATAAACATTTAGCTATTCTCTCTCTCTCTCTCTCTCTTCTCTCCCTAGTCTAGTAAACATTGTTTTTTTTCCTGATAAGAAGGCTGCTTGGTGACTTTTGGAAAGCATAATACACTAGTAGTTTTTTTTATTTGATTAATACACTAGTACTTTTTAATTATGTTGGATGTCACGGCAAAACTTGAAGGGTGCCTTGGAACGAAATGTACTCTTTGTGCCTTGCTTCCAGGGTTCTTTTTTCGAGTAATTCTAACAGCTTTGATGATATTTTTAATTATAAATCCCCTATTTATGGATTGAAAAGTTAAGACAAATGAGGATGTTGTATTATTAATCACTCAATGCCAATAATTTTTTCCTCAAGTGTTTAACATTTCTAAGTGGGAGGGTGTGAGTATCTTCTTTTTCGGTGGTTTTACATAGGCATTTACTATGACTTCAACTAGCTTGAATTTCTTCAGTCTCATAGATGATCTCTCTCTCTCTCAGGTGCTAGATACTGAACCTGGCCAAGTCATGATTCTAGTCCAGTAAAACAATAGATCTTCATTCACATGCATTTTGATATTTGTTATTTATATTTCGGTTTGAGGAAGAAGAGGAAATCTCCTTTTAGATTTGAGAATATGTAGTTGGAAGATCCTGGTTTTGTTGATTGGGTCAAGGCCAAATGGGATTCTTTTCTGTTATCAGGTGATCCCTGTTTCATCTTTGCTCAAAATGCTCAAAAAGGCCAAATGGGATTCTTTTTTGGTAATTGTTGAATGTAAAGAGAGGAAGAAGAGAAGAGAAGAGAATTGTGTTGAGAAGCCGTAACCTAAACTGGTTAGGCAAAGACGTATATATATGTTTGTGATAATACAATATACATCAAGACCCCCAATCATATATCTTGAATCAAGGAGACCCTCAATACTTCTAACACTCTTAACACTCCCCCTCAAGCTGGAGCATAAATGTTATGTATGCCCAGCCAGTGGCGGATCCGGGAATAATATTGACCGGTGTCCAAAATTTTAACTACTCCCTCTGTTCCAAAATATATGAAGTTTTGCGAATTTTCACACAAATCAAGGAAACATATTGTAAAGACTAAACTGCCCCTATTCAAACATTAATGAGGTGTCTTGATATTCTTGCCAAAAGAGCCAAACACAAGTTACCGAGTTAATAAATTTGGGTAGAATTGAAAAAAAATGAAAAAAGTTCCTTAAAAATTAATTAGTGTCATCAATTTTGGAACAAAAAAACTCTCAAAACGTCATATATTTTGAGATGGAGGGAGTATTACATAAAAAATATAGAAATTACAATTGTCCTTTACGCGTTTTCATACATTGAAAACACGTAATTACATCATTATCACTAACATTCATTATTAACATGTCTTTTTCGATATAACATACAAGAGAATCATTTAAAAATTGATCAAACATTGGATTTTGTAATCCGTCCTGACAATATTCATTACAGAGAATTTGGGAGGGGTCCAATAATTTTTTTTGGAGGGGTCCAATTGTCAAATATCACAAATCTACTCCCAATTTTTTTTTTTAGCGGTGTCCATGGACACCCCTAAGTCTAATGTGGATCCGCCACTATGCCCAACTTGTTACAAACATATCATATTATTGTGACATTTACAGACTTCGTGAAAATATCTGCCAATTGGTCACCGGTCGGAACATAACTTGTAAAAATTATCTTCTCTTGAAGTTTCTCACGAACAAAATGACATCAAGCTCGATATGCTTTATTCGGAACAAAATGACAATCAAGCTCAACACCAACCTCCCAATGTGTACTCCACGGAGAGGACATAAACTGCCATACTACACTAATTGCAAATGCAATATCTGGTTTGGTCACAACAAGATAATTCAATTTCCCAACAAGTCGTTGATACCTTTATGGGTCAGAAAATCTTTGACCCCCTTCAGTTGTAAGTTGTGTTCGGATCCATAGTAGTCTCAGAAGGTTTCGCTCCCAACATGCCTGCGTCACTCAATAAGTCACATACATGCTTTCTCTCGAACAAGAAGATGCCTTGCTTGCATCGGCAACCTCAATCCTTAGAAAGTATCTCAAATTACCCAAATCCTTCGTTTTGAAACTTTTCCTCACGAAACCCTTTTAATGCACTAATACTAGTGCTATTACTTTTCGTAATGACAATATCATCCACATAGAAAACCAATAAATAATTCTTTCCTCACTGCGCCGATAGAATACTAAGTGATCACTCTGATTCATAAGCCCAAGCTTGAGCACTACCTCACTAAATCTCCCAAACCACTCACGTGGAGGTTGTTTTAACCCATATAATGACTGCTTTAATATGCAAAGCAACCAAGACTCCCGCTGAGGAACAAACTCCGTAGTTTGCTCCATGTAAACCTCTGCGTGTAAAATCATCATGAAGAAATGCATTTTTGACATCAAACTGATAAAGAGGCCAATGAGAAGGTGCAACAAGCGAGATAAGTAAACGAAGAGAGGCAAGTTTAGCAACCAGAAAAAAAAAGTGTCTGTTATAATTAATCCCATATGTCTGAGCATACCCCTTTACAACCATCCATCCAGATTGACCAACCATCCATCCAGATTGACCTTAATAGTATAGACCCACTTGCACCCGATAGCATGTTTACCTGTTGGCAATGAAACTAAATCCCAAGTTTGATTGTGTGCAAGGGCATTTATTTCTTCATCCATGGCTGCTTTCTAGCCAAGATGACCCACTTCTGACACAGACTTGGGAATAGAATAAGACTTAAGGACACTGACAAAGCCACATAGGTCATGAGATAATCCATTATAATTAACAAATTTAGAAATACGATGTAATGTACGACTATGTTTACCTTTTCTAAAGGCAACTTGAATATCAAGGTCAGAAGGTACCTCAACATGTGTGTTAGTTCAAAAGGGCACAATATTAGGCTAGAAAGGGGGGTTGAATAACCTATTAACACTTCCAAACTTTTGAGTGGATTTCCTTAAAGTGAAGACTAGCAACTATCGGCATAGTTATAGTAGCGGAAAGAGCACTGGAAATTCTCACGAAGTTTTCTGATATGAACTAACGGTAGACTTTGTGATACTCAAAGTAGTGTGCTAACATGTAACAAGATTGATAAAGATATAAGCAGATTCTGCTAAGGCATCTTCGAAATATAACAAGGTTTGCTGGTGAAGACTGCTGCTAGAGCGTTGAAGAACTACTAGAGCGTTGAAGAACTGCTAGAGCGTTGAAGAAAGAACTGCTAGAGCGTTGAAGAAAGAACTGGTGAAGATTGCTGATGACGGTGTAACACAAAGTCTAACTAAACTGTTCTAAAGTTAAGTTCTATGCTAAGTTGCCACGCTAACTGGTACGCAGCCCATTTAGTCACTTAGGGAAATAACTAAATTAATGAATGACTATAAGCAAATCTAATATTATGAATAGAAACAACAATGTGGCCATAATTAAAGTCATAGAAAAAGTAAGGGTAAAGTGGTAAAAGTGTTTTCCTAAAAGGGAAAGTTTTGAAAAATGATAATTATTTTAGAACGGACGAAAAAAGAAAAGGAGGACGATAATTTGAAAACGGAGGGAGTATATGTTTGTTATAATACTATATACATCAAGACCCCCAAACATATATCTTAAACCAACGAGACCCTCAATACTTCTAACACTCTTTACATTAATATTTTGGTTAATTTAGGCAAATCTCTTGAACAAGTCAGGCTTTTGGATGAGAAGGAAAGAGATGAACCGTTAAGTAGAGAAGAGAGTAGCTGTTGTACAGCCTTGAAGATGGAAATCAAAAAGCTGCTTATCTAGGAAGAGATTTGCTGGATGCAGAAATCTCGTGTTCAATGGCTTAAGGAGGGAAATAAGTACACCAAAATTTTCCACTGTATTGCGAATTACCACAGAGTATCAAATCTGATTCGGTTTCTCCAGATTGAAGGAGTGATGTTGGGTGATTATG
The DNA here is from genome assembly GCA_013146195.2 of Codonopsis lanceolata. Classification (NCBI taxonomy): domain Eukaryota; kingdom Viridiplantae; phylum Streptophyta; class Magnoliopsida; order Asterales; family Campanulaceae; genus Codonopsis; species Codonopsis lanceolata. Next base: position 100,442,062 of record CM028380.1, on the reverse strand, counting down.
GGGATATTCAGGAAGGGTTGACAAATTTTTATGAGCGCCTTTATTCGGAGGATAATGAGTGGCATCCCAAAATGGAAGGGGTTCCATTTAATATTTTGGACCAAGAAGTTAGGTGTTAGTCCCAAAGGGCACAAAACTAGGTTAGAAGGGGGAGGGGGTTGAATAGCCTAGTTACACTTAAAAACTTTTCATAATAGTTCCTAAAACAAGTACTTACAACCTATTGAAAAGGTTGAAGTAGGAAGACTTGTAAGGAAGACAAACTAAGCCTGCTGGTGAAGCACTACCAGTAGACTTGGCTGTTTACTTAAGTTTGCAGCTCAAAGGAATAAGTTAAAACGAAGATAAAAGTATAAAGCAGTAAGCAATAGAACCCAAGGAACACAAGTATTTTGATATGGTTCGCACTATAAAGAGTGCTACGTCCACCACCAAAGCAGTCAATTTTGGATTTTATTGTGCATTATGTTTTCCACTAGTTCTATTACAAAAATTTCTAATAGATCGTGTACAAAATATTTGACTTGTGTTTGGGGTGGGGGAATTGAATATTTGGAAAACAAAATATTCAAGGTGCAGAAGAATAATAATGACTACAACAATAAGAAGTAAATGAATAACAGTTGATGTAGATCTTGTTGTTGTTGAGGACTTCGTTGATCAATTAAGGATCTCTTGAATGCACCGAGTATGATGACTTGATGTTGTTGAATAAATTCAGAGCATTCTCCTTTTTCTTTTCTGTGTTCTTTTTTTTGGTCTTCAATGGCAGAATATATATATGGGAGCATCCTTGAGACCGTTAGAGAAGACGAAGTGAGTAACAACTTTATTAGATTGAATGCGTTGAATGCCTGGAGCTACTTTGTTGACTTCATCTTCAACTGGGACTGATTAGGGTATGGAGAGGAGTAGGTACAGTAACGAGCAGGTGGGCGACAAACAGAGTTGTAGACCTGCAGTAGTTGGTACAGTCTGTTTGTGTCAGACTGCAAAACCTGCTCTGCCATATTCAGGAGGCGAAAGTCTTCTTTCTTTCGGAAAAGTTGGAAACGCGTCTTGGAAATTAGGAGATGATGGCGATGGATTAATTCAAACTCAATTCAAAGATAGTTGAATTAAATAATTCACTTGAGTTTGGACATCCAGATAATCTTGATACGTCATGTTGTCCGAAAGACTGCTGTCTTTTTTTTGAAGAAGAGATTGCTGCTGCTACCAAGGGTTTGGGTGGTGAAAAAATGCCGGGGCCAGATGGTTTTTCTCTAGCCTTTTTCCAAAAATGCTGGGAGGTTATAAAGGTTGATTTGATGGAAGTTCTTAACCATTTCCATGCTAACAAAGAGGTTCATGATCTTTTATTGCGTTGATTCCGAAGAAGAAAGGAGCGTCAGACATTAAGGACTTCAGACCACTAAGTCTCATAGGTGGGGTGTACAAAATCATAGCTAAGGTTCTGTCTATTCGCTTGCGTAAGGTGATAGGGCAAATCATCTTGGTATCTCAAGATGCTTCTGTGGAAGGGCATCAGATTCTAGATGCGGCTTTAATTGCAAATGAGCTTGTAGATGCTAGACTTAAAAGTGGCATTCCGGGTGTGGTGTGCAAGATAGACATTGAGAAACCATATGAAGTTCTTGATGCACTTGATGAATAGAGTGGGTTTTGGAGAAAAATGGAGAGTGGACCCTTTTTTGTATTTCCTCAGTAAAATTCTTTGATTAACGGAGAACCTACTGGCTTGTTCTCTAGTTCGAGAGGTCTTCGTCTAGGCGATCCTCTGTCCCCATTATTGTTTATTATCATCATGGAAGCCTCGAGTAGGTTGGTGGAGGCTACAGTTTTGGGTGGTTGGTTTTAAAGTAGGGGGTACTGGAGATTCTTCTATGTCCATTTCACACCTCTTTGCAGATGATACTCTAGTCTTCTGTGATGCAGACCCTAGTCAGCTAGGTTATCTCCGCCTTGTGCTACTTGTATTTCAAGCTTCATCTGGTCTCAAAATCATCATAGCAAAAAAGTCAGATTTTTCCAGTTGATCCAATTGGGGATGTTGAGTTTCTGGCCAGTTTCTTTGGTTGCAAGGTATCTGAATTCCCAACCACTTATCTTGGCCTTCCTTTTGGAGCTTCGTATAAAAGCAAAGACATGTGGAATCCGGTTATAGAGTGTTTTGAGCGACAGTTAGCGTGGAAAAGAGAGTTACTATCGAAAGGAGCCAAGTTAACTCTTGTCAAGAGTACGTTATTCAATTTGCCTACTTACTTCATGTCTTTGTTTGGGCTTCCGGTAACTGTGGCGAAGAGGCTTGGGAAATTACAGAGGGACTTTTTATGAGAAGAGCTGATGGACAAGAGGAAGTATCATTTGGTGAAGTGGAACACTGTGTGTTCTGACTTAAAAGGGGGTGGTTTAGGTATAAAAAAATTGAGGGACTTCAATTGCTTGGGAAATATCTTTGGAGATTTATGACAGAAAGAGGCTTTGTGGTGGAGAGTGGTGGTGAACAAGTATGGTGACCATGATCATATTTGGTTGCCAAAGGGGGTTCACTCAGTTTATGGGGTGAGTGTATGGATAGGAATTCGTAAAAGATGGGACTTGTTCAAGCAATCAGTTTTCTTTAGAGTAGGCAACGGAGCCTCTGTTAGATTTTGGAAGGATAGATGGAGTGGTGATGTGGAGTTAAGGAGAGCTTATCATTCTTTATTCAACATTGCAGCTAACGAAGATGAGATGGTTAGTTTGGTAGTCCGGTGTAATGAAGGTTTTGTTTTCTAGAACCCTACTTTGAGAAGATATCCTCAAGACTGGGAAATTGAGGAGGGCCAGGTCTTTGAACATTTGTACGCTCAAAAGGGGATTGGCACGCAGTGCCCTGGTATAGTGTTTTGGGAAGGGGATAAAAATGGCATTTTTTCAGTGAAGTCGTACTACAAGCAGATGGTGAGAAGCTAAGGTTCTTTCCCTTGGAAGATGTTTTGGAAATCTAAGGCGTCAATAAGGGTTGCTTTCATTTGGGAAGAGGTTAGAGAGGCTTTCTTGACGGGGGATAATCTATGGGCTAGAGGAAAAAATTACATCAACTGATGTAGAGGCAGCGGGGAAAGTGTGAATCATCTTCTGATCCATTGCCCAGTTGTGGAGGTCTGGGATTTCATGCCGAATCTTTTTAATATTTCCTGGGTTATGCCGAATTCGCTAAAAGAGCTCCTCATTTGTTGGTCCCGGTATAAAAGAAGGAACAGATCTGGGGTTTGGGACATGTATCCACTGGACAGTATGGAAAGAAAGGAATCGAAGGGTTTTTGAAATAAGGAGCTAAGTGTGCAGAAACAAAAGGAACTGGACGGACGCGGTTAAAGACAATACTTTTGTATAGTTGTCAATGTCAATATTGGCTCATTGTAAATAGAATGCGTCACCTGGTGTTACATGTGCAAAGGCAACGTAGAGAGTGTTAATCGCTTGTTACTACATTGTCCGGTGGCTCGTTCTTTATGGTATACTGTTAGCCACTCGAATTTTCGATATTCCTTTTTATAAAGCTCTTGAGATAATTCTTGTCGTTAATCTAATTAGTTAAATTCTTGAGTAGTTTTTATACTCCTAGTGTACAAAGGCAGCTTCACCTGTTTTGACGCCCGTTTTTTTTATATACTCTTTACTTATCAAAAAAAAGATTTTGTGAATAGTTTTACCATCATAGACTTTCCAATTCTCATACTTAAACAAATCTTCAGCCTTTTACCAATCAGCAAACAAAGTTTTCCTAGGTATATATGCACGTAGGGCCTAGAATAAGAGATATACTCTCGGTCAATGACGTCTACAAGATTCTTACTTGAGGTTACCCCGGTCTAACTCCAACACCGCGAGACTTTGCTCTTCCTCCCTGGCATTGCAATTGACTCTACACGTGTCGCATTGTTGAGGAAATGTTCATACACAAACATTTGGAGGAACAGTACGGGGTAGATTGATGTAGGACGGGGTTGGGAGAAATTAAGTTCGTTGACGTACGAATGGACGTATGATTGATTTCGTTCAATCGGACGAGGAAACAACTTGAAAACAAACAAGTGACTCCTTTCTAAGGAAGAAGAAGATGAATTTTTATTTCATAAGTTTCTGTCTCAACACTTAAATGTCTCCCCTTTATATAGGCTGCAAAATGGGAGGGGGGTCTAGAGCATTGGAAAAGACAAGATAAGATAGGTATATGTACATATGGATAAGAAGAGAATAGGAAAAGACTAAGCAAGATAGGTACATGTACGTATGGATAAGAAGAGAATAGGAAAAGACTAAATAAGATTCATCTCCTTGAAAATGGGCTGGATGCTCCGCATCATTCCATTCCACTTGCTTGATACTTCGACCGGAAGTTGTCGTCTGAATAATAGGGTTAGACATCAGCAACGTTGAATGTCTTGGAAATCCGCATGTGATCCGGTAAATCTAGAACATAGGCATTATCGTTAATCTTCTTGAGAATTTTGAAGGGACCGATCTTGCGAGAATCAAGTTTGTGCTGTCCTCGTTGTTTGCGCAAATAAGCCGTCACCATATCGCCGACCTCGAAAAGCTTTGTGCGACGATGCTGGTCGGCTGTGGCCAATAAATCTGCAGAGTCACTCTTCTTCAGGCCCGTAGGAAGCTTGATAAGGTCAACTTTGGTTGCCGGAGCTCTTCTGTAGACAACAGTGAACGGTGACATGCCCCGTGGCTCTATGTCGCGCGCTGTTATAGGCAAATTCAGCTTGAGCCAATGCAATATCCCATTGTTTCTGAACACACAAACAACGCAACAAACTGCCCAAAGTACGATTAATGACCTCAGTCTGTCCATCTGTTTGGGGGTGAGCTGAATTGCTGAACTTCAACTCAGTCCCAAAACGTTTCCACAAAGTAGTCCAGAATACAGCCCGAAACTTCGGATCACGATCAGAAGTAAGTGTGCGAGGTATACCATGAAGTCGAACAATTTCTTGAAAAAATAACTTTGCAACATGGGGTGCATCAGTAGTTTGCTTGCATGGAATAAAGTGAGCCATTTTAGAAAAACAGTCCACCACAACAAATATAGAATCAGAGCCTCTCTGTGTACGAGGCAAACCCAGAACAAAATCCATAGATAAGTCCTCCCAAGGCCGCTCTGGAATAGGCAAAGGCATATAAAGTCCAGTGATTGAGTTTGACAAATAGAACACTTCTGCTCAATCGTCCCAGCATCCCTTTTTAACTGTGGCCAGAAATACCTCTCCTCAAGTCGGCCAATAGTTTTGTCACGACCCAAATGACCACTAAGTCCAGCATGAGGCTCACGAATAAGCTTCTCTGGTAATGAAGTTCGCGGAGTACAAAGTCGATCCCCCTTAAACAAATAAGCATCCTGAATCAAGAAATCTCCTGTAGGTTGTTTGGCAAGAGACTTGGACCAAATATCTCCAAAATTGGGTCGTAAATATAAAGTTCAGGGAGGAAGTCGAACCCAATAACCTCACTGCTAACAGTGACAAGAAGAGCTGCACATGGACTCAAAGCATCAGCTACTCTATTTGATACACCTGACTTGTGCTTAATAACATAATTGAACTGGCAAAGGTAAGCTGCCCAACAAGCGTGCATTTTATTTTTAAGATACCGCTGAGTCCGAAAATGCACCAATGTCCAATGATGATCAGTATATAATACAAACTCCTTTGGCAATAAATAATGTTCCCAATTCGTGAAAGCACGAAGAACTGCAACAAGTTCCTGATCATAAGTAGGCCAGCTTTGACGAGTCTCATTAAATTTCTCACTAAAAAAAGCAACGGGACGACCTTCCTGCAATAGAATGCCTTCCACACCTGTCCCACATGCGTCACATTCCGCCTCAAACAATTTTTCAAAATTAGGTAATGCAAGTACCGGGGCTGAAATGAGTTTTTTCTTGATCTCCTCAAAAGCTCGCGTGGCCTCGAGGGTCCATTTAAAGGGACGAGACTGTTTCAGACAGTCCGTGATGGGTGCAACAATGCTACTGAAATTTCAAATGAAACGTCTATAAAATGTGGCCAAACCATGAAAACTGCGTACCTTGGTGATAGTGGTAGGGATAGGCCAATCAACAATGGTCTCGATTTTCTGCTTTTCTGCTGATCAACCTCTACGCCATCCTTACTAATCACATATCCCAAGAATAAAACACGATCCACCATGAAATGAAACTTCTTCAAATTAATAATTAGCTCGCTATCTCGAAGAGCAGCCATAACTTGTCTGAGATTGCCCTCGTGTTCCTCAATACTTTTGCTGTATATAAGAATATCATCAAAGTAGACAACAACAAATCTATTAAGGCGTGGTTTGAGCACCTGATTCATAAGTCACATGAATTTGCTGGGTGCATTAGATAAACCAAAGGGCATCATGAGCCACTCATATAATCCTTCCTTGGTTTTGAAAGCGGTCTTCCACTCATCTCCAGGGCAGATACGAATCTGATGATTGCCGCTCGTCAAATCAATTTTGGTGTAGACAACTGAGCCAGATAGCTGATCCAGCATATCATCCAACCGGGGAATTGGAAACCTGTACTTCACAGTAATACGGTTGATAGCTCGGCTATCCACACACATACGCCACTGGTTACCCTTCTTTGGTACCAACAAAGCAGGTACTGTACATGGGTTCATACTGTCACGTACATACCCAATCCTCAATAGAGCCTCGACCTTTTCTGGCAGAATCTTGGCCTCCTCGGGATTTAGACGATAATGGGGAAGGTTGGGTAGTTTGGCATCGGAAGTAAAGTCAATGTGATGCTGAATATCACACATAGGAGGTAGCTGTGATGGTTCTGAAGTGACTGTGGAAATTCAGCCAACAAATGTTGAATGGCTTCAGGAATCTCTGTCTCACCATAATCTGGTTTTACAACCAAACCATAGGCACCACCATTTTCTTTCACATCTGCCATAAAAGAACCACAAGAATCTGAGAGAGAAAGAAATGTCTGTCCTTCCACTTTAGAAGCTAACTTCAGACTACCTAAATTTGTAGCATCAACATCAAATTTTCACAACTGCAACTATCAATGATCAAACTGCAAATTGTCTTTCCTACTCGACATTTTGCCTGAAAAAGGGTCCTCTTGTTTGGGCGAACAAAAAGTGCGCTGAACAACAAACACATAATCATCTTGCTCGTCACCACACACATCATTAGCCTCATAATTTTGCGCATCATAACCTTGGTCTCCTTGTTCATCTTCAGGGGCAGTATCAACCACGTGAACTGGCCTGCGGTTAGGACATTAGACTTGTGCCCCGGCTGATTACATCTGAAGCATTTACCAGAGTGTGGATGCTGGTATGGATTTTGGTTAGTTGGTCTCACGGCTGGACTGGAACCTGATTGAGTCTGTGGGGTATGCCAAGCCTCTGTACTTGATGATACAGGTGGTCTGAAAGTTGTGGGTTCAGGCGCACGCTGTTGTACGGCTGCAGGTGGGCGTGGCTGTTGAGTCTCCAACCGAGTTTGTCAAGCATAGGTAAATTGTGGGGGTGGTTGAGATAACCGAGCCTCCGCTCGAGCTGCCATCTCGCGAGCATCTAACAAAGACATAATGGCTTGAACACCTATACGCTCCTGAATTTCTGGTTTTAGTCCCCTAACATATCGAGCAACCTGTAGGTCGTTGCTGCAATAGTTCTTTCATCAAAGGCCAATCTCGAAGCGGAGGTTGGCGACGGCGGTAACGTTCCTCTCCCTCTCGTAGATTCTGCCACCAAGCTCCTGCACCTCCCCGTAATTTATACGCCACAGTGGATTCCTTTCTTTCTTCACTAACTTCCATGATCTTAATGAATCGCTCAACCTCATTAAGCCAATCAAGGAAAGATTCTATCTCCTAACTACCATTAAAAATTGGAATTTCAGCCTTGATTCGATACCCATCGTAGGAAATGTCCTGGTTGCGGTTGGATGATGTTGGCACGGACAGGTGGTTGTTGGTGCGCGATCTTTGGGACTGGTTTGCGTGCTGCTGGATCTGGATTGTCACGTGGCTGTCTTCCAAGACAGAGAGAGGCCAAAACTTCCTGAATTGAAGCACGCGTCTCGTCTGCTAGGGCAGTAAAATGTTGTTCAAGAGCTGCGAGACGTTGGTCCATGGTGGGTTCTTCAGCCATTGACGAACAACAGTAGCGATGAACAAGAGTGATGCACAGCAGCACTGATCTGAAGAGATTGATGAAGTGAAGGCAGTGGGTCTGATATAATAGCAGATCAGAATAGCAGAAGGTCTGATAGGTCTGATAGAATAGCAGCAGGTCTGATAGGTCTGATAGAATAGAAAAATTGCGTAAACCTTTGATCTGATACCAACTGAGTAGGACGGGGTTGGGAGAAATTAAGTTCGTTGACGTACGAACGGACCGGTGATTGATTTCATTCAATCGGATGAGGAAACAACTAGAAAATAAACAAGTGACTGATTTCTTAGGAAGAAGAAAATGGATTTTTATTTCATAAGTTTATGTCTCAACACTTAAAAGACTCCCCTTTATATAGGCTGGAAAATGGGGGTCTTGAGCATAGGAAAAGACAAGATAAGATAAGTACATGTACATATGGATAAGAAGAGAATAGGAAAAGACTAAACAAGATATGTACATGTACTTATCGGTAAGAAGAGAATAGGAAAAGACTTAATAAGATTCATCTCCTTGAAAATGGGCTGGATGCACCGCATCATAGATAGGTGCGGACAGTCGGACACTATACTTTCCTACGCAACGGCGCGCCACAAAATAATCTAACCATGCATAGAGGCAACCAAGGAAGAGTGGGCCTATCGGCAGCAACCAACCCTTTGCCAACTTCACCACAATGGGAAACACTCCCTTGTAGGGCCCGTCTCTGGAGTGCCTCGGGAACAAAAAAAGGGTTAGGAACATGCACACGTATACGCGAAGATAGTTAGATGGGCCCCGCAATTGAATGCATATGTATACCCAAAATAAGTGTGCATCCAGCAGCGCAAGTTGTTATTGCAGCAGAACATGTCATCGGGCCTAGACAAAAAATGTCATGGGCACGAAGCCCAACACCTCGAGGCCGTTGGTGTAGTTGCTTCCTCAAGGGTTATAGCTAACTATCTATAAGCTGCAACAAAGGTGTGGTCTACGTATTTTTCACCTCAGGAGCAAGACTCATAAGTGCTCGAGTCGTTTTAGGATGATCAAGCTGTGGACAAGGCCGCACTGGTTTATATATCCCTCAACTCTCTAAACTTGCTTAACACTTTGGGATCTTCCATAACATGCTCACTCCGCCTACAGCTCGATACTTGTGCAACTGCAAACCAAATTAACCCCGGGTCATTAATAGTCCCCCGGCTCAATATTCAATCTAATAAGCCCTTCAAAACATAGAGTGCTCCAGCTTTGGCTAACCATGTATTCCCTGTGCCTTGCCGCCTTCATTGTATGCACCAAACCAGGACATGGCATCGTCCCGTAAGCAGTTCTCCTTGCCAAAGAACGGTGCTTTCCAGAATTCTTTCACACCCTCCACCTCATGAACATCTTTGGTCTTTGTATCCCTTAGTGGGCTACAATCGCATTCCCCATCTGAGTCATTGGGATTATTCCGATCTATCCCTACCAAGTTCCCCTCTACTTCCTCTTCCGCGGCCACTCAAAAACCTTCACTTCCTACCATTGCATCTTCACGGCCATTCCTTTCAGCTGCGGCGTCACCCCTTTCACGCCACCGGTGTGGACTTGGCACCTACTGTGCACTCCATCTCACTAGTAGCACCCGCAATATTGGCTTATCGAGTAGGGTTAAGGTTATTTTTGGAAAGTGATTCGTGGAAAGAAAGTTTTTCGGGTAAAAGAAGAAACATTCAAAAGCCTTGCTGCAACAATTATCAAGAAAGCAAAAGTAACAAATAACAGCACCAACAGCCGTGGGGAGGAATTTGAAAAGGCTTTTAGCGTAATTATGGAAAAACACGAAACGAAGAGTCACTCAAACGTAAGGGTCACGTCCTGCCTCCGTCGCCAATACATCATCGAAGAACATGACATGTGTCCAGTTTATACCCGCAACGCTCCCTCGCAGAATGCCCTTGCTTCGTATGGGCAATCGGATGAGATACCGCCACCGCACATGGTCCGGCAAATGAGCTCCCACCATCTGCCTATATAAACCTTCATTGTTGCATTTATGAGACATGAATAGAAGCACCAACTTCCTGACTACTATTGCACAAAGGTCTTTCGCGGTCTCGGTTCTCTTCTTGGTCTAGTTAGCCCATTCTTTCACTCCCTGTCCATTTCCTTCTGTGGTCCCACATATAATGCCAAACTACCTACTGGCTACTGTCCCTTCTATTTTACTATTCTACCCCACCGCAAGGACCTAGTACAACCAAGGGTAAAATTTCATCGCTAGACTATAGGAGACACATGCTAATACATGCACATTATCTCTTCTTGTCATACCAAGCACCCATCTTAACATTCTCACTTTGGTTACACTCAGTTTATTAACATATTATCTAGTCGTCTAACATTCTATTCCATAAAGTTCAGGAAACCTAATAAATGTACAATAAAACTTCCCTTTTAAATTAACTGGTGTTTGCTAATCACATAAGACTACTTAGTCTAGGAACCCGCTTCTTCACATAACGTAACTTGATGTCCTTCAATCGCTAGCAGTATGCCTCCTGTCCCCATTTTAAGTAACAATTGAACTTGCATAAAGGAACTGATCCTTTAAGTCATCACAATGGGTTTACGGTTTACCTATCAAAGTTTTGATTGAGTTGAAACTTCTGTACATGCTTGCTGATCTGCTGATGTGGTGATGATATCTTGCAGATGTTCACAGATTTGAAAGCTCAGATTTTGGCTTCGCATGTGAGTTCACACTCTTGATTATAATTTTTTTATTATTTGTGTTTTATACAAACATGATATTTCTTTCTAGACTAGATTGCTATTCCATCATGCTTTACATTAGATCTTAAGTTTTAGTTATGAATGATTTAAGCCTGCTTAATCAGAAGATGTAAGGATAAAACTAGAATGATAGCTCGATAAATATTTTCTTTTGTTTGTTTTTGAATTTCTTTTTAGTTCTCATTCAAAGAGTGATTGATACAACGAACTTTTTTCACTATGATATGAAATTCATGCATCGCATGACTGAAATGCATCTTGGCCTGAAAGGGTGTGTTCATCATAGCATGGAAGTCTCATGCACTGTGTATCATTTTTCAAGTCTTTCTAATTTAACCCTGCCAGTGAATGAGGGGTATTATGAATGGTGCTACTGGTAGCATTATATTTCAAGTGTTTTGAATAGCAAAATATTCACCTGACTCGCTGCTTTACATGGAGAAGAGGTGTTGGGAGAAGAAAGGGTGATCTTTCAGTGTGGGTAGGAAGACAATTGAGGTTTATTGGAGCTGCTTTAAGGATCGAGTAGAGTTTCGGCTGGTGGAGAGATACAGAGGTAGACCTCATGTGATCTTTCCTTCTCCTTTTGAGTTTGAGTGGGTATGCGAGTTGTTGGGCAGGATTTCAAGCTTCAGAGGTCCATGCTGGAACAAGAGACAGGCGAAAAGGCGAGAAATCATAGGGGCCAAGGAGGAAAATGCCTCAGGTTTGTTCATCTGTTAGAGGAGCAGGGAGATCAGGCATGATATGTTTCCCTTTGAGTGTAGAAAATTTGGGGTGGGTGATGGTGGCCGAGAAACTCTTGAAGATTTTTACAGGATTCAAGAGCCATGGATTTAGTTCGCTGTAATGGAGTTAGGGCTGCAGAAATAGATTTTTCGGTGGACGGGGGTTCATGTAGTGGAGCCATGGATTCTAGGAAATGTGCTTGATGGGGAGTGTTAGGGTTTTAGATTGCCCCAAACCCGAGGTAAGAGGCTTCAACTTTAGGCTGATCAGAGGTGGAAGACACCATGGGGAGTGAGAGTTGTTGATATGCATGGTAAATACTTTCTATTTTTGAGTTCCCCTCGAAGACGGAAGCAAATCGGATACGCAAAGAAAAAATTTGGAAGCTCAATCAGATGGATTCTGGTATTGGATTACTGGAACCCAGAAGTCTGTTGTCATCGAGAAGATTCGGTGTGGACTAGAGCTCTTGGGCTACCTCTCCATCTGTGTGGGGTATGAGGGTGTTTCGTGAAATTGGAAAGGCTTGCGGCGGGTACATAAGCATGGATGATAACACAGTTTTGAGGAAGGATCTGAGATGGGCAAGAATTCAAGAGAGGTACAAGGAAAATCTTCCTGGCACGGTACGCATAAGAGTGGGCGAAATGATTTATGTAGTCCCCATCTGGGCAGAGACATCGCCTGTTTGCCAATTGTGGAGGAGATACGGTGGAGTAGGTGGAGAAGGCGCATCTAGCTCGAGGAAGAATAGGGCGGAGAAGAAAGATGAGCCTCACGCGCGGGTTAGGGAGATGAAAGAGAAGTGGAAAGGTAAGACACATGTTAGCTTGCTCTAATAAAGTGATCGGCAAGAGCACATGGGTTGTGAAAAATTCAAAATTCAAATCCAACAATTCACACATCGTTGCAGGAGGTGGTCCTACTTTGGAAATTTCGGGCCAAGGTTTGGGGGATTGTAGTGGCCATAAGTTTGGGCCTGATGAAAGCCCAATGGCTCCCAATATGATTGATGGACCGAGCTCAATCGAAGGAGGAGTGGGTATTTTAAGTGGTCCATTCCCTTCAGAATTCGTGGAGGGTCAAGAAGCCCAACATTGGGCTGATGGAGAAGTCTGTTTCGAATGAAGGAAGTACTCAAGCCAGCGAGTTCGATATGCAGAAAGTTTCTTTGATTAACAGCCACCAGAGGAATGTCGAGTAACCAGAGGCTCTGGTTCTGTTTTTGGAGGAGCCAGTGGATAATATGGAAAAACCCTTAAGAGTATTCACCTCTGACAGTTGTCAGGCCAGAAGACTTGCAAGGTTTTGAGCCTCTGATGGATGCGAAGGAGAAGGAAGACATTTCACTGTGGGTTAAGAGAAGGGTGAAGGGTTTTCGGAGGATTCTTGGGGTATTTTGTGCAGGTTATGAAGAAAAAATCTTGAATTTACTGATGGAAACGGATAGTCGGAAGTCAGTGGGGAAGGAAAGCAGTATTAGCAGTAAAAGGCCTCGTTCAAAGAGTAGCATGGAGCTGAAAATTTTGAGATGCAGCCTTAATTTCTATATTGTTGACAGCATGGGAGTGCAGGGTGAGGGGTCCAACCAAAATGTTTAATTATGCATACTTGAATTATTTCATGGAATGTTCGGGGTGTTAATGATGAATGAAAGCGAGTAGTGTTGAATGCAGCGATCAGCAAATGGAACCCTCTGGTGCTTTGCTTATAAGAAACCAAAATGAAACATATGGACAAAAAATGGTTATGAGTGTCGGTGGTGGTAACTGGACTCATTTGGAGCATTTAGACGCAAATGGGACGGTTGGAGGTATTTTGGTTATGTGGGATAGTAGGGTGGTTTTCAGGAAGGACTCTTTGGTTGGTTCGTATGCAGTTTCTTGCGTTTTCGAGGGACTGGATAATGATATCATGTTGTTATTTACAGGGATTTATGGTCCATGTGCTGATACGGCTCATCAAGGTTTATGGGATGAACTCAGATTTGTGTCTGCTAGGTGGAATTTACCATGGTGCATTGGAGGAGACTTTAACGTTGTCAAATTTCCCGAATAGCGGAAAGGGGCCAGAGTATATACACAGGCTATGGTGGAGTTCAATGAGTTAATTAGTGGTTTGGAACTGGTGGATCCTCCTCTAGAATGTGGTAAATTCACGTGGTCCACAAATAGTGAGGGGTATCAATGCTTGAGGATAGATCGCTTTCTAGTATCTTCTAGCTTGATGGAGAGATTTGGGGAGGTGTCTCAATCTTGTTTGCCAAGGGTGATGTTGGATCATGTTCCGTTGCATTTGGAGTGTGGCGGGTTGAATAAAGGGAAATCTCTGTTTTGATTGGAATTGATGTGGTTAAATGAACTGGGTTTCATGGATTGGTTTAAGGAGAAATGACAATCTTATGTAGTGGAGGGTAAACCATGTTTCAGATTTGCAAGAAAGTTAAATCTGTTGAAGAAGGACTTAAAGTAGTGGAATAAGGAAACTGTTGGAAATGTGAGACTGAAGTTGGATAGATTGGTGGAGGAGGTCAAGGAGCTGGACACAAAGGAATGTTCAGGAGATTGGATTGATGAAGATTCGGCCCGGCGGAAATTCCTGCAGCTTGAAATTCAGAGGTTGCTTCGCAGTGAAGACATTTGTTGGATGCAAAAAGCTCGTATTCAATGGCTGAAGGAAGGAGATAGCAACACAAGGTTCTTCCATCAGATAGCTAATGCCCATAAACTGGCCAATTTGATTTCCAAGGTTCGTATTAATGGCGAGCTTCTTGTTGATGATCCTAAGATTAGAGCTGGTATTGCTGACTTCTATAAGGGTTTATTTTCAGAAGACAATTATTGGCATCAGAAGCTGGAGGGTATTTTCGCTTCAATTTTCTTAATCCAGCAGATAGTGAGAAGAACCTGGAACTCCCTTTCACTGAAGAAGAGGTTAGAGCAGCAGTTTTTAGTTTGAACGGGGGTAAAGCTCCGGACCGGATAGATTTTCGTTGGCTTTTTTTCATCACTGCTGGGATTTGATTAAGCGGTAACTGATGGGTCTGTTTCACTATTTCTTTGAGCATAAGAGGTTTAGAAGTCTTAACTACAAGATTATTGCAAAGTTTCTTGCGAGCCGTTTGAGGAAAGTGGTAGATAAGGTCATCTCTTCATCTTAACGTGCCAATGAAGTTGTGGACTGGAGGATTCGCAGCGTGAAAGAGGATTGCTTTGCAAATTGGATATTGAAAAGGCATACGATCACGTTAATTGGGATTTTTGTTGTATGTTTTGGGTTTTGGGAAGCGCTGGAGGGATTGGATTCTGTTTTGTGTCTCGATGGTGAAATTGTCCTAGTTATTGGTGAGCCAACAGGGTTTTCGCTAGTTCGAGGGGACTGCGTCAAGGGGATCCTATTTCTCCATTTTTATTCATTGTTGTTATGGAGGCTTTAAGTAGGATGATTGAGGCCGCTGTTTCTAATGGTTTTATTTGTTCATAGGGAGTAGGCCTTCCTTTAGGAGCTAATTCTAGGAACAAAGAGATTTGGAGTTCGATTATAGCAAGATTTGAGCGCATATTAGCGAGGTGGAAAAAACAATATCTGTCAAAGGGTGGTAGATTGGCCCTTATCAAAAGTACCCTCTCAAATTTTCTTATGTACTTTATGTCGATGTTTCCTATGCCGGTGGTGCAGAGGATCGAAAAGTTGGAAAGAGATTTTGTCATGGGAGGGTCTTGTCGTGGATAAAAAGTACCATTTGATCAGATGGGATGTGGTTTGCTCGAGTATGAGTGGAGGTGGTCCGAGGATTAAAAGGCTTAAGTTGTTCAATGCGGCGTTGATGGGTAAATGGCTTTGGAAATATTTGCACAAAAAATACTCTTTGGAAGAAGGTTGTGTTGAGTAAATTTGGTGTAGGTGACTATAAATATAGTATTCTTATGTATTCATGGTGAAGAATATAATTCCACAATTACCCTAGTCATTACATAAATGACTTTAAAATAAATTAGTGCCTCAAAGCCCCAATTTACTTCACTTAAAAACACTAGTTTTCCAACACTTAGTTTCATGTATTATGCTCACTTATAACATGTTTTGTTGATATTTGTTAAAGTTATATACTTCTATGTATTTTTCCTTAGTATTTTTTCCGTGAGCGCCTTTTTGGAGCCTTTTTAGCGCCTCGCCTCTCGCCTCAAATTTGGACCTATCGCCTTTTTTTGGCGCCTCTCGACTTTGACAACTATACCAGAATCTCGCCAAAATCTAGGGCTCTTCGGATTCACCACATCTGCTAAGTCGGCTTGTGTGGTTCGTTTTTGAGTTGAAAGTGTTTTTGGCTCTGCTGATTATTTTGTTGGTTTGGTGACTATTTAGTATTGTTTAGACTCTTTGTTGGGGCATTGTGCTTATTGCTACCACTGCCAACAAACTTACGAACAAGAAGCTTGATAACACGAATATATAATGTGGCAAAAGGTTGTTAGTAAGAGTCTCATTGGCAGGGGGAAGGGTGATCACCTCACGGACATTCAAATGGGTGAGGGTGCAAGGCTTGGATTCAGGATGATGCATTTCTCTATGGACAGAAGATGAATGTTTAATCAAACCAACAAGACTGCGTCAAGTGTTTTCCCTCCACAAGAGCGACAAACATTATTAGCCACTGATTCTGATTCTTGGTCGATTGAGCTCAACCTTTGCTGTGGTTGTCTTTTGTGGTCCTCTTATTTCCATTTCTAGTCCCACGATTGATCTCGGTATCGCTCTAAGTGGTCCTCGGAACATCTCCTTTTCTCATCCTTATTTTTTCGGTACTTTGTTAACTCCTGTTCAGCGAGACGAGCCCAATCCTAAACCTCGGCATATGTTGGCAACTTCAAGGCAGTTAGACGGTAACTGATCTTATCATTCAAGCACCTCTCAAACAGTCAAACTTCCTTGCATTCTGGCCCTCTTCATTGAAAAAGGTCAGAATATTCTAAGACCACCACTACCTTTGGTGCCAAGAGAACGATTGGATGAGATGCCCCAGAAACTAGAGTGTTCAAACCAAACCATACAGAGGATGAAGGTATTACATGTTGACTTAGCAGTACATTTGAGAGTACAACACACATCAGTACGTTAGGCGAGAAAACTCACAGAGTGGGTGTGAGTTTCAATGCAGTTGTGGAGATGGCTCCGGATGACGAGTTGGGTTTGTTGTTGAGCCCCCTTGTCGTTGGCTTGGATTCAGATGCATAATTGGATCTAGGCTCGGACTTGGATGCCGCTGTGATTGCAGCTACGAATGCAGAGGTGGCGGATGACGTTTCTGAGGATTTCGACCTTGAATGAATAGATTAGTATTACTTTAGTTAGAGATAGCTAGTAGCTGATGAGTAGCCTCAACGTTAGGGTTTGGTTTTTCTTAATCCTTGTAACGTAGTTAGCAAAGATCAGAAATTCTTTTTTGGATTATTTATAATATCAATATTTTTTTGCTTCAAGTATTTGAAGGAATTCCATTTTTGAATTATGTTTCGATTTAGTGCTCTTGATGTGTGTTTATTTGTTTGAGAATTGTTAGATAGTGATGCGATTTTTGCCGCAACCCAAGATCTTCATAGAAATGTTTGATGTTGAAAGACACCGCTTCCCAACGCCCTCGAGGTGATGCAAACTTTGGTATTGTGAATGACGCTACAATTGATAAGTCAAATTTGGATGTAACACCGACACATGAATGTATGCACCACGAGTTTTCAATCATAGAAATGTTTGATGTTGAAAGACACCGCTTCCCAACGCCCTCGAGGTGACGCAAACTTTGGTATTGTGAATGACGCTACAATTGATAAGTCAAATTTGGATGTAACACCGACACATGAATGTATGCACCACGAGTTTTCAATCAAGAAAACTCAAAGAGAACACCCATAATTTCTATGAAGAAATCTCAAATTCAATAATTACCAACCAACCTGAATAAAACAATGTCTAAGATGGCCTTTAAATAGGCTTACATGAGAAGTAAACTCTAAAAACCTCCCTAAAACATAGGTAATAAACTAAGGACTATAAAACCCTATATTACAATACATCAAAAAACAGCAGAAGCTGATTATGGTGCAGCGCTAGGGCGCAAGAATCTGCCGCAGTGGCGGTGCAAGAAATCATCGTCACTGGAATTGGTGCGAGGGCACGTGTTTCCCTCGCGCAGGCCAATTCTCAACTTTTATGCTTTGGCTCAAGAATCTGAGTGGCGGTGCAAGAAATCATCTTGAATCGGCGCGAGGGTGCCTATTTTCCTCGTGCAGGCTAACTCCCAACTTTAATGCTTTGACCCCTCAGCTTCCAAGGCTGTATCTATCCCCTCAGGATCATATCAGATAGGCTTTGCTCTACGTGGATATGATGTGCATTGTCCTTCTACACGTCTCTTTAGTAAGCTTTAGTTAGTGGTTTCGTTTCCCTATTTAGTGTTGTGACTTCTTGATATCCTTTGTCTCAGAATATTATGGCATGTGGAGGAGGCTGTGAGCTGGTTGGGGGTGCGATCAAGGGGGCAGAAGTGGTAAAGTTACCAAGGACTCTACCTCTGGAGTTGGGGAGACTGCAGGGGTTGCCTAACGTGATTGCTAACGGTCCAGCTTCAGCAACCCAACTAACATTAGGTACCCTCCAATAGAATTTGGCGCAGGTCATTGTGGTGGGTAATGCCATGCAAACCAGGGGCCTGTTGTCCAACCCCAACCAATAGTCGATGACCCACTCGAGAGTTTTTAGAAGTGGAAGTCTAAGTCATTCTCGTGTGCACCAGGCATAGAAAAGCCGGAGGACTGACTTGATAACATGGAGAAGGTGTTTGAAACCATGACTTGCATTAGCGAGCAGAAGGTCATCTTTGTCACGTTTGTGCTTCAGGGTGAGCTAGCTAGTGTTGGAAGTCAAAGAAGAGGGCTGCAGAAGCGAAAGGGGTGACACTTTAATTTGGGACATGTTCTTGGAGGCCTTGAACAAGAGGTACTTTCCATCAAGTGTGCAAGAGAAAATGGTGGTGGACTTCTTTAAGTTCCAGCAAAGATAGATGACAGTGGACAAGTATAATGCCAAGTTTACTAGTTGTCCAAGTATGCTCCAACCTTTTTCGATGATGAGGGCCAGAAAGGCCAGAAACTGAGGAAGTTTGAGAGGGGCTTGAATGATGTTACCGTCTAACTGCCTTGAATTTGCCAACATATGATGAGGTTTTTGGATTGGGCTTGTTTGGTTGACCTGAAGTCAATAAAGTACCAAAGAAAGAAAGGATGAAAAAAGGAGAGGTTTGAGGACCACTCAAGGTGAAATTGGGGTCAGTCCAGCAATTAGGGTGGGACTGGCAATGAAAATAAGGGGAGGACCCTTGAGGCATCCACAGCAGAGATGGAGCTCAACTGTTCTCTTCTTGTTGAGCTATATATTTTTCGTAGTATTTACATTATCTAATAAATACTTCAACACATGGGCGGAAACTAATTAAATTAAATCTGGCCCCTTCAAATCATTTTCATCTATGGCATGGGAAATTTTGGTTAGATGTGTGTTTGTGTCTATACGTACATGTATATGTATAACCGAGTTCTTGACACCACCTTTGTCGACGCTCAGTTCTTCTTTGGCTTATCTAGCTATTTTTGTTCCCCACCATCGTCCCATAGGTTTAAGTTAGTACGAATGGTGGAATTATTTTTCCTAAGTAAGATGAAACTCTCAGGCAATCAATTTTTAGAGACAGGGTAAAATGTAGACCATCAGCACTCTTCAATTTTACTCTCTAAGTGCCATATCTTACTCTGTCAGCGTACCAGCTCTAGCATAAGCTGTTAGGAAAGACAACTATTTTCTTTTTAGTGAAACCAGTGGTTCAATAGTGGATGGGCAACCAGTAGATTCCCAGTTGCTTCTTCTTGAAGAAAGCACTTAGCTTTTCCAATGAGCTACTGATCTGGCTAATGAAGTTCTATCATGGACCTAGCTGACACCATATAATTTAATGTCCATCTGGCAAATGTTTGTGTCATATGAATACATATCAGTAAAACATGGGATAGGTCTAAGCAACCAGATTCATATGTTTGTGAGATTGGCTTAGCTTCATAATTTATTACTGAAGTTGATTCACAAAGAACATTAGGACTGCAATGAGTAGATGCTTCAGGTTTTTTTTTTTTTTAATAATTTATTTATTTTGGGGATTGACGGTGGGGGTTAGGGAGTGTCAGAAAGGTAGGACCCATTTAATCACTCTGTTAACATATTAAGATTTTAAAAGGCTTGTAGTTGTGCATTGTGTTTCTAACTGGCAAATGTATACCTTGCAACTTTAAATTAAAGCATGTACTCTTCCGTCCCAAAAGTAAAGTCTCGATGTCTATTCTTGCTTTTCCCAAAATAAAACTCCAACAATCCATGTTTGAAAATTCTAATAAATAAATGATATATTAATATCAATAGAGTTGGTTACAATTACAAAAATGGGTGATAATAGGCAACATGTTTATATCACATGTGAAGGGTAAAATTAAATTTTTTTATGGAGATTATAGACATAGTTTTTGGGAGTATTCATTAAGTGAAATATTCCCAAATAAAATTGTGGACTCTTCCCTTTGAATGGAGGGAGTAAGTCCCATTTGCTAAGATTTAACATTCAAACTTCCATTGTTTTTCAAAATTTTCTTCCTTTTAAAAAGCATGACAGTTCTGATAACTATCACAAAGGAAGAGTTGCCTGAAGTGCAAATTATTGGAAATATATAGAAGGAAAAGAATAATGTTAGAAAGTATGACTTGTCAAATGAAACTAATTTTCAGGGATGGAGGGAGTAATTTTTTGAAAGGCCCATTGTTTTATGCTGATCTGCCTTTTTTTCCCCTCATAATGTAGTCGCAGGATGAACAGGAGCGTCTCTCCCTTAGCTTTGATAAACTTATGGCAGATGTGACCAGAAGCTTGCAGCAGAAGAATAGGGACAGGTTCACGAACAATTTGACCAAATTCAGAAATGAATTCCGCTCCAGATAAACAGATTGATTGCATAAAGCCAAGTACATCCCCTCCCCCCTCTTTCTCTCCATGAAAGGAATGAAGACAACAAAGGAGAAAAATGAAAAACGAAGAATACAGGAGAAAAAGAACAGTTGTAGACAGATATTGAAGCAGGTCCCTCTACAAAGTACAGAACTCCTGGAATTTCGGGATATTGGGATCTATATATATACACAAAGTAGTCCATCCTGAAGGATTGGGGTCTGCTGCCTATCAATGCACTCGAGTTATGAGTTTGTGCAGGACTTGAAGAGAGACTAATAAATGATCGAGTTGTGTTCTGTTTTTCATATCTCCAGAAAGAAAGTTGGGCTCATTTCATTTTTGTTTCTTGAACTGGCTGTAACTTGTAGATGGAATCTGTGTTTCTGTTTACCTTGGGGTTGGTTATAGATGCCATCTTATGTTGCTTAGTACTAAGGGTGTATTTGGGGACTTGAATACCGATTCCTTTGTTTGGGTCACTATTTTTAGCATAGCCTTGGGAACTAGAATGAACAAAGACAGAATCCCTTGATGAAATTGTTACAGTAATTCAGAATAAATTGGTAGATCTCTCCCTCTCTCTCTCTGTGACAATATCAACCAATTATTGCACACAGTTCCTATGTGTGTGTGTGTGTGTGACAATATCATCACACTTCTTCCACCAATTATTGCACACATAGTTCCTACAGGTCTGTGACAATATCAACACTTCTTCCACAAATTTTTGCACACATAATTCTTACGTGTATTGGTAGCCTTAGAGAAATCTTGTTAACAAGTGTTGCAGCATGAACCTCTCCATGTTTTAGTTAGGGTTAATGACACTATAAGTCCCTTGACTTTTGGTCATTCTCATCATTAATCCCTTAAGAAATTTTCGTGACAATTGTGTGCTAAAAGGTTCAAATATTTGCTATCTCGGTCTTTTTGATGCATGCCGTTAAATAAGTATCGTTAAGTTGCCCATGTCATTCACATGCATTTAGTATAGGGCTAAAATATTTTATTTTTTCAAACCTAAGGAATATCACAATTTGCAATTGAGTCTCGAAGGTTTGAAAAAAGACCACAATGCGTTCTACCATAAATTCATTTACAGAATACCTTAACGTAACATCAAAATCCTTAAACGTAGCTCCATTTAAAAGGTAAAATTACTTCACTACCCCTCTTAACATTTAAATTATACTACCCCCTCCCTTAATGTAATTTTGATTATGTGTCATTTTTAATTCGGTTTCTGTTGTTAAGACATGATATCACATGTGAATTGAATTGATTTTGATTAGGTTTATTTTTTATTTTCAATTATGATCAAAAAACCGTTGATTTATATTTTTTTTCTGATTTTCCAATTTCGGACAAAACATTCGT
This sequence comes from Codonopsis lanceolata, assembly GCA_013146195.2. Classification (NCBI taxonomy): domain Eukaryota; kingdom Viridiplantae; phylum Streptophyta; class Magnoliopsida; order Asterales; family Campanulaceae; genus Codonopsis; species Codonopsis lanceolata. The sequence continues at coordinate 100,419,946 of CM028380.1, read as the reverse complement.
TACACACTAGCGGATGTTTTGTCAAACATCCGTTAGGACACTACGGATGTTTTATAAAACATCCACAAGCGTGTATCGCAAATGCCAAGTGAGTATCTATTAAATGTTAAAAAAGGCATTTAGGTCATTTTATACAGTAAATGATGTTATGTTTAGGAATTTGAGTGTTACGTTTAGGTCACTCATTCATTTACATCCATTGAAATTAAACAAAATCAAACAGATTAGCAAATAGTGTACGCATGTTTAAAATTTTAATCACTTTTTATTTAAGGTTTGACTAACGTGAAAATATGCTAATCAACCAAAATGCATTTATACGTGTAACAAGTCATACTTAGTTCCCACTTGTCCACCAAACTCATACACATCGCCAAATCTTCGTCGGAGCCGAACATTCCGATCAAAATATTGACAGTGGAGATATTGCGACGTATGCTGGAAACCTCCATCTCCTTGACAATCCGACAAACAAAATCAATTCAGTCGAATGACGTTGACTTTGAGAGGATATGGAGGATGCGATTGTAGGTGAAGGAGTCGTGACGAGTTTTAGGGATGGACGAGGGGCAGAATTCTCTAAGATTGATTTTGAAGGCTTCGGAAGAGGTTAGGATACAGTCAGGGATTCCAGGTAGTTTAAGAGGTCGAGGAAAGGTTTAGAAGAGTGTGACCTGATAGGATTTTCGTGACATTCCCTACCTGGGACCCAATTTAGAACATGAACTACTTAGCTATTAACAATACTAATCACCTGGTGTTAAGATAATTATCAATAACTAACATAACTAGAAACCAAAACTGAATACAAAACCAGTCTCAAAAGAAGAAAAGAAGTTACAACATAACCACTACAAGTGACGTAAAGTTGCAACATTTTAACCAATTATTACACGATAATTTGTTACACTTGTACAAAACCAAGAATGCTTGTCACGCCCCAAACCTGACTTACCTGGCACCGGCTTGGGTCGCGACCCAACCGGCAAACAAACACAATTGTAATTGAATTAATAAATTAACTTAAAACATTTACTCAAAAGCTGATACTAATATATTTACGGAATCACAACGGACTCAAAATGTTTTACAAATGATTCAAATATATACAACCCAAAAGAAGGTAATATGTTCCTGTACAACTCAAAATTTCAATACAAAGCGATTGTGGAATCTACCCCAAAAGTGTAAACCACCACTAGCTCTCCAATGACACAGCTGCCACGCTCAACGTCTCGCCTAGTTGGGATCTAAGGAAAACAAATAGTAAGAGGTGAGTCAGAAACTCAATGGGGTTCAGGTGTACTTTTATATGTTATGCGTGTATGCAAACATAAAAACATGCTATGAGAATAGCGATGCATACACAATATAGGCTTCGTATATCTCACGAGAGTATTCACATATAAACAAATTATTTCACTTAGAAAGTATACAAGATTGAGATACATTTCCAATCAACCGCAATCCTCAAACTCCACGTTGAAGTCTCAATCCGAATCACAATGAAACTCACAATATCCCGGGAGTATTCGATAACGGAGCCGGGTCCCTACAACCCTGAACAATTGTGATCTACAAAGCAATTACCCAAATAGGGGTAATCTTAACCTCAGTCATGGCCGTGACTGAGGGGTTTTGGCCAAATCGAACTCCGTTGCTAACCTACACAACTCTCTACCTCGCTGATGTGCGCAAAAACGCAACTCGGGCAAGAATACCTGGCCGTATCAAGTAATAAAGTGTACCTAAGTACGAGTTATCAATCCCACAGGGAATGCACGTAATTCTTACTCCAACTAAGTATCAAAATTAGGCTAACTAATTATATTTGAGCGAAAAGAAAATGAATTAAAATCTAAAAATATAAACAACCTAGAAAGCAATTAAATCTAAATTAACGCGAAGGTGGTTTGGCAACAACAAATCAAGATAAAAATATAAGAGTGCAATATTTCTAGTCTAGCCGGTGTTTAATTTAATTCTCTTTTTACTTTTCTTTAACTCAAGTCTTGGTAGTCGGACGCACTATAATATTCGCTACGGGCTCTCGCAACGTATAGCAAATCTAGCTACAACTCCTAGCTACGGGCTCTCGCTTCTTATAACATAGGAAAAAAATAGCCGCATGTCAAACCAAGCATCCAATGACTATCTACGCACGATCTCCTCTCGGTCTCATGTAACCCAAACAATTATTGTGATTTTCGGAATTCGGAATTAATAGGACGAGCACTCGCATCTTATCCTAAAATTCTAGTGATCATCTAATGGTTCGCTACGTCATTAAAAGCATGAAGAGCACACAATAATATCCAAGCGCATGGGTAATACTTCGCAAAAAGAAACTCTATATTTTTCTACGAGTCTTGTTGGTAGCCGAGACAACTAAAATTAGTTAACAACGGGCTCTCGCATCTTATAGTCAACCTTAACCTCCCCGACCTCGTGAATGACTAAGGTGGTTCGATCGCGTATCAAACCGAGTCTCACAATGGCTATCAGTGTGTGTCACAAAACACCAACTATTAAATTGATTGGTCTGAAATATAAAGGTAGCTATCGCGGATCCTAACTATCTCTAAATCATTTAATAATTAATGGTCAATAAATTAAAGGCATTAACTTCACAAAATAATAACCAACATGAATGTGTACTAAATAAAGAGATAAATTAAATTAAAACACTACATTTGACATAGAAAAATAATTGCATTCCATAAATAATTTAAGTATAAACCAATTCCACATTTACAAATTTAATCAACCCAATAAATTATAACAACTATCTAAAAAAGAGATAGGAAGAATTAAACCGAGAAAATTGCGTTCCGGGGTTGAAATCATTTGTAGATGCTTCGTTGGCTCTTGAAATGATGTTCCAAACCTTCAAAGGTGATCAATCTTCAAGAATTTGGTGTGAAAATGGTGAAAAATGGGGCTGGTGCCCCATTTACGGCTAATGCCCGTAAATGAGGGCTTGGTTCTTATAAATGAAGGCTGCCTAGGATTATAAATGGGGAAGGCAGCAAAGGGCACCATGGCTGAGGGGCAAAATAGGTAAGACAAGGAGAATTGGGGGCTAAAATGGGGAAGAAAAGAAGGATGGGTCGCGGCCAGGATAGGGCAGACCTAAGAGAAGAAGCGCAGGTTGGCCTAGGATTTAAACGGGTAGGACTGAGAGAGGGAAGTGGGCTGGAAGAAGGGTTGGTGGGCTGATAGAGACGCGGGTCAACCAGAATCCATGGAGCTGCACACGGGTCAGGCCTTGGTGTGGCTGGCTGGGGCGGCGACACGTGGCGCCAGCAGGAGTGCGAAAACACACAAGGGGCTATCTAGAAATTGCTCCGGCTTTCCTTGCATTTTATGAAGTTTGCTCCAGTGCCCCTGACTTTTCTAGAATTAGCGCCGCTTTCCTGCCCATTTCCAGCTCTTCAGTTTGGTCCTCCGTTAGCCCCATTAGCCTCCGTTAGCCCTCAATTGCCTTAGATCTCTTAACGGACTTAACGAAATTTCATCAAATAAATTCCAATTCAACTTTTATGCCCGGAATTGTCTCGAACTTCATGCTAAACACCATATAATTGCTCGATTATGCATGGAAACCTACATTAAGCACAAATACACAAATAATAATATTTCCAAAGCATAATTAACTCAAAAATAGCACAAAATAAAAGGAAATTTCTGGGAAAATTAGTGGAAATCTTGGGCTCATCACACCCCCAAACTTAAGCTTTGATCGTCCCGAGTAAAGAAAATGAATTATGGAAAAGCTCGAGAACAATTTGAAATGAAGGCGACGCTCAATTAAGATTCCACAAGCATTACCATTTAAGAGATCAATCCAAGATTATAAACATGCATAATAGAGGTATGAATTGATTCATATGCTAGCAAACAATCCTCAAACAATTATTCATACCATAAAACATTTTGTTACCCAAAAGTAGCAATGCTCTAGCTTAGATTGAACGGTCAACCGAGATACCAAATGCAAGTCAAACCGAAAGAGTCATCAACAAATATTTTTCTCACAAGACAAGGCAAGAACACATGGTAAGACAATATCAATAGGACTTTTCAAGCTTGTAATGTTCGGCCAAGGTTTTGGGCTACAAATGAAGGATATGATAGCAAGCCAAGAGAACAAACAATTGAAGTCTTCACATAATGACTAGCTTCATGAAAGCACAATTCTTCAATACCATAACCTTACTCCAACAACCCCTTAAACGTTAAACTTTGGGTTGAAAAAGTGTCTCAACTACCACAAACGATTAAGCACCACCCTTATATCTCCTTGAGAAAGTGAAGAACAATGACATTTTTTTTTCTTTTCTTTTGTGGCCACCCTTTATATTTTATTTTCTTTTCTTTCTTTTCATTGCTTTCCAAGGGGGCTCTTTTTTTTTTTTTGATTTCATTTCATTGTTTTCACCACCATTCAACAACAATTTCAAATACCAACATCAATATCAATAAGAACAAAACCTTCAAGAAGCATACACTTCCCAACAAGAATATAAAAATAAAATAATTCATTCCAAATCAAGCTCTCTTGAATGGCGACAGCAAAAGTGTATAGGTTCACGGGATAAGATAATGCGGGTGTAAGAAATGAAGTCGAATGGGGGTCATTGTGTGCTCTAGGCTCACGCCATTCTTTAAATGAGCTCAACGGGGACACTAGGGATTTTCGTGAGATAAATGGGTAGGATAGAGAAAGGCACAAACGGTCCAAAGATAGCCTATATCATACTTTTGTCATACACACATGCCTAAACCAAGCTTTTCATCATCAAAATATAACTCTCTACATTTAGACCACAATATGGTACTCTTAGACATGCACAACCATCACTAAAGCAAAGCATAAAAATATTTCCAACAAATATTTGGGCAATATCCATCATGATTGAGGTTATTAGAGCTGTCAAATAGGGCAAAATCCCGTGAGCATGCCCGCCCCGCCACCTATTAGGGGTGGGGTGGGGTGGTGTTTTCATTACCCGTTTGGATGCGGGCTTCACGGGCTTTGCCCCGGGACCTGGTTTTCGTGGGTTAGAGGCGGGCGGGCGGCCACCCATATTACTTTTTCTTTTTATTGTTTGGCATTTTCACTGTCGGTGTCACATTCAAATATTCACTTTCCTACAACATTGAAATTCCGTTTCATACTCAAAACATAGAAATCTTGTTTCTGACTTAAGTATGAGCAAAACCATAAGTAATACCAAAAACACACGATAGCTTCAAAAGTTTTCACCAACCATCTTGCTACAACAACGAAAATTTCGGGAAGTATCGTTTGCCAACATAAACAAAGCCTAGACAATATCTATCCACGAATCCGACAAAAATCCCACCAACAACTTGAATTGAGAGATTCCTTTAATTAACAACCCGCAATTCAGTTGTAACCCCTTCTTCGTTATTGAAAAGGACAAAAGCGCGCTATGAGGAGTCTTCACGAGAATCACGAGGGGTCGTTCTTTGCCGACAATGGAAAAGAAGCGAGGAGGGAGAGGATGGCGGCCATGGAGAATCGCCGGAGAAGATGAAGGGCTTCGCCAGGTTTGGCAGCTTGGTTTGGAGAGTGCGACTGGAAGGTGTTGATTCATAGTTGAAGATGACAACAATTTGGAGTTTGGTGGGAAGCGGTCTTGAAGATGGGCTGCTGGATTGGTCGGTTTGAGAAGAGAGACAGTGGCCGCCCGGCAATTGTGACGGAGTAGGACGGAGGCAAAGATAAAGGGACCGGCTGCTAGAGCTTTGATTGAACGTAGGAGAGAGAGGGAGCAACCAGATCTGTAAATGGCATCTTAGGGAGATGGAGATGGGAGTGATAGAAATCATAGAATGACATCTGGGAATTGCTGGGTTTTGTGACTTTTGTCAGACATGGTGAGAATAATTTGTGGGCGTGCCGTTTGCCCTTGGTTCTGCAGGCGGGTTGGAGCTAGGAGTTTTTAGGGCTGTCATGTTCGCGGGCTTTCCGCCCCCGTTCACGGCGGGCTTTTAGGCCAGGCAAACCCATCCATGGCCCGTTTGGCGACTCTAGAGGTGATGCTACCACATGAATCACAAACATATCCTCAACTATGCATATAGTAATCTCAAAATTGACTTCAAGAAAATAATGCAAGCAAAACTCAAAGAGCACCAAAAATGGAGAGACGAGCGATCAAAGCATAAATAATTTGGGATGCATAAAGCACAAGATTTTAAGAATTTTCAAAATTCACCAACCAAACCATACTCCTAAACTTCAAATAAAAGGAGAAGGAAAGGAAAGAAAACCCCCTCAAGTTAATTTCTTATGGAGTCTGGGCTGAAAAGATTCACTCCAAAAATCTCAACAAACAACCTTTACAATAAAGCGCTAAACCCTTACATCAAATCAAGTTCAAAAGAAAAGAATAGGAAAATAATTATGGAATAAAAAAGAAAAGAAAATATTTTTGTGTGGGGACACTATTTACACCTTCCTACAAACCCACAAACTCGGGAGAGCTTCGTAAAGCGATTTAATATACAAAACATATAAATACAAAAGCAAGTAAACTAATAAAAAACAAATACTCAAAATACAATCAACTTCGCTTGGTATCGATATTAGCATATATGAGCGAAAATTAAATCATTCCCCGGCAATGGCGCCAAAAACTTGATGCGGCAGGCAAGAATACCCGGCCGTATCAAGTAATAAAGTGTACCTAAGTGCAAGTTATCTGTAACGACCCGACCCGGACCCCGAGGAGGAATCACGAGTCAAGTCCTCCAAATAGGACTACAATTCATGCAAGGACTCAATTATAGAAAACGACGTGACGCAACATTGTAGAAGAAGCGCGACTCGGCACTAAAAGGCCGGAATAATTTAAACCTGATATAGCAATTAAAGACAAGTATACCAATTCATCGGCGACTTTACAACCGGAACCCAACACTAAACAGCTCATGCAAATATACCTCGACGTCTACAACATGCCGGAGAAACAACATAAATAAATAAGAGCTAAAGTGATGCCCAGCGGAAGACTTAAAACATGAATCAACTACATCTATACAAAGTTCGGCGTACATGCGCCGGCACTCAAAATAGGATACATGTTACTACAAGTATAAACATAAATACAATGAAACCAAGTTCCCAAAGCGAAGTCTAAATGACTTGCTAATCCCAACGTCCTTACAAAAAAGTTCCATAAGAAGGACATCTAAAGAGAACAACCTCGTCGCGAGTGATCTCGGACAAGCATGAACCCTGCAATGCCTCAACGAGAAGTACCTGGACGGCTCGGATCTAATGCAGTAAAAGGGAGGGGGTAAGTCATAAAGACTTTGTGAGCTAACAATTATGCATGTCATGACATCATGTAACATACATAGCAAGATACCATCTTTAATATCAAGTCAATCAATGCATTCATTTATATAAACACTTAGTTCACATATCCATGGTAGCACATTGTTTCACATAAGTGCTATAAAGTAAATCACATTTTAAGAGGATATGTTATGGAACCGGTGCCGCTACGTAGCTCCTGCAATACACAACGTTAACTTTTCGTGCCAGTGATACCCGTGATTGATGTATCAAAGTACCGAGCTCTCTACTCGGGTACCAAGCTCTCTACTTGGTAATTAGACTTGCCAATGTGCTCTGTTGGTTACAGCAAAGGGGCTACTTCCCCCACGTGGCCAGCGGTGGAGGGTGTGATAAAAACCGGTATAACAACCCATCACTATCACGAGTCCCATAACTCGTGACGGCGATGCATTGTCACACCAACGACTCAACCAAATATGCCAGCTGGACTAATGCAATGCCAAGTAGATGTTTACTCATCATAAAATCTCAAATAAGGAACAAGTTCGACAAGAGTGAGCTTATTCAACAAGTAGGTGTTTACTCATTAAGGAATCAAATAGGAATTCGACAAGAGCGAATTCAACATGTCAAATAGATATATCATTCTACAACATGCTTTCAATTATGCATTTACTTCACACAATCATATCAACCGCATAAGAACTCGATTGAGTCTTATAAACACACATATCAAACATGCCCTTCAATTCATCCCAAAGTCACGTAAGCTAATACATTAGTCTAACGAACTACAAACGTCGTAGGGATTGAATGTGGAGTCGGTATTGTTCAATAACTCCCTAATCTCAACTCCGGTGAGTCATTACTAAAATGCAACCAAGTAGAGCATTGATACTATATGCATCACATTGCCCTTTTCTATGTTCTCCGTTCATTTAGAACTTAATAACTAAGCCGTTCATGATCTTAAACTAGCCATAAACACATTCCCGAGTTTCAAACCCTAGAATCGGTGATTTTGTTAAACATACAATTGAGACATATTCTTTCACAAGAGTTGTTCCTAGGCACATTATAAACAACATTCATGCTTTACACAAAGTCAAAATCACAACTTCATAAGGAAATCATAAAATCCTACATACATTTCATAGGTTGAATTGGAGGATTCTACTTCACAAAAAGTGTTCCTAAACATCATTAGAACAACTATAATGAAGGGGACATGTTATAATATTGAACATGAAATTTCTGGGAATTGTCAACTCACCTTAAGCCTAAGATTAATGGTTGGAAGGAAGATCAAACCAAGGATTGTTGTAGAGGAGAGCAAGGCCTTCGATTTGGCGGTCTCGGATCGCCGGAACTCCGACAAATGGTCACTCAAGTTAGGGCTCTCTCTATGGACGAAAATGGAGTCTAAGCTCAGCAAATATGATTGTTGGTGGTCACAAATGGCTGAATTAGGCTGAAAATGGTTTATATACTTACCAACAAGACCACTATCCATGTGAAGGAGGTTATAAGGCTTCTTATTGGCTAAGGAATGCAAGCCCTTGATCAAGACTCATCCAAGGGTTTAGAAGGGTTGAACTTGGGTCAACAAAGGAAGCTTGGGTCACTCAAGGCGTCCAGGGCCAAGGGCTTTGTGGTCAACAACCAAAAACTCACCAAAATCCCGTATGTGTGGCGGCTCGCGGTCGTATGCCAAAGGGGCCATGCGGCGCATGGTCCCTGCTTCCAGATTTTGCACATTTTGATGTGCTCTCAGCATCTCAACGCGAGCCAATGTCCAAAAAGCCATGCGGCCGCGAGGTTCAGGTTCTAAACTTGGCCTAAAGTTGTCCTAAATGATTCCAAACTCATGGGCAAGCATCCTAAGGTGTAACACAACTCAAAACATGTCGGAAACACACCCGAACAACCTCCGAAACAAGCTAAAACATGGCTGGATTCGCTCGACGATTGGCCAACGAATCAAACATGATTCAAACCCAACTCAAACTAGGATAGCATGAACATATTCAAGGCTTGTCTAAAAATGGTTATGACTTGCATACAAGGCCTAGAACTCAAATGAAAATCTCTTGAGACGACAAGAGAGCAATACAAGCAATGATGAACAACCTCAAAACACAAACGAAGCAACGAAGCTTCTAAACTTCCAACCAAGCATACAACAACTAAGATGAACATTATAAATCTTAGATGCAAGGTACTAAGACTCCAATGAGACTTATTTAGGTGATAACATGCTAAGATGAACTCTCGAACATCAACACAAGGCATGCAACACATGGAAGACAATCACTCTATTATGATCTCAACCAACTCAATGCAAACATGATAAGAATGAAATGAAGTCTCTAACATGTCAAGACATATAATAAACATGCTATAATGATGTTAAACATGAAATGGGTTTGGGTTCTCACATTATCGATCTCACAGGGAATGCACGTAATTCTCACTCCAACTAAGTACCAAAATCAGGCTAACTGATTATATTTGAGCGAAAAGAAAATGAATTAAAATCTAAAAATATAAACAACCTAGAAAGAAATTAAATCAAGATAAAAATATAAGAGTGCAATATTTCTAGTCTAGCCGGTGTTTAATTTAACACTCTTTTTACTTTTCTTTAACTCAAGTCTTGGTAGTCTGGCGCACTATAATATTCGTTACGGGCTCTCGCAACGTATAGCAAATATAGCTACAACTCCTAGCTACGGGCTCTCACTTCTTATAACATAGGAGAAAATAGCCACATGTCAAACCAAGCATCCAATGACTATCTACGCACGATCTTCTCTCGATCTCACGTACCGCAAACAATTATTGTGATTTTCGGAATTAATAGGACGGGCTCTCGCATCTTATTCTACAATTCTAGTGATTATCTAATGGTTCGCTACACCATTAAAAGCATGAAGAGCACACAATAATAACCAAGTGCATGGGTAATACTTCGCAAAATGAAACTCTCTATATTTTTCTACGAGTCTTGTTGGTAGCCGAGACAACTAAAATTGGTTAACTACGGGCTCTCGCATCTTATAGTCAACCCTAACCTCCCCAACCTCGCGAATGGCTAAAGTGGTTCGATCGCGTGTCAAACCGAATCTCACAATGGCTATCGGTGTGTGTCACAAAAACACCAGCTATTAAATTGATTGGTCTGAAATATAAAGGTAGCTATCGCGAATCCTAACTATCTCTAAAATCATTGAATTAATGGTCAATAAATTAAAGGCATTAAATTCACAAAATAATAACCAACATGAATGTGTACTAAATAAAGAGATAAATTAAATTAAAACACTACATTGGACATAGAAAAATAATTGCATTCCATAAATAATTTAAGCATAAACCAATTCCACATTTACTAATTTAATCAATCCAATAAATTATAACAACTATCTAAAATAGAGATAGGAAGAATTAAACCGAGAAAATCGCGTTCTGGGGTTGAAATCATTTGTAGATGCTTCGTTGGCTCTTGAAATGATGTTCCAAACCTTCAAAGGTGATCAAGCTTCAAGGATTTGGTGTAAAAATGGTGAAAAATGGGGTTGGTGTGCCATTTAGGGCTAATGCCCGTAAATGGGGGCTTGGTTCTTACAAATGAAGGCTGCCTGGGATTATAAATGGGGAAGGCAACAAAGGGCACCATGGTTGAGGGGAAAAATAGGTAAGACAAGGAAAATTGGGGGCTAAAATGGGGAAGAAAAGAAGGATGGGTCGCGGCCAGGTCATTGCAGACCCAGGAGAAGAAGCACGAGTTGACCTAGGATTTAAACGGGTAGGACTGAGAGAGGGAAGTGGGCTGGATAGAGACGCGGGTCAACCAAAATCCATGGAGCTGCACGTGGGTCAGGCCTTGGTGTGGCTGGCTGGGGCGGCGACACGTGGCGCCAGTAGGAGTGCGATAACACACAAGGGGCTATCTGGAAATTGCTCCGGCTTTCCTTGCATTTTATGAAGTTTGCTCCGGTGCCCCTGGCTTTTCTGGAATTAGCGCCGCCTTCCTGCCCACTTCCAGCTCTTCAATTTGGTCATCAGTTAGCCTCCATTAGCCCTCAATTTCCTTGGATCTCTTAACGGACTTAACGGAATTTCACCAAATAAATTCCAATTCAACTTTTTAGCCTGGACTTGTCTCGAACTTCGTGCTAAACACCATATAATTGCTCGATTATACATGGAAACCTATATTAAACACAAATACACAAATAATAATATTTCCAAAGCATAATTAACTCAAAAATAGCACAAAATAAAAGGAAATTCCTGGGAAAATTCGTGAAAATATTGGGCTCATCACCCGCGACCAGGTTAGAGGTGACGTTCGATGCCAAACGAATACATTAAGTATACAATAATCTTAAAAATCTCAATGCCAAAAGCGTCTCCTTCACAATTGTTCGATTCATTCACATTCTTAAACATAACACATTGGGTCTTTCAAATAGCATCAACTTCACTACATATATATCTCAACCAAGTTACATAAAGCTCAAATTAACATTTAGTAACAATTTCAACAAAATTCACATTATGCTTTCTCAATTATTACTTCTAACAAGTAGGAATTCATGGATTATAAACATACATAAGTAAGAATCCCCCTATCTCAAATTGGAGAACTCAAGAAGTAGATGAAATTAACTTTGAATGTACTCAAATGATAGCCCACAACAAGTAGAACAACTTCAATGAAGGTCACAAACACAAATGATGAAGATCAAAGCTTCAAATCCTAGCTCAAACACTAAGCAAACCCTCTCCCTCAATTCTTACCTCCAATGAGTGTGTTTGTGTGTGGTTTGGTTTGAGATAATCTGGTGAATTAGACTAAAAAAAATGAGCTTGGTTGTTGGTTATGTCAAAGTGTATTTTCAAATTACAAAAAAAAAGGGTATAAGTGCAACAGGGGACAAAGCAGTCGCTTTGCCCCAAGTGATGCGATCGCTTTGTGTCTAGAATGTTGGACAACAAAATCGGCTATGTGTGTGGTCTCTCTCTCTGTTCTCAACGTGATCGCTCCCCCAGCGATGCAATCGCTTCTCCAAATACCATGTGATTGCTTCCAATCCTGGGTTTCAAACCCAAATTTCTACTCAAGATGTGGTCACTTTACAGTTGTAATGCGACAATCTAACACAAAAATGTGGTCATTTTGTCCCATAGAACACGACCCCTTTCACTCCACAAACTCTCCTATGGAATAGTCAATACAATGCAGTCACCTTGTCTAAGGGGGATGCAATCGCTTTCCTTCCAGAACTCTGAAAACTAACAAAGTTATACCAAAATGAACCCAAAACTCAACCAAAACATACCAAACACAAACAAGCCTAAAACCAAGGCTTACCATAACTCCTCAAACGCAACATAACCAACATTTGACCAAAACATTACTAATACACAATGTGTCATGCATTTAGAACTCAACCTCAACTTACCCAAACTAGCATGTTTCAAACAATTCAAACACATTAGTACACACAATAATACACATAATTAATCATGCAATAGTTTGAAAATTCCCGAGTTTTACAATGCTACCCAAAAGAATAACCACCTTTAGCACTCAAGTTCTCCTCTCATGGACACGATCACCTCCCTATCTGACTATGATTTAAGAAAAACAAATAGTAAAGAGTGAGTCAAAACTCAATAAGATTATACTATACTTATGCATGTTATGGATGTATGAAACATAGGTCGTGCTATGATGCCATACATATATTATCAATACACTAACAAATAAATCAAGCAAGTATCGAGACCACATATCTGGATCACAATACTAACTGTCATATACCAGTTAATGAAGTGATCCATTACAGGTAATGTATACTCATTTATCACATAGAGTTTACATGGAGATCATAAAGTATACCAAGTTGATATACATCTCCAACTAAATGATTCCAACCAAACAATTATGTTGAGAAGAAGTCAATCAAGAGGCTAGGTCCCTACAACCCTAGACATGTCGTGAAGACTACAATACCACCCGTGGGGGTTATGCTTATATACCTTTGTTATGGTCGTAATGGAGGGGTTAGGTCCGTATAGGGCTCCACAGCTAACTCGTACTGCTCTCTGCCCCATTACAAGTTAGGATATCCTTATATGCCCTGAAAGTAATTGTTCTCATGTATATGTTGTTATTGACATAAAGTTGTTCACAAAACACTTCTTGGTGTTTAATCAAACTGTTGTTCACAAACCATTCCATAACTATTGAAGTTCATACTTACGGAATCAATGAGTTAGAAAGTAAACGCATTGCTACCTCTAGCTAATTACAACCAATTATTTCAAATAGCCAACTCATTAGTAATATTTATGTAACACATGGGAACTTTGTGTGTTCATCTCACCTTCATGATAGGCTTATCGTATGAGAAACCTTGGGTTGGTCGATCAGGCATTGACTAAGCCAATACTCTAGTAGTTTACGTTGATTGAAACCTGACTCGATTGAGAGTTAACTTCCTTAGACTTGTCCATGACCTTGGTTGAACCCTAGGTCTTTGCACGATCGACATTCGACTAATTAGATGTAATCTAGTTAATGATAGAAGTATTCTTGAGGTGGATGAGTGTTTGTGATGATAACACCAAAGCCTTCATCTTTGTTTGAATACTTAGGTTCGAGTAGCATTAACACCTCATCTTTTAGAGTGTAGATACTCTTAATCCTTGTTTAACTTCATAGAAGTGTTCAAGCCAATACCTTATACCCTTAACTTACTTTCAATAATGTGTTGGTTCTAGTTTGATCATTGGTTTGATCGTTGAGTAGTTAATTCTATGTTCTCAAGTTTTGTTAGAATTGTTTACGAACGTCGTTCGAGTGCATTTCAAACTTGTTTTGAGTGAGTAACCATCCTAGGCTGCTTGAGGTTGTGTTGTGGACCCTTAGGATATAATTTCAAGCCTTTTCCCCCTTCTAGGAAAGGCGTTCGTATTGCAGAGGGGCAAGGCGATCGCTTAAATTACAGAACTGACGCAGAAGAAGAGAGAAACAGGTGCGTTCGTGCCAAGCTGAACAAGGTTACCGCCTTGCCTTCGAGAACCAGATTTTTCTTGTTTGATTTTTGGGGAGTTTTACCTATTCAACCCTTAAATACTCCCTCCCCTTCACCCTTGTCCACCCATTGGAGGGAAAATTGGTCCCTTAACACCCTTAATAATATGAAACCCTCCTCTCCTCTCTCTCACTTCCCATTTCAATCGGTCAAACATAGAGAAAGGGAGAGAGAGAGAGAGAGAGAGGTGTGTGTGTGTGTTGAGATTAGTGTGTGTTTCAGCGATTCCCGAGCTCTGGCCACCCAATCGACGAGCTGAGAACACCATTGAGAAGCTTTTGACGAGTAGAACGTTTCCCCTCGATTTGTTTTCATTTTCTTTGATGTTTGTTGGCCAAAGTAGGTACGTTACTAAACCCCCTACTTTCTCTCTCTAGATTAAATTGATGCTAGGTTGTTAGAGGCTTGTTCCCCATTATTTGTTGTATTAATACATGTCTAAATGATGTGTTTATTAGGGGTTTTGGTTAGTGAACATGTGGGGTTTATTTTAAATGGGTTGTTGTGTTTGTTTGAGTAATTTGGTATGAGATTACTTGTTAATGGGTTTAGAAACCCAGATGAACATTGAATCCCGAATTGGCATTTTAACCTATAAATTAAAGGCTTGTGATTTGACTCAATGGAGTCTATTATGTATTGAAGGTGTTAATTTGAGCCGTTGAGGATTGTGTAGATGATTTAGCAAGCTCAGGGCGCTACTTGAGAAACGGTTTAAGGAAATTAGTTGCGCTTATCCTGATAGCTATAACTTTTGGGATAGTTGGTAATGCTGAGATCCTGAAAATTCTGGTATCAGAGTAGGTCCTGAGTTCAATCCCTGTGCCCAGCAAATGATGTAATTTGTGGGAGGGAGGACCCTTCGCATGGCAGTGGAACATGCGTCGCCGCAGGGGACTGTGTGCATGATCCTGCGCCCGATGCTTGTTGGGAGGGAGATTGTTGAGGATTGTGTAGATGATTCAGCAAGCTTAGGGCACTATTTGAGAAAAGGTTTAGGAAAATTAGTTGCGCCTATCCTGACAGCTATAGCTTTTGGAATAGTTGGTAGCGCCAAGATCCTGGAAATCCTAGTATCAAAGGAGGTCCTAAGTTTGATCCTGCTTCTCAATACCAATAATGTGTAGCATGTTATTTCCACACTTTCACTTATCATCAAACCACCATTCGCATAACCCAATTATACCATGAGTCTTATAAATCTTCATTTAACACAACTCATATAATAATTCATATATGGGAGACTATTGTTTCCCTTCTAATCTTGAATAACATGTTATACTTTTAGTATAACATCATATCGTAAAAATCATCATTTCATTAGCATAATGTTATATTTCTATTATAACATTTCATCAAGTAATCATCATCTCATGTAATTCATACCGTTAACCACGTAGCACAACAGTTCATATAAGTGCTCGTAAAATAAACCACATAAGAGAGAGAGAAGATGATTCCTTTTCCGCATCCGCCGTATAGCTCCTGCAAAACACGTGCAACCTTATGTGTCCTTGATATCTCTTTCGTGGATATCGACGTCCCCGAAAACAGTCCCCATTTTGGGTTCCATAGCTATCAGAGGTAGGTGTATTACTCTAGCAATAATCAGCTACATCCCCACCGTGGCCATCGATTGAGGGGTGTGTGCAACCCAGCGCGGCGATCCATTGCGATCATAAATCCCACAATTCGTGAAGACAATGCATCGTCCCGCTAAAAACTCAAACCAAAAACCGCCAGCTGGACTCAAACACAAGCACATGAAATATATACTCACATGCTCAATCAAAGGAAAAGTATATCACACCGTACTAATCCAATCAAGTAGATATTTACTTTTAAATCACATAGTTATCCATTTCTATGCTAACTAACACACAAACACATTAGAGCATTAATATCAAGTCTCTAATACCCAAGTGTTCTTCATACACTTGAAAACGCTCGGAGGCTTAACCTCCATCAAAACTACCCAAATTTCATAGGATTTCAATATGTGATTCTCTATGTTCATATAAATCCATAATCGACTCCGTTGAGTCATTTCTACTCTTTTCAAACTTGAAGGCATAGAAGCTATTTGCATCATAGCCCTCTTATTATCCATTAGCTAATGTTCATGGCTAAGTTCTCGAGGTTAGCAACATTGTGCAACTGTGGGTAACCGGGAAATTACTCCCGCGCCCCGCGCGCCCTTGGATAGGGGTGCGCGTACGTGCAGATGCGGTGACATCCACTGCTCCCGTTCCACCCTCCCTTGTTTAGGGGAAGACGAAATCAAAAGTGCGGGAGGAGTGCTGTCGGAATAGCGCGTTGGAATGCGCCTCGGTTGCCTTTAGTAGATTTTGATCCAATATGGGAGCTTTGGGTTTCCCGCATCAAGTTATCCCTTGTTTAGGGGATACCAGGATATGGGAATGCATCATCCTTCCATTCCCATTCTCCCTTTTTTAGGGGAAAACGTGAAAGTGCAAGGAAGGAATGTTGCAGCGCCCCCACTATGGATTTTATGAAAATAGCCTTATGGCCTATCTCGGATCACTATGGGTGCTTTGGGTTTCCTACGTCAAGTTATCCCTTGTTTAGGGATACCAGACATAGGAAACATCACACCTTTCCATTCCCATTCTCCTTTTTTAGGGAGAACGTGAAAGTGCAAAGAAAGATGTTGCGAGGCCCCACCGATCCAAAATGTTTTAGAGTCGCCATCTTTATTTTAAGGAATAAATAAATAAAAACCAAAAAATAAAACCGTAGATAATGAAAACGGGTTCGAGGCTAAGTTACGAGTTGGGAAGGTGCTAGGCACCCAACTCGCCCTTTCGGTCTCAAAACGGTTTTTGGCTAAAGTATGCTTGTTGTTATATTAATTTAACAGATAAATAAAGCATTAACTGCCTACAAATACATCCATTACATCTATATTATTTACAGACTTGCAACCGTCTCTTTTACAAATAATCACAAATATACTTGAAAATATTTGGCCATAATAACGGCTACATTTAGTATTATTTCCTAACTAAATCCGGGCAACACAACTGCTTATATATTTACATTGGACCGGATTGGAAATAATACTTTTATAAGTAAAGACTTTAATGAATAAATAAAGCAAATAATTACAAATATATTTGAAAACATTTGGCAATAATAACGGCTATATTTAGTACTATTTCCTAACTAAATCCGGGCAGCACAACTGCTTATATATTTACATTGGGCCAGATTGGAAATAATACTTTTACAAAATGAAAGACTTTAAAATAAAATTTACGCATGCCTAGGGTGTGCTCGCCTGCTCTTCGTGAGAGGGAGTCTTTTTGTTGTTGTTGTGTGTTGTGTGAATTTGGGCGTGGATTTCTTGAAAGTTACTTTTGGCCTCTGGTTCAAGGCAGTAAGTAACCTGCTTGTGTTTGGTTGTTTGTTGGCTTGAAGTAGGTCAAATCGGCGTAATAACGGCTTATTTCTGATTTGCCTTTTAAATCGGGCAGAGCAACCGCTTTTTCCGTGATTTTTGGACCGGGAAAAAGAGGATACCTAGTCGGGGGCTAAGGTTCACTTCTACCGGTTGGTTTTGTGTTTGGAGGAGGTTTGACAGAGTTTCGAGGCTTTTTGAGGTGATCGCTCACTATCTCACATCGCTCTCTATTTCTCCAGCGTAACGATAACGCGGAGAATTTTATCGAAAGAATTATGTGCTGAATGATCGACTGAGAGCCTCTATTTATAGGCTGAACTGAGGACTCAGAAGGAATTAAATTTCCTTCTTCACGCTTCATCCGTTTGTACATTGCGCAGGAGAATTTGTATTTTACGGCAAATGAAGGTGCACTGTTTGAAGAAACTGGGCGTAATATACTAAACTGGGCGCCATGCCCATTTTGCATGGTGGCCATGCCCATTTTGAAACTTCGCAATTTTTATGCACTTTGGTCCCTACAGCTCGGCCCTTTTGCGCATCCTCGCTTGTCCTTTTGCACTTTTGACCTCAGAATCCTTGACATTTGTTAATGTTTTAACAGTCTTGATATTTTATGTCATGTCACATACCAGGGGTACGAAATTAGGGTGTCTACAGCAACCCAAAAATCCATACCTTCCCAACAAAATCCCAAAACATGGTTTAAAGGTCAACACTTAACATTTAGAGTCAACCATCACATTTCAAGCATGTATCTCAAGATAGCATTTAATCAAACATGCTTTCATCCAAAATAACCATTTATCTAAACAATATGTAAATTCATCTAGCATGTTCATAACCAACATGTAAATTCATCTAACATGCTCACAACCTCAAACTCATGAATTAGAGTTGAACAACATACTCTTCTATACATGAAAGTCAACATATTCCATGAAAGTCAAATGTTACATTTTTATCATTTAATCTATAGTGATAATTCATTTTTCATGCTCACAACCAAAAAGAAAGGTTCATCAAGTATACTTCCAAACCTTAAACCTATAACATGTGTGATTCCAACATCTCATAACATTCCATAAAATTCTCCAAAAATCATTCATATCATCAATAACCCATTTGCTACATAACATATAGTCAAACCCTAATTTTTAGGAATTCATGGCCATCATGCTCAAAGTCCAAACTCACAAGATGAGGTTCAATAATAGACTCCATCAAACATAGAAAACATCCTATTCATGCTTCTAATAAGTTCACCCATCAAAAATCCAAAACTCAAAATAAAATCACACACAATATACATGTATACTCATTGACCTCAAATAGCAAGTCTCTTTGTTTTCCTTAGGGTCAATGAGCACAAAATCCATAGAAGAAGGATTGTAGTAGCTTACCTAGCTTGAGTGAAAACTCGAAAGAATCGAAATCCGATTGGTGAAGTTATTCTACTCGTCAAGGGCGTCAAGAATCCGAAGTTTGGAGGCGATCCAACGGTCGGATCTCCATGGATTGGAGGAAGAAGAAGCTAGGGCTTCAAAGCCCCCATGGACTCCCACTCTTTCTCTCACTATACGTATGATGAAGGGATGAGAAATGAAAGAAATTGCTACATTCTCTAAGTGGTTTGGGTATTTATACCTCTACAAATAAAGAGGGCACAAAGGGAATTTCCTTTGTACAATTAGTGATCATTATATGTAATCAACCTCTAATCAAATCTTAATTAACTCCCCAAACATGTTAGGACATGATTAGGACTAAGTATGAGGGTTAGGAATGGTTTAGAGGGGGTTTAGTAAGGGTAGGATAGAATTGCACATCAAAAATCCAAAACAGGGACAAGCTGATTCAGAGCACCACGCGCCGCATGGTGCCCTCCCCATGTGACCGCATCCCTTCCGAATACACCACATCCAATTTCGCAATCCTCGCCGGTTACGGTCCTTCCCGCATGCAACCGCAAGCCTTAAAGCTTCGAAATGGCCTATAATTGAACCTCCCTTAAAGTCCTCAAACACTTAGCTAAACCAAACAAGTCTCAAACCACCTTCAAAGTAGGTCCAGACTCCCACAAACAACTCCCGAAACAACCCGGAGCGAAACCAAAGCAAGGTGCAACAACTTGCTAACGAAACGACGAATGAGACCACGAACCGACGGACAACAACCCAAGATTATAAACACTTAAAAATGCTATTGAATAGAATTGAATTTCTTCTCAGATGTTAAACAACAAATAGGAGAAATGAGCTCCTGAAAGACGAGACGATCACACGGCTCAATCTCAAACTACGCGATAAGGAGAATTGTTATCCTCGAAGCGTCAAAACCTCACAAGACTTAAAGTATGCATCCAAATAGAAGTATAACACATCTAAACATGTTAATCAATCATCATGTAAAGATCTAGGACCAAATCGAGGTCAGGAACACAAAACGCAAGTAAACTCTCAATCGCGTCGCTTTCCGACTATCGTCGAGTTACGACTTGTGACTTTAGCAAGTCAACAACTATAGGGCATCTCTTAATAGTATTTTGGTCTTAATGTGATCTCTCATACACATCTAGACTCTCTCAAAACCCAAACAAACAATCAACCAAGGAAGAAATGCGAGCATTACACGTAATTCAAGCTAACCGGAGATCGGGGTATTACATAGCCCTAGTCAATTACCTAGCTGTTTTATAATATAGACTAGTATTCTTGCCCGTGTCGATGACATGGTGCCAGTTTGAGAATTTATCAATAAATGAAGCAGATATTGTAGAAATGAATTAATATTTACTTATAATTTGTATGGGTTGGATATATGTACAATACAGTCTACACAACGAAAAGGGGAGAAAACCCAAATACCTAACAAAATAAAACATTTTACTTCGATATTTATTTCATAAGAAAAACAAGAAATAAATATTTTAATTGTAACTACTATTAAAATACGAAAATAAAATTTTATTGTTTTCTCAATAACGAAAACTCAATCTTCTTCTTCTGGAGGTTCTTGCTTAACAACAATAGTTGGTTTAGAAACATGAGATGCAATAACTTTGTATGTTATTTCTACATACACATGACACAAAGAAAATTCAAACACCTTCAGTTAACCAAATTTTCTGCTTCATCTGCAAAACTCGAATCCTCCCACATATTATCATATAAAATCTAGCAGGCAAACAGAGATGCATTTTTGATCAAAATTAATCAATCCTAAAAGCTAAAAAAATGACAATTAAATAATTAGAAACCAATTATACCCATGTCCCAACAAACGAAACCACAACAATGAGAAGATGTGTAGTATTCTATAAAAATAAACTTGTGCCCGTGCCGATGGCACGGTTCCACTATGAGCATGATCAATGTATGAACCGAGCATAATGAAAATAAATTAATATATCCTTAATGTAAATTACACACCAACATCCTGAAAATTAAAGAAATAATATATTTTATTAGCCTTAAAAGTTTATAACTCATCTTAAAAGAAAATTTATAACTTATTTTAAAAGAGTATAATTAAGCATCAAAAAACATTCTTTCTCTCTCACACACACACACCAACCTAACACATGTTAATCGAAATAAACTTAAAAATAAAAATCTTCGCAAACAAAAACCACAAAATAAATTGAATAAGACAGAGTGAACTAACAAAATACTATTTTGAAATCGAAATCACAAAGATTTCAAACCAATAAGGGAAACTAAACACAACTTTTAAGAAAATAAAGAAATTAAAATACAAATATTCAAAATTACAAAAGTTGATTACAAAACTTAAAAACAAATTTTTTCAGAAAAAAAATAAATTGATTCAGTTAATTACGATAAAAATAATAAAATAAAAATAAAAATATTTAAAATTAGAAAAATTAATTACAAAACTGACGAACAGTTTTTTAATTAAAAAAATCTAAGCCATACATAAATTAAATTGGGATTTGGTTGATTATGATAGCAATCAGTTAAAAAACTACAACTAAATATTTTTAAAACCGTAAATATAATTTTATTATTAATGAACTACTAAAAATATTATTTTCTTAAAAAAATTGACTTTCAAACGGGGCCTCTTTGCCCAGAACAGAGGGATTAATTAATAATTTGTATACAAAATTGCGGGCCAGAAAAACGTACCGAACAAAAATTAAATTGATTAAGTTAATTAAGATAACAGTTA
Source organism: Codonopsis lanceolata (assembly GCA_013146195.2). NCBI lineage: Eukaryota > Viridiplantae > Streptophyta > Magnoliopsida > Asterales > Campanulaceae > Codonopsis > Codonopsis lanceolata. The sequence continues at coordinate 100,397,883 of CM028380.1, read as the reverse complement.
AAAAGAAAAAAAAATATTTCAAATTACAAAATTTATGATTTTTTTTTTAAATTTATTTGTATACGAAATTACGGGTTGGAAAAAAATTAAATTGATTAAGTTAATTACGATAGCAATTAAAAAGAAAAAAATACAAATACAAATTTTCGCAACCATAAAACTGTAAAACCGTAAAATATTAACTATAAAACCGTAATATCTAATTTTCGCAGTAAAAGAGTGAATCTCATAGAAACTTATGAATAGACAGAGAGGAGGAGAGAGAAAGAGATATAGAAGGAGTTAGAGATAAAAGGATTGTAGAGATAAAATATAGATGTAAAAAAAACGTGATAAAAACAGTTGAGATTGTAAGATTAAATCATGACTAGTAATTGTGTTTGGTAAAAACCAATCCTAATCGATAATTAGCTTTTTGTAACAGACTAACCTCTTTTATATTATAGATAAGGAATGTGGCACCCTAGCCATTCGTTGCTTGTGTTCATGCATTCATATTACTTGTGAGCATGTTTACATAGTTTATAAATGTTTTAGAATCATTCATAAGTCATTCATGAAGCTCTTAACATGTTTAGATTCATGTATGCATGCTTGTTGAATCGCCGGTTCGATTGCTTGTTTAGTTCTCCTTCTTTCCCTCCTTCGTTTTGATTGTTCGAGTGTTGTTTGAGGGTGCTTGTGATGAGCTTTAAACTCATTTTTGTTGGGGTTTGAAACCCCCTTGATTTGGCTAAGTGTTTGGGGGTCTTTTAGGTTGAGTTTTGAGCCAATTTGGGTCTGCCGGGCTTGCCCTCGCAAGGTAGAATGACCTTGCCCCCGCAAGGTAACCAGAAAATGGAGTGTTGAGCATCCAGGTAGGATGCGGTCGCAAGGGTAGGGGGACCATGCGACCGCAAGGTCCCCCGAGACTGGCCGCCTGCTTGATTCTGAATTTTACACCCAAACCCCTATCCAAAACCTTTTCTAAACCCCACCTAAACCTCCCTAACCCTCCTTACTTATGTCCTAACATCTCTAACAAGTTTTAAGGGTGGATTAAGAAAGCTTTAGTGATCAATTAAGTCACAAAAATCAGATTTTAAGAGATCGACCACAATGTCATGACACTTGTCCCACTCAGTTTTTAAACCAATTTAAGCCACAATCTGAGAGTTTGACTCTCATTTCTCACCTTCACTCTCTAAAAACGGGATTCCTCTTCTCCAAGACTTTCCCATGGCTTCTTGAAGCTATCTTCTTGGTCCTCCATGATCCTTCACCCATTTCCTCAAGCCACCTCTATAAGAAGTGTAGAGCTTGAAGAGTAGATCATTTCCTTCCGAACAGATTTCTCATTTGCTTTCTTGGGTGTAGAATACATGTAAGTTACTTCTCTTCTTCTTCTTTTTAGTTCTCATTGACCCTAAGGAAACAAAGCTTATGATGTTTGAGGTCAATGAGGACACATATATGCTTCCTATGCCTTCTTCTTGTGTTTTGAAAGTATGAACTTGCTAGGAGCATGTATAGGAGGATTTTATGCTTAGTAAAGTTTATGATACTCTTTCATCTTGTCTATTTAAGGGTTTGAACATGTTAGAAACATGCATTATATATATTGATGGAAGTGATGTTATATGAGAATGCCCTAATTTGAGCCTATATGATATGTTGTGAAGTTGTTATGTGTTCTATCCTCAAATTTGGAACCTATGATGAATATGGATCACATTACAATGCCTTGATGAATTTATGACCTAGATGAACTTAGTAATGGCCTAGGTTGAGTTATGAAGCACATAGCTTCAATTACCCGAAATTTGGAATTTTTAGTAAAGACTCAACGGAGTCGACTCTAGGGAAGATTTGAACATGTTAAACTCTAATTTCAATCCCTACGAAGTTTGGACACCGTTTGGTCGAGTTTACTCAATTTTAAGTTGAGTTTAATTATGTGCATTTGAACCCGTTGTGATTATTTGGTTATGAGCAATTAATTGCCTTGACATGAATTATTGTAGAGATTTATACCCTACTTGGTCGGTCGAGTTCGCTCTTGTCGAATTCGATCATTATTTGGTCTTGACGAGTAAATATCTACTTGTGCATTGCATTAAGTCCAGCTGGCACTATTTGGTTTGATTTTTATGTCAGGGTAGGACGATGCATCGCCTTCACGAATTGAGAGATTCGTGCTCGCTATGGATCGCCGCACACTGGACCTCACACCCCTCCATTGTAGGCCGCAATGGGGAAGTAGCCCCTTTGCCGTAACAATACGCAAGGCCACCAGTCGCTATTAGCCGGCGGAGTTCTCGGTATATCGATGCGAAGTCACGAGCATCGTAGTCACGATATTGGGTTAACAAACTTTTGCAGAGAGCTACTGAAGCGGCCGTGCCTATATCATATCCTACTTGTATGATTTATTTCGCACTTATGTGAATAATGTGCTAAGTGCTATATGAAGAACATGAGCCATAATTGTGATAAATGATAAATACCATGCTATAACATGAACATGCATTTTTAGTAACTTACTAAGTCTTTTCGACTTACCCTATTTGTTTGTTTTGTTTTCCTTAGATCCGAGCCGAGAGACGGTTCACGCTAGATTCGCCATACCGTGTTTGGTTGCTTGTGAGCTCAAGGTTGCTCTTTTGGGACTTTTGTAGTTAGACTTTTATTTTGGCAAGGACGTTGGGAAGCAAGTCATCTAGACTTGACTTTGGGGTTTTTGTTGTTGTAGTAAACTTAATGACTTGATACTTATAAATCTTTTGTATGCCGACTTATATGTCGAGCTTGTTTATATGTTAATGGTTCACTACATTTTCTTCCGCTAACACTCTTTTAAATATTATTGTTGTTGTTGTCTCCGGCATGTTGTGGCCGTTGAGGTTTTTATAAGCATGTGTTAAAATTGTAGGAGTAGTTGTTGGGTTCGGCTGTAACGTCGCCGCGATGACTTGTTTAATTTAAGTTATTTTCCCCGCCAAGTGTAGCCGAGTTGTTATTTGTATGCGATGTTGCGCCACATGAATTTTATAATCCTACTTGCGCATGCTTACTTATGTATATTTGGGCGGTCCGACTTTGGGATTTCGCATTGGAACTGGTCGGGTCGAGTGCCACGCTTGGTATCATAGCTATAGAGTTAGGCCGTCGGCCAGATAGGTTCCATGGCCTAGGTGGGTTGGTTATTTGTGTGTTGATTCTAACAATGTCGAGTGAATTCTTGTAGGGGTTCGATGGAGAATCCTAGGGATGGCAATGGCCGTGGTAGAGGTAGGCCCAGAGAGAGGTCCCACGAGCTCGAGGCCGAGGTACCGCCGCCACGTAATCCCGTGGGTCCGATATGGCGCGTAGTTACACCGTAGGGATGGCTTTCCGGCAGGGGCAGCCGTGGAGGTCAAGCCGGGGAGCACCACCACCACCTCGACAGAGGAAGTTGTACCACCACCGAGACCGAGGAATGACACCACTCTTCTAGAGAGATTCCTTAAGCCGAAGCCTAGTACATTTCTTGGGGAGCCGAAACCTAGGGAGGCCGAGTTGTGGATGGAAGAGATGATCAAGGTACTATCTATGTGGGATGTACCGATGAGGAGAGAGTCATGTTAGCGACATTTAAGTTTAAGGGAGCCGAGCATTGGTGGAATGTGTTGAAGGAAAGCCGAGATTCAGCAAGTTCCTATTACTTGGGCTAATTTTCAAAGGGAGTTTAAAATGAGTATGTGCCTGATGTAGTTCGCAACAAAAGGGAGAAAGAATTTTATGATCTTGAGTAGGTAGCATGATCAGAGCGGAGTATTCCAGTTCACCGAATTGAGCCGTTATTGCACGTATTTGATTCCTACCGGCACTGAGGACACATAAGTTTGTTAAGGGTTGAGAACTGAATTTAGGAAGCAAATTCTAGCACTTAAGCTCACTGACATCGGAGTGCGCTTGATCGAGCTTATGAGGTGGAGCAGATATTGAGGAGCACCGAGCAAGAATAATTCGGGTAATGCACGCATGTACTACCGTAACACTAATCGTGAAATAATTCAGTGTAATGTAAGGGATACCAAGGAAACCGTGATAGAGAGGTGGAGGCCAAGGTAGCCACGCCGGGAAGCAGGCAACAATACTTCTTCTTCTCGTGGGCAACAAGGACAGAGGGAGTATGACTTGCGCTATTGTCAAGCTAGGACACAGCTGATTGGTGTTGGGCAAAGCTTGGAAAGTGTACTCTTTGTGAGATGGTACTCATTTTAGAAGGAGTGCCCGAAAGTCGGGCAAATCAACCGGAACGGCTCACCGAGCCAAGAGAAGTGTAGATGGGAAACCCAAGGTGCAGGTCGTGTGTTTGCGCTGATCACGCGAGGTTCGTGGGGTCACGACAGGATAGGAGGTACTCTTTTCTATATTTGATCATAAGGCTCGAGTTCTCATAGATCCGTGGTCTTCACATTCTTATGTTGCCGCACTTTGTTGAGAATCTATGTGTACCGCCTCAACCCTTTGCCATATTTGCTTGAAGTGTCTACCCCGCCGGGAATATATGCTCGCATCCAAGTGTTTAAATCTTGTGATGTATTGGTGGGTGACCACACTTTGCATGCGGACTTGGTAGTTCTACCTATACGTGATTTTGATGTGATTCTTGGCATGGACCGGTTATGTGCTTATCATGCTTTAGTTGACCGCCATAAAAAGCGGGTTACTTTTTCTATGCCTGTGTGCCCGAATTTACATTTTGGGTGATCATGCATCAAGTGGTTTGCATTTTATTTCTCGCTCTAAGGGCTAGAAAATTATTGTCTCAAGGGTGTACGGGTTATCTTGCATGCGTTGTTGATAAGAAGAAGTCTTCACGAAATTAGAAGAGGTTCCGGTAGTATGTGAGTTTCCCGATGTATTTTCTACCGACCATGCTATGCCACCCGACATGAGAGATAGAATTTTGTATTGAGCTTATTCGGGACTTCACCAATTTCTAAGGCAATCGTATAGATGCGCCATGAGCTTAAGGAGTTGAAAATTCAGCTTGCAAGAACTCCTAGAGATTGGCTTTATTAAACCGAGTGTCGCCTGGGGCGCACCGGTCTTATTTGTGAGGAAGAAAGATGGAGTTTGCGGTTATGCATAGATTATCTGAATTGAATAAGGTGACCATTAAGAATAAATATCCACTACCCCACATTGATGATCTTTTTGACCAATTGCAAGGGTCGATTGTGTATTCTAAGCTTGATTTGAGATGGGGTTACTATCAATTGAAGGTTAGAGAGGAAGACATTCCAAAGACGGCCGCACTAGATATGGGCACTTTGAATTTGTAGTGATGCCGCTTGTTAACAAATGCACCGCCGTGTTTATGGATTTGATGAATCGTGTCTTTCATAGCTATCTTGATTGTTTCTGTGGTAGTCTTTATTGATGACATCTTAGTGTATTCGAAATCTCTGAGGAGCATGAGAAACACTTGAGGATTGTCTTGTCTATTCTTCGGGAGAAACAACTTTATGCTAAGTTTAGCAAATGTGCCTTTTGGCTCGAGGAAGTATCATTTTTGGGGCATATCATTTCTAGCCACGGATAGCCGTTGATCCTTCTAAGGTTGAAGGTGATGAATTGGAAGAGACCTAGTTCGCCATCGAGGTTCGAGTTTCTTGGGTCGGGTTATTTACCGAGATTTATCGAGGGATTTTCTGATTGTGACTCCTATGACTAGATTGACACAAAAGAATATGCCATTTGTTTGGAGCGAGAAATGCGAGGCTAGTTTCCAAGAGCTTAAGAAGC
>CM028380.1:100366012-100392008 GCA_013146195.2 Codonopsis lanceolata | reverse complement strand
GGTTTCAGGCGATTTAAATTTTGTGTCATTTGGAGCTATGAAGAATATTTAGCGAATTTTCTATGATAGACACACATTGTAAGTCATAGCAGAGAATCCGATTTGTGACATGAACTTGGAGGTGATGTATTTTGATTATAGATCTGAATCGAATGATTCAAAATGGTAAATAATACCTTAAAATGTCTATTTTCTAAATATGTATGGAACACAATAATTGAACTTGATAAGGTTTGTATGTTAATGATACATGAACTTCTATGTCTACTTGAGATTATGACAAAATGCATAATGGTTACATTTGTTTAGAATTGATTATTCCTTGTTGATTGATAATATGACTTATAAAGCATATTGTGTATCTTTGATTAATGCATGCTTTAATCTTGAATACCATGAGGTTCAAATGAAGTATGGTTTGTGTACTTGGAAATTATGGTATGACGGGTTATGGTTAACCTAGAGTTTCACTAATAGGTGGAGATACAAACTTGATGAACTAGGGTTCTAATGAAACAAGAACCTAGCAATGACTTAAAGGAGAACATAGAAGGGATAGAAATGCATATAGCATTTGTACCCTTTTTGCGAATGAATTATAGTGAAGACTCAATGGAGTCGAGTTTAAGGAACGATTAAACCTTAAGAGGATTCGTGGTGCGATCCTACGATATTTAGAATCCATTTACTGGATTACTAGCTTTTGGAAATGGGTTGATTTAAGTGTACATTCATGGCACTTAGGATTTTAAAACTCATTATGAGCTCCTTGTGTGATTTAGTTATTATAGCACCACATGCATAAACGTGTGAATCCTTATTTGATTTCATGGCAAGTAAACATCTACTTGTGCATTATATATAAGTCCGTGTGGCATTTGTTGAGTTGTTACCTTGAAGTGGGATCTGCATCGCTTCACGAATTATGGGATTCGTGATTGCTATGTATGGCATCGAATACGGTTCACACACCTCCACCGTAGCCAGCGGGGGGATGTAGTTCCTTAGTCAACACTGTAACCAAAGGCGCATTGACTAGAACTATATGACCGGGAAAGGCTGCCCTTGAGGTGATACCGCTCGACACTTTGATACCACTATTTGGGGTATCACTCGCACAATATAATTAACAGTTGTGATTGTAGGAGCAATACAACGATAGTGATTCGGTATCTTCTCTATCCTTTGTGTGGCTTACTATGAGCACTTATGTGATAACAAAGTGTGTGTTGAACATGAGATCTTATTGACCATGTTTGTATTGGGTAATGTTCTTGAAAGACTTGATGTGTATAGATATATATATATATATATATATATATATATATATATATATACATACACACTTTCACAAGATGATTATATCTTTGTTTTGAATAACCTATGGTTGTGCAATCCGATCAAAAAACCATAGCAAAATTCTCTCTCTAGAATTTTCTCCCTCAAAATGCCTGTGGATTTCAGATTTGGCATGGTTGACCATGGTGATGTAGTCCTCCATCTGCCTCCTCTCCAACTACCAAGAAATCTTTGCTTTCGATTGTGTCTTCTTTTGCCTCCATCTTAACTATCTATACCTGTTATCCCCCCCTCTCCGTTTAAAGGAGAACCAACCTTGCGGCTAACTCCTGATCTGATTGCCTCTCTTTCTAAACCGTCTAACCTTACTTTAGTCGGAAAATTCTCTCATGGTCGTCCCTCTATGGAAGCTTGCCGAAAGGAGTTCCTTATTCGACCTTAGGTCAGTAGCTTCCCCTAGGGACACCTTGATCGTAAGCATGTTCTTATCCCATTTACCATGAGGCCGATTTCCAACCTCTTTTGGATTAAGGACCAATGGTTTGTTGGCCTTCCCTATGCGTGTCTTTAAATGGACTCCCCATTCCTACTTCCCCGACTGTGGAAAGCTCTATCGCCCGGCCTGTTCGCTTCTTCCCAACCTTCAAATCTTTTCTTTTAATAAGAATGCTCTTTTCTTGGCTAACATGATAGGTGTCGCTCACAATCGATAATCCCACCGGCAATTCTAACAAGGCCAAGTGTTGCTCGTGGTTTGATGCTGAAGTGACTCGAAAATTATTCCAATCGCATATGGATTGATCAGGGTCCACTGGATAGTTTCTATGTACCGATTGAGGCCGAGCTGCTCTTCCTTCATACTGCTCCATTTTGTCACTGCATAAGGACACTTTATGACCTCCTCTAAATTCTCCAACCTCGCAATGACAAAGTGGTGTGAAATTTTAGAAACTTTGCAAACTGCTCGCAATCTCGATTGTTGATTCTTATGTTAAATTTATATCCGACAAGACATTACATTAGTTTTATACTTCTGGCTAATCGGGCTGCAGATCGATTAGCGTGGCAACTGTGGTATAGAACTTTGCCTGTATAGTTTTTGTAGGACTTTTTCAGTTCACGAAGACCCTTTCTCGCCTTCACCTGAAGACCGCTCAAAGCTTAAGATCGGTAGACCTCGTGTCCACCTGACCGCTTCTACGTGTCCTCTCCAGTGAAGCTAGCCGGATTAATTCAAACTTATTCCCATATTATTTGAATTAATCCAAGTCATTCCCTCGACATGTCAAGCCGCCGAAGCAACTTTCCGAAAAGCAGAATACTTTTCGCCCCGATCAAAGGAAAGCGTAAAAGCGCATCGCCCCTTTTCGTCATCTCTCGATCTCGACACCAAATCGCCCACCTTTTTGAAGATCTCGAAATGATTATTCGCTTCTAGATATTCTGGAAGACGAAATCCTTGACGACAAATCCCCATGCATTTAATGCATTTATGAATAGAGTCGTTGAAGTCTTCGCCCTCCAACGGATTCTTTTGAAGTGCACCTCGCTATTAATACCGCCATTGAAGACTGAACAAACAACGTATGTAATCAATCGAACACTTAAAGAATTGCTCTCAATCTACACAACTCCAAGTCTTTCGCCCAAGCATTCAATAGATCCTCAACAGATCTAGAAGTCCTCGCCAACAACAAGAAGTCGCTATCAACATTTATTGCTTTATTCTTCTTGTTGTTAACTTCCATTAACTATATTTTCGCATCTAATTAAATATCTTGTATTTACGATATTTAATTCCCTAGACCCAAACACAAGTCAATATTTTGTACACGATCCATTAGGGATATTCTTTGTAATTGATCTAAGTGGAAAACATAGTGCACAATTTAAATCCAAGGTTGATCGCCTTGGTGGTGGACGTAGCACTCATTATAGTGTGAACCATCCCAAAATACTTGTGTTATTTCCACTGCTTTGTCTATTTATTTGAACCGCTTAGTTTCATTGTTTATATTATCCATTTCAGCAGTAACTTAAGTAACTGTAAAAGGTCTACCGTAGTCCTTATCTAGCACTCGAACAATTTCTTTGAAGGTCTTCCGCTACTTGATTCTTTTCATAGATTGCAAGTAACTTTCAAGGAACTTACTTAAAAGTTTTAAAGTGTTAATAAGCTATTCAACCCCCCTTCTAGCTTATTATTGTGCTCATTGGGACCCACATTGGTATCGAGCCTTACTCTTCAAAACAAGTTTTTCCAAGATTAAACTCTTGAGAGATACGACATAATGGCACAAACACACTATATGCCGCCTACATCTAATGCTAACCACGTCCCAATATTGGACGAAGGTCATTTTGATGTATGGAAGGATAAAGTAATGAGATTCATGAACTCTATTGACAACAAGTTATGGAAATGTGTCACGCAGTCAACATGTACCAATGAAGGCAAATCTTCTAGCCTCCATCGCGGGAACCCCGCAGGTTCCTAAAGAAGAATCGAATGGACAGAGGACGATAGAAAGTCGGTAGAACTTGACAAAGAAAGCAATCAATATAATCACCAAATTTCTCTAGACACAAGCACCTACCAAAGAAGTGATTCGATGTACAACCGCGAAAGAGATGGGAAGCTCTTGTAGAATACTTGAAGGAGACCAAGACACAAGAGACAATAGAAAATATACATACATCCAAAAGCTTGATTCTTTCAAAAAGGATCCTAAGGAAACCTTGAGACAAGCATACGATCGATTCAAGAGGTAATAAATAGTTGCTTTTCTCTTGGTAAAACGTATGACAAAAAGGAAATGAACATGAGGTTTCTAGGCTCTAGGTAGCTTATGGCATGTGAAGACCACTCGCTATGAAAGAATCTAAGAACTTAAACGAGATGACTCTTCGTAGTCTCTACGCAAGTTTAAAGGTTTATGAACTTGAAGTTAATCAAGCTCTCTAGAGCAAGACAAACAGCTTCGAACTGCCAGCCTATGGTCCAAGAAGAAATCATTGTTGAAAACAAACCTTCTACTTCTTCCAAAGGAAAATGATTTTTTATCCGATGAACAATTTGCTATGTTTGTTAAACTTTTCAAAAATTTGCAAAATATGGAAGGAAGAACACTCACCAACAACCTTTCAGAAGATTGGTGAAAGCTCATCTAAGGAAGAGCTTGTGTGTTATAACCAGAAAACCTGGTCATTTTGCCTCAAAATGTCCTAAGCCAAAATTTGAAGCATACCGAAACCCACTTTAGAAAATTTCAAAAACAAAAGGGTATGTTGGTCAAGACATAGAAGACAAACAAGTTGCTACATGGTTTGAGACCGATCTGTAAGAGGAGGAAGAGGATTGTGAGCAAGCTAACATATGCTTAATAGCTCATGATTCATGTCCTACCTATGACTCAAAATGAAGTTGTAGTTTCACCAAGTCCTTGGACAAAAATGAAACCAACAAAGGATAGTTTCAAGAAGGAAGAACTTCTCAAGGATAATCAGATATGCTTGAAGAATTTAATTCCTTTAGAGTAGCCTATGTTAAACTGCCAAGAACTCGAGAAACTCACACCGAGAAATCTTTGATGGCAACTGAGATTCAAACTCTCAATAGTCACAACAAGAGAGTATCAAACCGAAGGAAGAAAACAAATTTCTTCATGACAAAATTGACTGTCTGACCGAGCACATCAAAGGACTTGACCTAGAGAAAATTGCCTTGCAAAAGACAATTGACTCTGAATAGCTCCAAGGATGCATTTGAAGAAATCCTTACAAGCCAAAAATCTAGCAATGATAAAAGCATAGATATTCAGATGTGTCTCTTCCGACAATCTCTTCTACCAAAGAGAAAGGTGAATCCTCCAAACCGCTAATGATATATCTTTCTCTAAACGTACATTTGGAAATATAAGGCAAGGCCTTGGTTACTCAAGTGTCCCTTATGCTTACCCTAAAGCTCGTAAAGGAAAAGCCAAAATGAATGATTCAAATGAGAAACCCGAGAAGGCTGCAACGGTAGAGAAAGTGAAGCATCGGCAAATCAACTATGCCAAGGCAAAGTCCGCCGACTAAGAGACCTACTAAACCCTACCGGTAACTATCAAGTTTGTCTATGAAACAGTAAAGTCAAAAGCTATCTGAAGGTAAACTTAAAGGTATTTTACCTAATCCTCCCTGAAAGATTTTGACGTAAAGCTAAAGCTAAGTCTCATGGGTAACCTACCTAGGAAGATCTCAAAGAAACCACTAAGTTTACCGTCAATTGGGGCCGGCTAAAAAGGACCCACTATTTCTGAGACAATGCAAGAGGAAAGACAATTGATATGGCTCAATTACTGTAGAAGTCTCTCCATCAACAAAGTTTCTCTAGTAAGTGGTTTAAAGCACAATCTTCTCGAGCATATCACAATTCTCGCGACAGGACTTCTATGCCAATTCAATTCAAACCGCTCATCATCAAATCGTGAATCATGCCCACAATACCGACCGGCAATAGACAAGGAAACGCCTATGTCGTGGACTTAAATCTTCTAGGAGATTCTCAACCTGTGTCTAGTAGCCAACAATGTTCGCGACAATACCGGCTATGGCACAAGCTGCCTCGCCACCTCAACTTCAAGCACTCTCCAAGCTCTCCAAAAATGGGCTTGTCAAAGGTCTACCTACGTGTTCCGCCGATCATGACGTAAGTAAAGCTTGTCAACTAGGAAAACTTTCCAAGTCTTCCTTCAAAAGAAAGTCTATTGTCAACAAACGCACTCTTCAACTTCTCGCATATGGATCTCTTTGGACCTATTACAACAACAAGATTTCGAGACAAGTACACACTTGTAGTAGTTGATGACTACTCTAGATTCACTTGGATTGAAACTATGACATCTAAAGATGAAACGTATGATCTAGTCATCGCACTTTTTAGAAGACTTCAAACTCAAAAGCTTGAAGACATTTGTGACATAAGATCGACAACCAATCAATTCAAAAACAATGGTGTAGAAAAGTACCGCGATGACCATGGATCGGCCACAACTTCTCTCTCGCCGCATTCTCAACAAAATGGTGTAGCTGAACGGAAGAACGTAACACCGATTGAAGCGGCTAGAACAATGCCGCGTAAGCAACTTCGAGTATTTCTCGGCGTAAGCTAATACCGCTTGCTTTACCCAAAATAGATCCCCGTAAACAAGTTTCATAATAAACTCCATATGAAATATGGAGAGGAAGATCCCCAAACATAGGATTTCTTAAAATCTGGTCAGAATGTTTTATTCTTTATAATGGAAAAGAGTATAGAGGAAAATTTGATGCAAAATCGACGAAGGAATTTTTCTGGGTATTCCAAACATTCAAAAGCATTTCATTTTCAAGAAATCTAACTTAAAAATCTTAGAATCAGGCATGTTTCTTTTGATGAATATGACTTGTTAGAGCCTAGAATGGTTCAACGCGTTAATGATTCCTAATGATGAGACAGTACAAATACAACATCTACTTCTACTCCCATCGAAATCCAAGAACGGCAACCCATGAATACCGATAACTCCTTCACCAAGAGACGAGACCCTACCGATAATTTAGATAACAACTCATCTTGCTGACTTTGAACCCATCTCTCTTCGCTTTACCCTGCACCTTTACGCATCTCATCCTTCTTGTTCACCGTAAAATGAAGTTTTGAAGACTCTATTTCTTCCTGAACTAGATTTTGGTGAATCTCCTTCTCAACCAACTCCGCACTCTTAAGGGAAGAATCCACCGTGCAGGACTTCCTCCAACTATATTGAAGCAAGAGATCATCCCATTTCAAATCATTGGTGATCTCAACTCAGAGTTCAGACAGAAATAAGGTTCGAGAAGAAACTTTGTTTGCTTATGCATTTGTATCTGAACTCGAACCAAAGAAGATTGATGAAGCTATCAAGATCATAACTGGATTGAAGCTATGCAAGAAGAAATGAACCATTGAAAGATGTAAGGTGAGCTTAGTTCAAAGACCGACTTATCATCCAATACATCGGCAATCCAAGTGGGTATTCAAATAAAAGAGATGAAGATGGAAATGTCAATTTAAACAAAGCTAGATTGGTTGCTCGTGCTACCGACAGAAGAAGGAATTGACTTTGATGAAACGCTTTTGCTCCTATTGCTAGACTAGAAGCAATCGCAATCTTTCTAGCTTATGCCTCGCTCATGGACTTTAAAGTGTATCGATGGATGTTAAGAGTGCCTTTCTGAATGGTGATCTTCAAGAAATCAGATACGTGAACATCCTCCGTGATTTGTCATCTCGCACAACCGACCACGCCTACCGACTCAAGAAAGCTCTGGCCTCAAGCAAGCTCCTAGAGCTTGGTATGAAACTCTATCCAAGTTCTTAATTGAACAAGGATTCGTGAGAGGAAGAATCGACACTACTTTATTCATCCTCAAGCACAAAGGCCATTCTCTCGTACAAATCTATGTGGATCGACATCATCTTTGGATCAACTAACCAAAGCCTATTGCAAAAGATTCGAGAAGTCGATGCAAAGCAAGTTCGAGATGAGCATGATGGGTGAACTTACCTATTTTCTAGGATCAAGCAGATACAACAGATTTCAGACGGAATCTTCATCACCAAACCAAATACGCAAAGGAACTAATCAAGAAGTTTGGTCTTGATTCAACTCAGCTGTGATTTGAAACTCCAATGTCACCGACGCCATCTTGACAAAGATGAAAAGGGAAACCAAGAGAACATGACCAAGTACCGAGGAATCATAGGTTCACTTCTTTACCTTACCGCTAGTAGACCGACATTATGTTTGTCAATGCTTGTGTTTGTGCTAGATTTCAGTGCATCCAAAGGAGTCACATTTGCTTGTCGCCAAACGTATCATCGATATGTTTCAAAAAACAACAAATCTAGGGTATCCGTATTCAAGAAAATATCTTAAGTTCCCGCTTTTCAAACTCGATATTTTTCGCCTTTAAATGTCCTTGAACCGTCATTTCCAAACTTTACGAAACCCTCTGAACATAAACTTTTTTTTTCTCTCTCTCTCGAGTAAACTACTTTTCTCGCAAATTCAAGTTCTTCTTCTTGGTTCTTCTTCTCATCTTCACATAATGGTGGTACGCTTCTCTACTCTACTCGTAATTTTCTATGTAACGTTTGCTCGCATTTCATTATCAACCTAAAATCCTTTTGGAATTCAAACGGTCATTTTCGAGTTTATAAAGTGATTCGCCATTGTTTTTCTTACAAACTTGAATATTAATCAAATGCTTTTGTTTATTCATTGTTCATTCTTATGAAAACTTATGTTATGCTTTTCTCAAGTGTGGTTTCTCTAAACATTCTAGGGTTTCAAGTTTTTGTCAAAATTTCAATTTATTTTGGAAAACTTTGAAATTCTACTTGTTTAGATGTCTAGAAGAAAAGCCCTAATTTTTATTTTGTTTTTTCTTTTCAGCAAGAACTCAAAATCAAAGCGATAAAATGGGAAGGCTTTGACCCCGAAAATGTCATTCCTCCCAATTCGAACATAAACCTCCCAGATATCCCATCTATCCCGCCGCTCATGACATTATTGTCGCTTGGACCCGGTAAGCTATACATTCCGGCATGTGCATTGACCTTCGCCGATCCATCAACTCTAGTTGTTTGCCGCGGCCAAAGCTTGCGAGGATATGGACGCCTCTGATTCTCTCGCCTCTTATGCCTCAACGATTAAAACTACAAAGATCTTCCCGCGTAAGAATTTTATCAACGAATGGAGCTTATGAACTGATCGCTCTTCGCGGGTGGATTCGAGGCCGCCCCATCTCGCCACCGCCAAATCTATTTCCACCATCATTGGCGCACATTACGGAGGAGCTATTTCAAAGAACCCATGGTCGAGGCTTTACATGCCCGGGAAGCCATGAGGGAGAGACACTCTCCGGAGCCACAAGGAAAATGCTCCAAATTTGTTCCCCTCTGACGCCTATTGCACCGCCCACCTTTTAGACAAGGGGCTCCTATTCAAGAGTGGAGCGCATGACATGTTTATCGCCAACAGATCAACTCCAAACTGGTCAGATTTCTACAATCTACGCCTCAACCTGGGGCTCATCATTTTCGACGAGCTAAAGCAGCTGGTAGAGAAAGCCAAGAAAACCCCACTTGCAAACGCCCCTTCGTCAGCCGATCAATGCCCTTGAGGGATGATGCTAACATCAACTCTTCTTTGAAAGAAGATGAGTTGTATATAGTAGCCAAGGAGAAGCAACTCACAACCCTCAGCCAGCCAAAAATACACCGAATACGAGAACAAGCGCCGGATGCGTAAAGGTCTACCACGGCCTCTCTTGAAAAATGGCCAAGCCTCGCACCTATCTTGGTCACCCGCTTCAATATGGAAGCACATAGCGGCAAGCAAAGGTGACCTTCAAAAGGCCTCTCGCTAAATTTGACGATCAAGTGGCCACTGACCTCCATCTAAAGGCCAAAGGCCCGCCGATGAGGAGCGCAGCCGCTAAGGTCCAAAATAGCGGCCGTAATGCAGAGGCAAAGCCAAGAAGACAAGGCCTGAAGCGCACCTCCAACCGAAGAGGAGCAGCCAAATGGATCGGCGGAGATGAAGGCCGGAAGAAGAAGGCATCGTGCCACCCAGCCATTCCTCTCCTCCATCTACCCAAGCCAAGCCATCCTCTCACCCTCCTACCCAATCTAGCCAAACACCTTCACCATCCCCGCACTCCACTCCCAAACCAAAAACGAAGGAAACTTCAGAAAACCTTGAAGACCAGCCCACCGGCAGCCCCTCCAACCTCTACCGATGAAGAAGCCCTATACCTGAGCCTTAGTTCTATTCAAGCTGAGTCTATCCCTCAGAGGAGCCTCATAATCGTGAGAGCCTGTAACCCCAACTCCTCCTCCTCCTCACCCTTTAACTACTCACCCGACCCATCCACACCTTCCTCACCACCCCAATCCCAACCAACTTCTTCAACCACACCACGCCTTTAGACCTGGCTGGCCGCCAAGTTTCTCTTCGAACTTTCGTCAAGAGTGCATCTCTTCACCCCTTCTCATCAACCTCCTCAACCTTCTCAACCTCCTCAACCTTCCTTTCAAAAACCAAAATTCCTCTTCTACCCCTCGCTCTTCTTTCGGTTCTCTACCGAACCCATTCCCAATCCTCCCACATCTGAAAATTTAACACCGATATGGAACTGATTCCCCACCAACTCCACCTCCACCCTCCCCTATAACCCTATCCTCTTCCACTAAAACCATACCAACCCAAGACTCATCCTCTTCTCGCCTCCGTAACTCCCCATATCCAATGTACCCCATCAAAGCCTCAGACTCCGCCTCTCGCCGACACCATTCACATTGGCCAAGCATCTACTTCCCATCACCTACCAATGTGAAGTTTTGTCCCTAGCTAGATGCCATCTACCGGCGGCTAGGCGAGCTCACAAGCATATCTACCGCTGAAGTAGCTAACGGCCAAGGCCAACGACGGACCGCCACTACTCTTCGACAATTTCAAGAGGATGTCGAACTCGCTTTGGATAGATGCGAAACTTCACCGATGTCAAGATCAACATCAAGCTCAACGAGATGAAGGTTGCCGTATCATAGGCTCCATTTTCTACAGTTATTCCACGCCATCACTCTCCATCTCAGCCATACGGTCGTATTCTATTATGGAACTCAACAACCTCGCTCGCAACTCGCTCATGATATTATGAATGCCAATCGAGATCGTGATCCGCCATCACGGAGGAGAAGCAAATGAGATCTATCAACAGAATGCCGATGGAAGAGAACGCCGTCTTCGTGAAGAACTGACTACCGTTCTCGTTCCACCGCACCTCCGACCGATGCGGATGGACGAATATCAACGAAGAATGGAAGAGCTAGAGCGAGAAAGGAGAAAATGAGGCTGAGACAAAGGCAAAGGGAAAAGACCTTGGTAGCTTATGTATCTTTTCTTCCCTTTCCTTTGTATTTATCTTATTTTTGAAAACTTTGTTGAAATGTAACCATCTTGTTTATGAATACAGATGATTACTTGCTTTTTCAAAAAATTACTTTGTTTAAATTCTTGTTGCTTTATTGTTTATCTTAATTAGAATTTAAACACTCAGTTTAAATTTATTTAAACTGCTGCTAATCTGTGTGCTGTTCTTTGACTCTCTTATTCTTGTATGCACTTAGATTAGTCCCTTGCATTTGAGGTGTTATTCTGTTTGATAGAGGCATGTCTACCGATTACTTAATATATAAACTTTCTAAGACATGCTATTATCTATTAAATAGTTTGTTGTTAAAACCCTCATTTGTAGTAATGATGACCAGATATAAATAGGAGGAGATTGTTGATTCTTATGTTAAATTTATATCTGATCAGTACATTACATTAGTTTTATACTTCAGTGGCTAATCGGGCTGCGTATCGATTAGCGTGGCAACTGTGTATAGAACTTTGCCTTGTATAGTTTTTGTAGGACTTTTTCAGGTTCAGCGGAAGACCCTTTCTCGGCTTCACGGGAAGACTGCTCAAAGCTTAAGATCGGTAGACCTCGTGTCCGGTGATCGCTTCTACGTGTCCTCTCCAGCAGAAAGCTAGCTGGATTAATTCAAACTTATTCCCATATATTATTTGAATTAATCCAAGTCATTCCGTGACATGTCAAGCCGCCGAAAGCAACTTTCCGAAAAGCAGGAATACTTTTCGTCGAGCGAGCGAAAAAAGCATTCCCCTACTTCTCGCTTCATCTCTCAGATCTGACACCATATCGCCCACCTTTTTGAAGATCTCAGAAATGATTATCTGCTCTAGTTATCTGTGAAGACGAAATTCCTTGACTGACAGCCCCATGCATTTAATGCATTTATGAATAGAGCTGTTGAAGTCTTCGTCCTCTCCAACGGATTCTTTTGAAGTGCACCTGCTATTAATACTGCCATTGAAGACTGGAACAAATAAAACTGTACAGAATCAATCGAACACTTAAAGAATTGCTCTGAATCTACGCAACTCCAAGTCTTTCGATTCGGTGCATTCAATAGATCCTTAACGGATCTAGAAGTCCGTCGTCAACAACAAGAAGGCTGCTTATCAACATTTATTGCATTATTCTTCTTGTTGTTAACTTCCATTAAACTATATACTTGCAATTAAATATCTTGTATTTACAGATATTTAATTCCCTAGACCCAAACACAAGTCAATATTTTGTACACGATCCATTAGGGATATTCTTTGTAATTGATCTAAGTGGAAAATATAGTGCACAATTTAAATCCAAGGTTGACTGCCTTGGTGGTGGACGTAGCACTCATTCAAGTGTGAACCATCCCAAAATACTTGTGTTATTTCCTACTGTTTGTCTATTTATTTGAACTGCTTAGTTTCATTGTTTATATTATTCATTTCAGCAGAACTTAAGTAATCTGTAAAAGGTCTACCGGTAGTCCTTATCGGCAGACCTGGAACAATTTTCTTGAAGGTCTTCCGCTACTTGATTCTTTTCATAGATTACAAGTAACTTTCAAGGAACTTACTTAAAAGTTTTAAAGTGTTAATAAGCTATTCAACCCCCCCTTCTAGCTTATTATTGTGCTCATTGGGACCCACACAGACCCAGCAATCAAATCGGCTTGGATTCCCAAGGCTTCCATCCTTGTGCAAGCGCCTTCGGCTGCTACTGATAAGCCATCTGGTTCGGGATCTGACAAACCAAAAGATTAGGACAAGGTTGCGGTTCATGCTCCAGCAGCTTCGGAAACAGAGAAACCCCCAAATTCAGTGCAGATTGGCTCTCCTTTTGCTAAGCAGAATGCCACAGACACCATCTCCAATCATCAAGCATCTGTTTTAGTGGATTCTCTCGAAGACAGCCCTACTGCCCATGCCTATGCAAGTGGTGTGCAATCAGCCAAAGCTGCATCTCCCAAAACCCTTCGATTCAGGCGGCCAACACCACTCACTGTTCGGGTTCTCCCAGCAATAATAACCCTGATTTGTGTCCATCTAAAATCACAAGTAGCCCAACGAAAGTGCAGCCTCCTTTAATGAATGATGTCCATAAAACTCTTTCTTGTAATCTGAGCCCAAACTCCCCTCTTTCTTCTAGTCATAGATCTCCGTCTTGCTCTGGCTTGAGTCCAAATTCCCCTCCTTTCAATCCATCGCTTAACCAGCTAAATCCTATCCATCCTGCGAAAAACCCTAGCTTTGATGTTGAAGTCCCAATTGATTGTGTGACAAAGGCTATGCCGGATTTAAGTGGTTTTTTTGAGGAAGATTTTTCTCACGATACTCCTTCAAATATAATCTCCCCTAATAAATTTGTTGTTCTTCAAACATTTGAAGAGGAAGAGGATAATTATGATAATGACCTCGCCCACTTTGAAGCTCTTGATCTAGAAACCCCAAGCCTCAGAAGGTCGAAGCGTCGTACGAAGAGTCGTTATCGTAATTATTAGATTTATTTCTTTGTTTTATCCAGGTTTTCTTTATTTTTTGCCAGATTTTTTATGTTATTTTCTCCAAGGTAAGGCTTCTTTGTCCCCCCTTTTTTAAGGGTAAGGTTGGTTGCCCCCCTTTAGCTTGTTTTCCTTTTTTCCATTTATAAAAATCTAGCATAATATATATATATATATACATTTTTATGCATGATGTTCATATGACGTACTTGACGTGTGTATTTATCGATATGCATACTTGTATATGAGGATGTTTATGAAAGTTTATTCTGATAGATTTGATTTGTTTATGAGAAGGGAATTCCACCCTAGTTCGTTTGTCTTGTGGAGTATCTTAAGCATATGATACGTCTTCATGGGTCTTCGTCGTAGTAACGCGATGACATGTTTACTTATAACAATGTTTCATATTATGTCATTTGTTGTTTGTAGTAGCATACTAGGTCTTTATGACTCACTCTGTGCTTTATTTTCTAGTGTGTAGATTTCGTTAACTGCGTTGAGGCCGGGTAGATCCTAACTGTAACAGTACACAATAGATCGTTAGTTGAGTTGAGGTCGTGTGGTTCGTGTGTAGCAGTTGTCGTTTCTTTCGAGTTGTAACTCGTGGAGTCCAGTTTCGTAGTGTATTATTATTATTTGTCCTTCTTTCCTGTGGAGGAAAACGTTGTGTAAAGTTATATAAACCTTATAGTCGGGTAGTATTCATAGTATTATTGATCTATTTTCCTGTCGTTGACTAGTGTAGTCGAGCGTCTATACTCCACCATATAGTATTCCTATTAAGAATTCATAAGTTAGATGGCTCTTAAGGATTGATCTTGAAATCTGTTATCTAGAAATTATCGATTTACTTTTTGCATCATTTATAAACATAATTTAATTAATTTGTTGTCTTCATCATAATCTCTATTTATTCAATAATAGGCCATATGTATCAAGCATTAGATTTTGAATCAAGTTCATAATATTTTGTGATCTCGTGTGATTGTGAGTCACCCTATACCAGATCAACGCTAGATCTGATGTAGATATGGCTACATTGGTTCTAGATATAGTTTGTTTGTCTTTCTTTTCTCTCTGTTTGTTGATGAACATAATTGAAGTTGATAGTATTTGTGATTGTGACTCACCCTACTAGATCAACGCTAGATCTGATGTAGATATGGCTAAATTGGTTCTATATATGGTTTATTGGTCTTGCTTCTCTCTCTGTTTGTTGATGAACTATACTTGAAGTTGTTATTTCGACTAGGGTTTTGAATTATTCATTTGTTGTTTATCTTGATATGGTCAGTGAGATCTTACTGCAACAAATGGTTATAGTTGTCCCGTGCAAACACTATAGTTTCTTCTCGAGTTTTTAGAAAAAATAAAATAAAATCAACTTTATGCATCGAAAGAGAAACTATCATTCAATGAAGATTAAAAGTTTGACCATCCCTTGTTGGCAGATTTGAAGGCTGGAACCATTTTGGGGGTAACTGGGAAGGAAATGTAGTATTAAGTTATCTTTTACAAATTTTTATTCATATTTTTAATTGGTATCATTTGTTTCCTGTTTAAATTATAAACGCCTATAAAATTTCTAAACAACTACGTAAATTTTGTATTAACTATCAGTAAAGTATGACAACCCCCTCTAGAAACACTAGAAATCCACTGAACCCTTACAAGTTCCATTAAACCCCAATACATAGAAACTTTCCAACTCCGAATGTCAAGAGGCCCCAATTCAAGTAAAAAATTAATGCACCTAAAAGTCACCTAATAAGTATAACGCTCATAATGCCTACAAAATTTCTCATAATACATGCATACTAATTTATCTATACACAATTATTCGCAAATAATAGCATGTTTGATTGGTGTATTTGTGTACTCGATAGAAAAATTATTTCCCTAATTCTTTCTCATATTGATTACTAATATAATTTTTATCCTTGTATTTTTAGGTACAATATGATGTATATTGGTAACCACCACGATGGATATGCAAGCTACTTTCACATGGAGAAGATTTGTACAAGTGACTGGATTGTTACTTTTGAGAGGTATATCATAGACAAACTAAAGTCCAACAAATTTGTGATTTCTCACTCTGAATAATTTATTTTTCATGTGTGTTAGGTTATTGTATCTACAAAAACAAAGAGAATCTTTTGAAGAAGAGCTGATGATCGTTGTTCATGTCATTTCAATCGAGGTATGTTTATAAAACCCTTGGTAAAGTAAATGAGAAGAACATATTTTCTCAAAGACTCATTGCATTATAGTCTATAATTTATTCCTGTTTGGATGTGAAACAACCAAAAAGAACAACAAAGAAAATCACATTTGACCTACATATGATGATTTTACTCCAAAATAACAGTAGAAGTTATGATGAACCCTAGTTTGATAAGTAATGGGACCATGGACCCTCTTTCACTAATTTTAGAACGTAGGAGGCTTGAGGGAAAAAAGGAGGTAACCTGTGGATCCTGAATGTGATTAACCCTGTTGTATATTAAGGTAGAGTATAAGATAATCACGTTGCTTGGCTGACATTTGTTTTAAGTATGATTCTTTTTTCTAAGATATCAAGTGACTGCAGTTATGTATGCTGTACGTCTTACTTAATTAGATGATGCTTTATGTATATGGTATAAATTTAGGAAAAACCGTCTTACGAGTATATTTTGTAAGACAGATCTCCCTGACCCGACCCATCGTGTATTGCTAGGTTGAGCTGTGAGAGAGTGAAGCTTCGTCATACGAATCAGGATCCGTAACACGGTTGTTACTGGAGACCTACTCATGTTATATTATAGAGTGTGTAGTCAACTGATATCATAGGTCTTTTTGATGCTTAGTTGTTAAAAAAAAAGTAGGTGTTAAGAATCTAGCATTCTTTGAGCTCATTCTAGTCTTTGTCAAACTCAGCCAAAAGAAATTACAGGCCAATTTGCTTAGCTTCCAAGTTTAGATTTTATATGATGGTTTATTTTATAGGGATAATCTATTCCCACGACATTAATTGGTTATCCACTATATTTATATAGACTATGCTTGGTGCAGAGAAAACCCATACCGTTCATTTCCTACCATGAATTATGTTAATTAAAACTAAGTTTTTGCTTCATTTGTGAAAATACCAAAGAGAGATTGATGTGGGCTTGGTTAAGGGGTTACCGAATGCGGTTAAGGTCGAGCCGCAGGATCATTCAGCTTCGTGAAGCTGATTGTTGTGCTGATATGATGGCAAAAGATCGACTTTGTTTTGGAAAATTTGGGTTTTCTTCGAACCTTAAAACGCCTACAGTTTGTGATGCTACTAGCTTTGTGATGGGCGACCAAGTAGGCAACTCGCCCGAAGTCGAGAGCCAATGGTTTGTTAGCAGTTTGTGGTGAAATGTATTGTACCATTCAAGCAAAAAGAAAAATAGAAAGCCACAACTCAAGCTATAAGCATAAATGATTAATTTAAGAGTAAGTCTCCTATTTAACCATTGTACGGATCTTAATTCGTAAGACGTAACCGTACTCCCTCACGACTTAACCTACTAACACACGGTGGATCGGGTTAAAGGGATCCGTCTTACATAAAATATACGTAAGACCGTATTTCTTAAGTTTTTGCCTTCGTTTAATTTTTTGAAGAAACATGAATTTTTTTTTTTGATAAGTAAAGTATAAGTATTATTAACATGCGTCCAAAAAAGAGACCCTATCTTGTACACTCGAAGTATACATGCACTAAACTACAAACCAAAAACCCCAACCTAATTATAAAAAAGGATCCTCTAAAGTTGGGTCAACAGTTAAGCACCAGAATCTCAAATATAAGTGAAAAGACTTTTTGATTCCTATAAGATCGGATTCAATGTTCTCAAAGGCCCTTCTATTCCTCTCTTTCCAGATGGTACACCAAATAGCTGAGAGGGCAAACTTCCAAAAAATACTCCTTCTATTCCGGGTAAATGAAGGCCATCCCGAGCGTATCAATAGATGGCATAACCCACGGGACATCAGCAGAGAGAAAAAGGGAATTCCAAAGTTCCCTAGCCATAGAGCAATGGAGCAGCAAGTGATTTACATCTTCCTCTTCACTTTTGCACAAGAAGCACCGATTAACATAAGTCAAACCCCGAGATCTCAAATTTTCCCCCGTCAATATGACTCCCCTGGCTGCTTCCCAAACAAAAAAAGATACCCTATCAGGGATTTTATGTTTCCATATTACCTTCCAAGGGAAAGAACTTTTTTCCTTCTCAATCAACTTCGAGTAGAAAGATCTAACAGAAAACATTACGTTACTAGAAGCCTCCGGATAATTTTATCTTCACTCAAAGCTTGTCTTTTGTAACCACGAGTAAATCCATAAACCGAACTACCTCGTCAATCTCCCAATCATGCGATTCTAAAAAAAAGGCTCCATAAATCTGAACCCCTTGATTAACCACCAAAGAACTCACCATTTCCTCCTTGTTAACTGCCATGTTATAAAGATTAGGAAACATCAGCTGCAAGGTATTTGTTCCACACCAAAAATCCTTCCAGAACCTGATTTGATTCCCTTGCCCTACCTCGAATTTGATGAACCTATTGACATCATTCCATACTCCCGTAATTCCTTTCCAGACGCTAGTGCTGTGAGAGATCAGAACTTTATTTGGGAACCAAAGATGATCACCCGCTCCAAATTTGCTTACCACTAACCTCCTCCATAACGCCTCTTTATCCACTAGGAACTTCCAAAGCCACTTGCCCAACAGAGCCTTGTTGAACAATCTAAGATTTTTAACTCCAAGACCCCCATTCTCCTTGTTGGAGCACACAGATTCCCACTCAACTAGATGTTAATTCCCCTTCTCTTTGTCTCCTTCCCATAAGAAATCTCTTTCTAACTTCTCAAGCCTTTTTAAAACAGAGACAGGGGCCAAAAACACCGATAGGAAGTAAGTGGGAAGATTAGAAAGAGTACTCTTAATGAGAGTAAGTCTTTCTACCTTGGATAAGAACCGTCTTTTCCACCCCCGCCAACCGCCTTTCAAATCGACCAAGGCTGAATTCCACACGTTTACGTTCTTAAAAGACGAACCAAGAGGTAATCCAAGGTATGAAGTAGGAAGATTAGAGACTTTGCAGCCAAAGAACGAGGCTAAAACCTCCATGTTCTCCACTCCACCTATGGGGATTAACTCGCATTTCGACACATTGGTCTTCAAACCCGATAGATCTTGGAAAATCAGCAAAATAAGACGAAGGCAACCCAACTGATCACTATCTGCGTCGCAGCAAACTAGTGTGTCATCAGCAAAAAGGAGATGAGAAATAGAGACACCCCGACCAAGATTATTCCCCACCTCGAAGCCCTTAATAAATCCTCCTTCAAGCGCCTTTATCGATGAGGCGTGAGGGCCTCCATTACCACAATGAAAAGGAATGGAGAAAGAGGATCCCTTGACGCAAACCTCTCGAGCTCGAGAAAAACCTTGGTGACCGTTGATAAGAACCGAAAACCGTAGAAATGCGAGAATAAAATCCACTTCTTCCACTTTTCTTGAATCCCATTTTATCCGATATATGAATCAAAAATTCCCATCTAACATGATCGTATGCCTTTTCCACATCCAACTTGCAGAATCACGGCATTTCGCTCCGCACTCGAATCAACCACTTCATTTGCTATCAAAGCCGCTTGAATCGACGATCTCCCACAAAAGCATCTGCGTATCGAAATTACTTTGCCTATCACTTTCATCATTACGTTGGACGACCTTGGAGATCGGCTTATATACACTACCAATGAGACTTATAGGCTGAAGTCTTTAAACTCCTCTGCCCCTTTCTTTTAGGAATAAGAGCAATGAACGATGTGTTAAGACTTTTCTCAAATCCTTCCTCAAACACCTTAGGTTATTGGCCCCACCACAAGGCGACCCGAAGTCTATCGATGATGTTGGTGCTTAGTAGTAGTGTATAGCCAACTTATAAAGCACATTCAAGTCCTACATCTATCCGATGTGCGATTGGGGGTATTACAATTTCATAACGAGCCAGCCGGTTCGCTATAGCCAACTTATAAAGCACATTCAAGTCATATGTCTACCCGTTGTGGGATTGGGGGTATTACGTTATCGCTCCCCCAACCCCGATCGCTTGTGGTGCTTTGGAACTTATAGTGTCAAATAATATGCATATTTGTATTTTCCATATCTTGTTAGTTTTCCTTGATTAGGCGCAAAGATCTACCACGTATGCACTTCAAGAGTTATCCTATCCTTTGATCTACTTCTCTAATTTAATAAAATCTTACCACTTTACCACTTTATTCAGGCCAGGAGAGACTAAAAAATGGATCACTTAATGCAATTATAAATACATACATTATTGGATTTTATCTTACGTTACATCTTTGCTTAATTAGAGTGGCTACTTTTTTGTTGTTCTTGAAACTTAATATGTACTACTATATTTGTTTTGCAAAGAGATGAGTTGATGTTTTTTACCTTAATCTTGTTGAAAATGGGATTAATTTCGATGTAGCCTTGGATGTTTTGTGTTATATATTACACCTTGTTTTCGGTTGCATCCAAACATGATCATTCGGGTTTTTTTGTTAAGGCTCGTAAGGACGATGAACTCAAATTTTCTCGCACTTACGCCATTTTTATCTTCATTGTCTTGGCCTTTCTTCCTTTTTCTCCCTTCCTCTTCCCTATCGTCATCACAACTTCATGGCGGACTAGCGTTGGCCCTCACTTGACCGAGGTTTGCATATATTTGATTTTGATTTTGGGCATGTCATTTGTATTCTTCATTGCAGAAGTGTTGGTCTTCACAAATTGCCAAACTGTATTGAATTACTATTCCTAGCCAAATAACAGCATGAACTTGAATAAATTCATTTGATTTTTCAGAATGCTTCTCCAAAAAATGCATTGTCAATTTGTCATGATTGGATAGGTGTGAGTATGTATCTTGTATATATATATGATAAATTGTGTTACTTTGTATATAGATTTCAATTTCTCATCCACTAAACAGTAAGCACTGCAACTTCTATCATTTGCCCTCAAGATTGCAGTTTTCCATGACACTTCTCACATGAGAGCAAAATAGAGAGACTAATGTATTAATATGTAAAACTATATTATTTGTTAGTCTCTATTTTGAGCCCATATATGCTTACCCACAACCTTTTGAATCTCTATAACATTGTCCGGACAAAAAATGCCTCTTATTATTAAAAGGATTCTCCATATACAATATTAATCCCAAACCATATGTCAAATCAAGCAAAAATGTTCATTGATACTACTCCCTCCGTCCCAAAATGAATGTCTATTTTTACTCATAATTATGAGAAAAAAAATGAACATTCAC
Source organism: Codonopsis lanceolata (assembly GCA_013146195.2). Lineage (NCBI taxonomy): Eukaryota > Viridiplantae > Streptophyta > Magnoliopsida > Asterales > Campanulaceae > Codonopsis > Codonopsis lanceolata. The sequence goes on along the minus strand of CM028380.1, from coordinate 100,370,863 downwards.
TTTGGGACAGTAGTCGAGCGTCTATACTCCACCATATAGTATTTATTCAATTGTCTCCCGGGAAAGTAGTAGCTTCAGGGCTTTCATTATTCTAGTTGTTGTTGTTACCCCGGTATATTTTATCCGTTGGGTCATTGTTATATATTAGGTTGATTCTTTATTGAAACGCCGACCTGGAGGGCCGATGGTTTGTTCTGCGTCAACAATGTTGTAGCATGTGAGTTTTATTTTCCCCTTTGTGAGACAATAGTCTCTTGGTTCTATTTGGTTTTGGTTTCGAGCTTCCTAGCTCGGGGTTTCACTTTAGTATTGCTTCCGCAGATTCAATTTTTGAAATTCCGTATTTTAGTACAACTTTATGTTCATGTTTAGAGCTTGTTAGCTCGACTGTTTGACTTGCACAATTTTTAACAAGTGCTTGTTGTCTACTTGTTTTAGTTCCAGCGGCATGACATTGGGATTTCGTGTTTGAATTTGGGTCGGGTCGTTACAATAATATTTATACGTGGGGCATTTCGCTAGTATAAATGTAACTCACAAATATTGATTGCAAACGCAAACAGTAACAGTAATATCAACAGATTTATTTATTTTATTTATTTATTTATACATATATATGTGCAGAATAAATATCAAGATTATATGTAAAAGAATGTTAAGTGTGTAAAAATAATTTATTAACCCCCAAAATATTGAGTCTAGCCCTCATTTGTTTTTTTTTAAAACAATGTCCCTAGTAGAATTGCCACTGTGAGAACCCCGTTTTAAAACTCTCATCGTCCGCGTTGAAAAACGACGTGTCTCAAGAAACATATGAGCGTGTGGAATTCGTTCGATCTCGTTGTGGACCCTAAAATATGTATGTACAGAGTCGGCACCTCTATTTTAAGGTTAAATAGAGAAAAACCAGTTATTCCGGAAAATAGAAGGGGTTAGGCACCCAACTTGCCCTTTCAGTCTCAGTTTAGGGTTTTAAAATTAATTTAACATTCTTTTAAATCATATATTCTAGAAGATATATATATATATATATATATATATATATATATATATATACATACATACATCATGTATTTATAACATGTTATCATTACTTTTTTCACATTATTATTTATCTAATAATATTACTATTTACATAGCATACAAGGTATTAATATTCTACATTATTATTATTTATATAACATGCATGTTATGATATTTTATATTAACAGTAAAGATGGTAAATTGATACTTACCTTTTGTAGTGTGAAAGTTTGACCCAGAATATATGCCTAGGCTTTAGCCTGCTAGGTGCTTGAAGATTGTGATTGTGCTTCTCATGTCCTTTCGAAAAGGAAGTCTTTTTTATATTGATGCGGTGCTGCAAAATGTGATCTTTGTGGGATACGATTCTTTGCCGATTCTTGTGGGATGCGATTTGCGGGATACGATCGTTGCTGCAAGGTTGCGTCGCGGAATACAATTGATGCGGGTTGAGATGTTGTGGGATACGATTTCTGTTGCGGGTATGATATGTGAAGGGTGCCGTTTTGGCAAATTTTATCGTTGACGGGTGGTGAGAATGAGAGTGCCCGAAGACCTCTATTTATAGGTGCAAAGATTCGGATTAAACGACAACATATTGCACTTCAACTGCATTGTGCGTCAGGTGTAGTCTGGGTATGCAACAACAAAAACAACACGAGGACGCTGGAGGAAAACGACAGTGTTTATGCTGCTTTGGAGAAGGAAGGAGATGGGGAGTGCAGCTACATTGGTAGGGAGTGGTCCCATGACTGGGAGAGGCTCCATGGGTTGTTTACGCCAAATTAAAGTTCCACTTAAGCCCTTTCATGTGGCACCCTAGCCATTCATTGCTTGCATTCATGCATTCATATTGCTTGTGAGCATGTTTACTTAGTCTATATATGTTTTAGAATCATTTATAAGTCATTCATAATGCTCTTAACATGTTTAGAATCGTATTTGCATGCTTGTGAATCGCCGGTTGAACTGCTTGTTTAGTTCTTCTTCTTTCCCTCCTTCGTTCGGATTGTTTGGGTGTCATTTGTGGGTTTTTGTGATGAGTTTTAAACTCATTTTTGTTGGGGTTTGAAACCCCATTGATTTAGCTAAGTGTTTGGGGGTCTTTTAGGTTGCATTTTGAGCCATTTTGTTCTGCGCAAGCTTGCCGTCGCAGGTGGAATGACCTTGCCCTCGCAGGTAACTGTAAAATGGAGAGTTTGGCTTGTAGGTACCTTGTCTGCGCAGGTAGTAAAGATCCTAGCAAGGTCCCCGAGACCGGGTTTGTTTCTCTGTTTCTCCGAATTCTACCCTTAAACCCCTATCCAAAACCCTTTCTAAACCCCACCTAAACCTCCCCAACATGTTTTAAGAGTGGATTAAAGATTACTTTAGTGATCAATCAAGCCACACAAAATCAGATTTTAAGAGACCACAACATGTTGACACTTGTCCCACTATGTTTTAAACCCAATATACACCACAATCTCGAGAGTTTGACCTTATTTCTCTCCCTCACTCTCCAAAAACAGATTCATCTCCTCAAGCTTCTCCCATTGCCTGCCCCATTGCTCACCTCCATAGAAGTGAAGAGCTTGAAGAGTAGATCATTTCCTACCAATAGATTTCTTCTTTGCTTTCGGTGTAAATCTTATGATTGTATTTGTTTTAGTTCTCATTGACCCTAAGGAAACAAATCATGTATGATATGAGGACACTATCTTCTTATGCCTTCATCTTGTGTTTTGAAAGTATGATCTTGTTAGAAGCATGTATAAGATGATTTCTTGTCTATCAAAGATTGTAATACTCTTTCATCTTGTCTATTTAAGGTTATGAACATGTTAGAAACATGTATTATATATGTTGATGGAAATGGTGCTATATGAGAATGCCCTAATTTAGTTGATATGTTGATATGTTGATATGTTGTTATGTGTTCTATCCTCTAAATTGGACTCTATGATGAATATGAAATATATGGCAATTCCATGGTGAATTTATGACCTAGATGAACTTGGTAATGGCCTAGGTTGGGTTATGAGGCACATAGCTTCAATTACCCGAAATTTGGAATTTTTAGTAAAGACTCAACGAGTCGACTCTAGGGAAGATTTGAACATGTTGAACTCTAATTTCAATCCCTAGAAAGTTTGGACACCGCTTGGTTGGGTTTACTCAAGTCTAAGTTTTGAGTTTAATTGTCCCTGATTATTTGATTATGAGCAATTAATTGCCTTGACATGATTTATGGTAGAGATTAATACCCTACTTGATCTGGCCGGTTCGCTCCGAATTCGATCCTTATTTGGTCTTGACGAGTAAACATCTACTTGTACATTGCATTAAGTCCAGTGGCACTATTTGGTTTGATTTTTTTATGTTAGGGTAGGACGATGCATCGCTTCACGATTGGGAGATTCTCGCTATGGATCGCCGCACTGACCTCACACACCCTCCACGTAGGCCGCAGTGGGAAGTAGCCCTTTTCCGTAACAACAATACGTGCGGCCACGTGCCGCTATTAGGCCGGAGTTCGGTGATATCACAAGTCACGAGCGAATCGTAGTCAAAACTTTATTAGCAAGCTATTGCTTGGCCGTGCTCTGTTATATCATATCCTACTTGTATGATTTATTTTCCGCACTTACGTGAATAATGTGCTAAGTGCTATATGATGATCATGTACCATAATTGTGATAAATGCCATGCTATGACATGAACATGCATTTTTAGTAACTTACTAAGTCTTTATGACTTACCCTATTTGTTTGTTTTGTTTTCCTTAGATCCGAGCCAAGAGACGGTTCACGCTAGATTCGCCACACCCGCGTTTGGTTGCTTCGAGCTAGAAGTTTGTTCTTTTGGAATTTGTAGCTAGACTTTTATTTTGGCAAGAACGATGGGAAGCAAGTCACTTAGACTTGTCTTGGGATTTTGTTGTTGTAGTATAACTTAATTACTCGATACTTATAATCTTTTATATGCCGAATTTATATGTCGAGCTTGTTTATATATTATTGGTTCACTACACTTCCTTCCGCTTAAGCTCTTTTAAAGTATTATTGTTGTTGTCATGCATGTGTTATAATTGTAGGAGTAGTTGTTGGTTTCGTACCGATGACTTGTTTATTTTAAGCTATTTTCCACCATGTGTAGCCGAGTTGTTATTTGTATGTGATGTTGCGCCACGTGAATTTTATAATCCTATTTGCGCATGTTTATTTGTGTTTATTTGGGCGGTCCGACTTGGGGTTTCAGATTGAACCAGTTTGTTTGTTTATTTTACTTATTTGCAGGGTAATGGACAAAAAATTATATTTATAAGTTTTATGTTTATTAGTTAATTATATTAAGTTCAAAAAAATTATAAAACTTTAATTAAAGTTAACGTTTGTTAGTCCAACTCCAAGTTAACATATATATTGAGATTGTTATAGGATGTTATATCGAGGGTACGAAATTGATGTGTCTACAACATTGAAAAAAAATATAGATCTCAAATTTTAGATTTGTATTTTGAAGATATGTTTTTTAAAAACATTTTTACAATTAAAATACATATATTTTAAATCATTTGTATCTAATGTAGTTGTTCACCTCAAAATTGACCTCTTTGTAGTCACTAATTTATTTGTTTTCAGTCTCTACATTTCAAATTTCTTTGCTTTAATTAGATTTGATTTACAATCGTTTATTATTTTGATTTGATAAAACCAAAATTGAGAAATTTGTAGTTACATTCCATATTAATAAATAAATATAAATATATACTGTTACCAAGAAATATGTGTCAATTTGAAGATAATTAAATTATATTCAATTTAGCACATACACTGGAGCATAGAG
>CM028380.1:100321961-100365912 GCA_013146195.2 Codonopsis lanceolata | reverse complement strand
ACTATAAGAAGTGTAGAGCGAAGAGTAGATCATTCCTTCAGAGCAGTTTCTCATTTGCTTTCTTGGGTGTAGAGATACATGTAAGTTACTTCTTCTTCTTCTTTTTAGTTCTCATTGACCTAAGGAAACAAAGCATGATGTTTGAGGTCAATGGGACACATATATGCTTCCTAATGCCGCCTTCTTGTGTTTTGAAGGTATGAACTTGCTAGGAGCATGTATAGAGGATTTTATGCTTATACTCTTCTTTCTTGTCTATTTAAGGGTTTGAACATGTTAGAAACATGCATTATATATATTGATGGAAGTGATGTTACTATGAGAATGCCCTAATTTGAGCCTATATGATATGTTGTGAAGTTGTTATGTGTTCTATCCTCAAATTGGAACCTATGATGAATATGGATCACATTACAATGCCTTGATGAATTTATGACCTAGATGAACTTAGTAATGGCCTAGGTTGAGTTATGAAGCACATAGCTTCAATTACTAGAAATTTGGAATTTTAGTAAAGACTTCAACGAATCGACTCTAGGAAAGATGAACATGTTAAACTCTAATTTCAATCCCTACAAGTTTGGACACCGTTTGGTCGAGTTTACTCAATTTTAAGTTGAGTTTAATTATGTGCATTTGAACCCGTTGTGATTATTTGGTTATGAGCAATTAATTGCCTTGACATGAATTATTGTAGAGATTTATACCCTACTTGGTCGGTCGAGTTCGCTCTTGTCGAATTCGATCATTATTTGGTCTTGACGAGTAAATATCTACTTGTGCATTGCATTAAGTCATTGGCACTATTTGGTTTGATTTTTATGTCGGGGTAGGGCGATCATCGCGCCCACGAATTGAGAGATTCGTGCTCGCTATGGATCAGGACACCCCTCCATTGTAGGCCGATGGGGAAGTAGCCCCTGCCGTAACAATACGTGCGTCTGTTTGCTATTAGCCGGAGTTGCGAAGTCACGCGATCGTGAGTGCAAATATTGAGTTAACAAAGCGTTTTTGCGGGAGCTCTGAGCGGTGCCTATATTATATCCTACTTGTATGATTTATTTCACTTATGTGAATAATGTGCTAAGTGCTTTATGAAGAACATGAGTCATAATTGTGATAAATGCCATGCTATAACATGAACATGCATTTTTAACTTACTAAGTCTTTCGACTTACCGTATTTGTTTGTTTTCCTTAGATCCGAGCCAAGGAGACGGTTCACGCTAGATTCGCCATACCGTGTTTGGTTGCTTGTGAGCTCAAGGTTGCTCTTTTGGGACTTTTGTGTAGTTAGACTTTTGTTTTGGCAAGGGCGTTGGGAAGCAAGTCATCTAGACTTGACTTTGGGGTTTGTTGTTGTTAGTAAACTTAATGACTTGATACTTAAAATCTTTTGTATGTCGACTTATATGTCGAGCTTGTTTATATGTTGATGGTTCACTACATTTTCTTCCGCTTAACACTCTTTTAAAATATTATTGTTGTTGTTGTCTCCAGCATGTTGTGGCCGTTGAGGTTTTTATAAGCATGTGTTAAAATTGTAGGAGTAGTTGTTGGGTTCCGGCGTCGTAACGCCGCCGATGACTTGTTTAATTTAAGTTATTTTCCGGCCAAGTGTAGCCGAGTTGTTATTTGTGTGCGATGTTGCGCCACATGAATTTTATTATCCTACTTGCGCATGTACTTATGTATGTTTGGGCGGTCCGACTTGGGGTTTCGCATTGGAATCCGGGTCGAGTGCCATTGGTATCATAGCTATAGGTTAGCTGTCGGCCAGGATAGGTTCCATGGCCTAGGTGGGTTGGTTATTTGTGTGTTGATTCTAATGTCGAGTGAATTCTTGTAGGGGTTCGATGGAGAATCCTAGGGATGGCAATGGCCGTGGTAGAGGTAGGCCCAGGAGAGGTCCGGCCGAGCTGAGGCCCGAGGCTCGGTGAGGTCCGCCGCCACGAGTCCGGTGGGTCCGGATATGGCGCAGTTACAACCGTAGGTTGATGGCTTTTCGGCGGGGCAGGCCGGGAGGTCAAGGGAGGCACCACCGCCACCTCGACGGAGGAAGTTGTACCACCAGAGACCGAGGAATGACACCACTCTTCTAGAGAGATTCCTTAAGCTGAAGCCTAGTACTTTCTTGGGAGCCGAAACCTAGAGAGGCTGAGTTGTGGATGGAAGAGATGATCAGGTACTATCTATGTTGGGATGTACCGGATGAGAGTCATGTTAGCAACATTCAAGTTTAAGGGAGCCGGAACATTGGTGGACGTGTTGAAGGAAAGCTGGGAGATTCAAAGAAGTTCCTATTACTTGGGCTAATTTTCAAAGGGAGTTTAAAAACGAGTATGTGTGTGGATGTAGTTCGCAACAAAAGGGAGAAAGAATTTTATGATCTTGAGTAGGGTAGCATGATCAGAAGCGGAGTATTCCGCGAAGTTCACTGAATTGAGCCGTTATTGCATGTATTTGATTCCTACTGAAGCTCGGAGGACACATAAGTTTGTTAAGGGGTTGAGAACTGAATTTAGGAAGCAAATTCTAGCACTTAAGCTCACTGATTATCAGAGAGTGCGAGTTGATCGAACTTATGAGGTGGAGCAGGATATTGAGGAGCACCGAGCAAGAATATTCGTAATGCTGCACGACGGACTACTCGAACAATAATCGGGGAAATAATTCGTAATGAAGGGGATACCAAGGAAACCGTGATAGGAGAGGTGGAGGCCAAGGTAGGCCACAGCGAGGAAGGTGGCACAATACTTAACTTCTACAGGGGGCAACAAGGACCGGTAGTAGGGAGTATGACTTGCTTGACTATTGTCGGGGAGAAAACTAGGACACACGCTGATTGGTGTTGGGCAAAGGCTGGGAAAGTGTACTCTTTGTGGAGATGGTGCACTCATTTTAGGAAGGAGTGCCCAAAGGCTCGGCCTCAGCCGGGAATGTGGCTCGATGCGGAGCCAAGAGAAGTGTAGATGGGAAACCCAAGTGCAGGCGTGTGTTTGCGCTTGATCGCGAGGTTCAGGGTCTCAGCGTGATAGGAGGTACTCTTTCTATATTTGATCATAAGGCTCGAGTTCTCATAGATCCGGGGTCTTCACATTCTTATGTTGCTTGCACTAGCTTGTTGAGAATCTATGTGTACCGCCTCAACCTTTGCCATATTTGCTTGAAGTTTCTACCCCAGCCGGGGGAATATATGCTCGCATCGAAGTGTTTAAATCTTGTGATGTATTGGTGGGTGACCACACTTTGCATGCGGACTTGGTAGTTCTACCTATACGTGATTTTGATGTGATTCTTGGCATGGACTGGTTATGTGCTTATCATGCTATAGTTGACTGCCATAAAAAGCGGGTTACTTTTTCTATGCGGGTGCCTCGAATTTACATTTGTGGGTGATCATGCATCAAGTGGCTTGCATTTTATTTCTCGCTCTAAGGGCTAGAAAATTATTGTCTCAAGGTGTACGGGTTTACGGGTATCTTGCATGCGTTGTTGATAAGAAGAAGTCTTCGCCGAAATTAGAAGAGGTTCCGTAGTATGTGAGTTTCCGATGTATTTTCTACCGACCATGCTATGCCACCCGATAGAGATAGAATTTTGTATTGAGCTTATTCCGGGACCTCACCGATTTCTAAGGCACCGTATAGGATGGCGCCCATGAGCTTAAGGAGTTGAAAATTCGCTGCAGAACTCCTAGAGATTGGCTTTATTAAACCGAGTGTGTCGCCTTGGGGCGCACCGGTCTTATTTGTGAGGAAGAAAGATGGGAGTTTGCGGTTATGTATAGATTATCGGGAATTGAATAAGGTGACCATTAAGAATAAATATCCACTACCCCACATTGATGATCTTTTTGACCAATTGCAAGGGTCGATTGTATATTCTAAGCTTGATTTGAGATGGGGTTATTATCAACTGAAGGTTAGAGAGGAAGACATTCCAAAGACGGCTTTTCGTACTAGATATGGGCACTTTGAGTTTGTAGTGATGCCGTTTGGGTTAACAAATGCACCAGCGGTGTTTATGGACTTGATGAATCGCGTCTTTCATAGCTATCTTGATTGTTTCGTGGTAGTCTTTATTGATGACATCTTAGTGTATTCGAAATCTCGGGAGGAGCATGAGAAACACTTGAGGATTGTCTTGTCTATTCTTCGGGAGAAACAGCTTTATGCGAAGTTTAGCAAATGTGCCTTTTGGCTCGAGGAAGTATCATTCTTGGGGCATATCATTTCTAGCGCCGGGATAGCCGTTGATCCTTCTAAGATTGAAGCGGTGATGAATTGGAAGAGACCTAGTTAGATCGAGGTTCGAGTTTCTTGGGTCTAGCGGGTTATTACCGGAGATTTATTGAGGGATTTTCTCGGATTGTAACTCCTATGACTAGATTGACACAAAAGAATATGCCATTTGTTTGGAGCGAGAAATGCGAGGCTAGTTTCCAAGAGCTTAAGAAGCAGTTGACGTCGGCACCTATTTTGGCTTTACCTAGTGGAAGAGATAATTTTGTGATTTATAGCGATGCTTCTAAGGAAGGTTTGGGTTGTGTTCTGATGCAAAATGGAAGAGTTATCGCCTATGCGTCGAGGAAGTTGTCTATTCATGAGCAGAATTACCCGACACACGATTTGGAGTTGGCTGCGATTATTTTCGTGTTGCATAAATGGAAACATTACTTGTATGGGGCTAAGTTTGAGATCTTTACCGACCACAAAAGTTTGAAGTATTTGTTTTCTCAAAAGGAGTTGAATATGAGGCAAAGAAGATGGATGGAGAAATTAAAAGATCATGATTGTACTATCTTGTATCATCCGGGGAAGGCAAACATAGTAGCGGATGCCTTGAGTAGGAAAGTTCACGTGTCTTGTATGATGGTTAGAGAATGGAAGATGTTGGAAGATTTGCGAGATTGGGGTCCTAGTGTTTATGATAGAGGTGTAATTTTTGCAAATGTTCGTGCTACGCCAGTGTTGTTCGGAAAGATTAAAGAAGCGCAAGGGAATGATCCGGAGTTGAAGAAAATTATTGATGGGTTGGCTGAGAATGTATCGCCTGATTTTGTGATTAATAGTGAGGGTACTTTGACATTTCGAGGTAGAATCTGTGTCCCTGCTAATAATGAATTGAAGAGGCTAGTTCTTGATGAGGCTCATAAAACGAGATACACCATTCACCCGGGAGCACGAAGATGTATTTGGATTTGAAAAGACAATTTTGGTGGAAAGGCATGAAGAGGGAGGTGCGGAAATTATGTATGTATCGAAGTGTGGTGACTTGCCAACAGGTTAAGGCCGAACATCAAAGGCCTGCGGATTTCTACAACCACTTGAGATTCCCGAATGGAAATGGGAGTTTATTACTATGGATTTTGTGACGGGGTTATCACAAGCGCGAGAGGATTTAATGCGGTTTGGGTTATAATTGACATTGACTAAGTGCGCACACTTTATTCCGATCACGATCACTTATTCATTGACTCGCTTGTTTGCGACCTTGTACATTCAGATAGATCGTGAGACTTCATGGCGTACCTGTGAGTATTGTGTCCGATAGAGATCCGAGGTTCACATCCGGATTTTTGGCAATCGTTGCAAGAGGCTTTGGGGACCGATTAGACTTGATCAGACTTTTCATCCTCAAACGGATGGTCTCCAGCGTTTGATTCAGATTTTGGAGGACATGCTTCGAGCTTGTGCCGTGGATTTTAAAGGAAGTTGGGATTCTCATTTACCCTTGGCGGAGTTTGCGTATAATAATAGCTACCAAAAGAGCATAAAGATGGCGCCGTATGAAGCATTGTATGGGCGTAAGTGTAGATCACCAATTTGTTGGGACGAAGTTGGAGAGGCGAAACTTTGGGGTTCCGAGTTAGTGCAACAGTCGGTTGAGAGCGTGAAGATAATTAGAGATAGATTACGCACCGCTCAAAGTCGACAAAAGAGCTACACGGATAATCGTAGAAGGGATCTTGAGTTCCAAGTGGGAGACTACGTGTTCTTGAAGGTGACAGAGGAGAGGTGCGAAGAGATTCGGCAAGAAAGGGAAGCTTACAGAGATACATTGGCCGTTCGAGGTTCTTGAGAGAGTTGGGTCCTTAGCGTATCGGTTGCATTGCCACCTTCACTTTCGGAGACTCATAATGTTTTCATGTTTCTATGTTGCGAAGTATATGAGGGATGAATCACATGTGCTTGAGTACGAGGATATAACGTTTGAGCCGGATATGTCCTATGTTGAGAAGCCCGTGAAGATTTTGGATACTAAAGAGCAAGTGTTACGAACCAAGAGGATTCCCTTAGTCAAAGTTCTTTGGAAGAATCACAACATTGAGGAAGCGACTTGGGAAACGGAAGCGGAGATGCGCGACAAGTATCCACATTTGTTTGAGGGACTTGGTAAGAATTTAGGGACTAAATTCCTTAAGGAGGGGAGAATGTGGCACCCTAGCCATTCGTTGCTTGTGTTCATGCATTCATATTACTTGTGAGCATGTTTACTTAGTTTATAAATGTTTTAGAATCATTCATAAGTCATTCATGAAGCTCTTAACATGTTTAGAATCATGTATGCATGCTTGTTGAATCGCTGGTTCGATTGCTTGTTTACTTCTCCTTCTTTCCCTCCTTCGTTTTGATTGTTCGGGTGTTGTTTGAGGGTGCTTGTGATGAGCTTTAAACTCATTTTTGTTGGGGTTTGAAACCCCCTTGATTTGGCTAAGTGTTTGGGGGTCTTTTAGGTTGAGTTTTGAGCCAATTTGGGTCTGCCGGGCTTGCCCTCGCAAGGTAGAATGACCTTGCCCCCGCAAGGTAACCAGAAAATGGAGTGTTGAGCATCGGGGTAGGATGCGGTCGCAGGGTAGGGACCATGCGGCCATGAGGTCCCGAGGGGCTGCCCAGTTTCGTTGATTCTTGAATTTTACACCCAAACCCCTATCCAAAACCTTTTCTAAACCCCACCTAAACCTCCCTAACCCTCCTTACTTATGTCCTAACATCTCTAACAAGTTTTAAGGGTGGATTAAGAAAGCTTTAGTGATCAATTAAGTCACAAAAATCAGATTTTAAGAGACCACAATGTCATGACACTTGTCCCACTCAGTTTTTAAACCAATTTAAGCCACAATCTGAGAGTTTGACTCTCATTTCTCACCTTCACTCTCTAAAAACGGGATTCCTCTTCTCCAAGACTTTCCCATGGCTTCTTGAAGCTATCTTCTTGGTCCTCCATGATCCTTCACCCATTTCCTCAAGCCACCTCTATAAGAAGTGTAGAGCTTGAAGAGTAGATCATTTCCCAGAACAGTTTCTCATTTGCTTTCTTGGGTGTAGAATACATGTAAGTTACTTCTCTTCTTCTTCTTTTTAGTTCTCATTGACCCTAAGGAAACAAAGCTTATGATGTTTGAGGTCAATGAGGACACATATATGCTTCCTATGCCTTCTTCTTGTGTTTTGAAAGTATGAACTTGCTAGGAGCATGTATAGGAGGATTTTATGCTTAGTAAAGTTTATGATACTCTTTCATCTTGTCTATTTAAGGGTTTGAACATGTTAGAAACATGCATTATATATATTGATGGAAGTGATGTTATATGAGAATGCCCTAATTTGAGCCTATATGATATGTTGTGAAGTTGTTATGTGTTCTATCCTCAAATTTGGAACCTATGATGAATATGGATCACATTACAATGCCTTGATGAATTTATGACCTAGATGAACTTAGTAATGGCCTAGGTTGAGTTATGAAGCACATAGCTTCAATTACCGAAATTTGGAATTTTTAGTAAAGACTCAACGAGTCGACTCTAGGGAAAGATTTGAACATGTTAAACTCTAATTTCAATCCCTACGAAGTTTGGACACCGTTTGGTCGAGTTTACTCAATTTTAAGTTGAGTTTAATTATGTGCATTTGAACCCGTTGTGATTATTTGGTTATGAGCAATTAATTGCCTTGACATGAATTATTGTAGAGATTTATACCCTACTTGGTCGGTCGAGTTCGCTCTTGTCGAATTCGATCATTATTTGGTCTTGACGAGTAAATATCTACTTGTGCATTGCATTAAGTCCAGCTGGCACTATTTGGTTTGATTTTTTATGTCAGGGTAGGACGATGCATCGCCTTCACGAATTGAGAGATTCGTGCTCGCTATGGATCGCCGTATCTGGGACCTCACACACCCCTCCATTCTAGGCCGCAATGGGGAAGTAGCCCCTTTCCGTAACAATACGTGCGTCACAGGCTGCTATTAGCCGGCGGAGTTCGGTATATCGATGCGAAGTCATGAGCATCGTAGTCACGATATTGGGTTAACAAACTGTTTTGCAGGAGCTACGAAGCGGCCGTGCCTATATTATATCCTACTTGTATGATTTATTTCCGCACTTATGTGAATAATGTGCTAAGTGCTATATGAAGAACATGAGCCATAATTGTGATAAATACCATGCTATAATATGAACATGCATTTTTAGTAACTTACTAAGTCTTTCGACTTACCCTATTTGTTTGTTTTGTTTTCCTTAGATCCGAGCCGAGGAGACGGTTCACGCTAGATTCGCCATACCGTGTTTGGTTGCTTGTGAGCTCAAGGTTGCTCTTTTGGGACTTTTGTAGTTAGACTTTTGTTTTGGCAAGGACGTTGGGAAGCAAGTCATCTAGACTTGACTTTGGGGTTTTTGTTGTTATAGTAAACTTAATAACTTGATACTTAAAATCTTTTGTATGCCGACTTATATGTCGAGCTTGTTTATATGTTGATGGTTCACTACATTTTCTTCCGCTTAACACTCTTTTAAAATATTATTGTTGTTGTTGTCTCCAGCATGTTGTGGCCGTTGAGGTTTTTATAAGCATGTGTTAAAATTGTAGGAGTAGTTGTTGGGTTCCGGCTGTAACGTCGCCGATGACTTGTTTAATTTAAGTTATTTTCCGGCCAAGTGTAGCCGAGTTGTTATTTGTATGCGATGTTGCGCCACATGAATTTTATTATCCTACTTGCGCATGCTTACTTGTGTATGTTTGGGCGGTCCGACTTGGGGTTTCGCATTGAAATCCGGGTCGGGGTGCCACAAGGAAAACCAGAAGAAGAGGTTACCCAAATAAATGACAGCCGTAGGATGATGGTAGAAAAAAAGGGTTTGAGTATAAAAGGGGATCCAAACATAATTATAATAGTATAAGGAAACCCAGAAGAGGAGGTTACCTAAATAAATGATAGTCGTAGGATGATAGTAAAAATAATTAAATCCTGACCTCTGAATAGCCCTAGTCAATCACCTAGATCTTCATGCCCGAGCCTATGGCATGATGCCAGTATATATGATTTCGTCAATTGAAATGACACTGTATAAATAGAAGATGCGATTTAAAAAAAATATTACAGTTGAGGGGTGCATTGCTTCAAGTGATAGTTGATAGCTTGATGCTTTATAAGGGGTGACTGTTCAGACGATTAATTTCAAGGTGTGATTTTGTAATATGAAGATAAAACATATAGAGAAGAAAATGTGTGACTGCTCATAATATTTATTATAGGGGGTGACTTGAAATAAGGAAAGAAAAAATAGGGAGTTAAAAATGGATAACTACTCACACATGTGAATGTGAGAATGAATGTCAACCATTAAATTTTTTAAGATAATTTAATCTCAATCTCTGAATAGCCCTAGTCAATTACCTAGCTTCTTTATAATATAGACTAGTTCTTCATGTCCGTGCCTATGGCACGGTGCCAGTATATATGATTTCGTCAATTGAAATGACAGTGGCTAAATAGTAGGTGCGATTTTTTAAAAAATATTACAGTTAAGGGGTATATTGCTTCCAGTGATAGTTGAGAGATTAATGTTTTATAAGGGGTGACTCTTCAGAAGATTAATCACAGGGTGTCATTTTGTAATGTGAAGATGAAACACATGGAGAAGAAAAATGGATAACTGCTCATAATATTAAGAATAAAATAATAATTTGGTCTCTGGACATGTCGAAAAAAAATGTTTTGGTCCCTGGACATTAAAACAATCGAATGTGGTCCCGGGATATGTTTTTTTGGATCAATTTCTCCCCTATCACCGTTACCGTTACATTTTCCGTCAAATATTATTTCTAATGCCAAAAATATCCTCACTAAAAAGTTTAATATGGGATCTTTTCAAAATGTTAGAAATATAGGAGGTTAATGTGTCAAATTTAAAAAGAATTCATCTTCAACCTTTGACAAAATTACAAAAATGTGGTCCAAACTCCATCTTCAACCTTCGACCTTCTTTCACCTCTGTCTCTAATGCTCTGCCCGCCATAGCCGCCGGTTCCAAGTCGCCCCAACCCAAGTCATCTCCGCCCCTCCGTCATCTCTCTCATATCTCACACTTATTCTGCCCAGATCTGGCCGCCGCCTAGCGCTCTCTCCAGATTCGGCGAGGGAAGCACCAACAATGTGTTTCTGTTTCTGTCCCTTCTCTCTCCGATTCCGGCCACCAATGGCCTCGTTTCTGGTAGAATCCCTCGAGTTGAACGACCCGAACCCTGCACGGTAAACTGGTTGTGGATTATTAAACTGATTGATCGAATCGGAAACCGAGTATGCCTCAGAGATCGCGATACAGGGAGAGGCGGGGGAGGAGTGGTGAAGGATGGTGAAGCCGAAGGTGGCAGTTGCAATGCCGACGAAGAATAAGACGACGCGCTGTTCATGGAGGACATAACGAATCAGGTGAATCATGGAAAACCATGGTTTGTTGGGCTTGGGTGAGTAGGCGTCTGCCATGGGTTAGGCCTCATGGCCCATGTAGATCAACTCCGATCCCATCACTCTCTCTTTCTCTTTCGCTTTCTATGTGTGTGATTGTTGACTGAGTGTGTATTTTGGAAGGAAGGGAGCGATAAAATGAGAAGAGGGGAGGGAGAGGGATATGTAGGGACAAAAATATTTCAGGTGATGGTAGCTTATACTCCCCGGCACGTGAGCATTTTTCACTGGGAATATAGATCATGTGCTTGTTTAGACCAATGACATTCTCGTCAATTAAAAAAAGAAACGACAAAACTAACGCTAACTGTGGGAGGGGCCAAATTGGTCCAAAAAAAATGTCTAAGTACCACCTTCGATTGTTTTTTTGTCCGGGTACCAAAACATTTTTTTTTCGATATGTCCAGGGACCAAACATTATATTAATCCTAATATTAATTGTATGGAGTCGGATCCTTTATTCCAAAATTGTATTTCATCTCTTATTCCACCGTCGGATTCTTGCCATGTGTCAATAAAAAATCTTCATAAAAGGAAATATTGAGCTAGATTTCACGGATTTTTATTGTTATGAAAACACAATCAACTTAGTATTTGATTTTGTTTATTTACGATTGACATGCAGCAAGAATCCAATGGTGGAATAGGAGATGAAATACAATTTTGGAATAGATGATCCGACTCCTAATTGTATAGGTGACTTGTAATAGGAAGAGAAAAAATAAAGAGTTAAAAATGGATAACTGTGAATGTAAAAGTGAATCTTAACCGTTAAATATTTTAAGATAATTAAATCTCAACCTCTGAATAGCCCTAGTCAATTACCTAGCTGTTTTATAATATAGATTTTTGTAACTTTGTGGAAAAGAGAGCACTAATTTTCGGGACAAAAATTTACAAACAAAGGAAGTCCATTTGAGACGGGACGGAGGAGTATAACCTTAGTGCAAGTTAATGGAAACATAGAGAAATAGAACTATAGAAGAAGTGTAATATTGCAAAGTTTTGACTTTTCATATGAGACTGGGGGAGTAAGCAACTCCAAAATTTTCAATTGACGTTATGAGTTTGTTAATTACCGATCCAACACATTGCGCGCGCGCACCAGCTGTTTGAAAAAATTTCTGAATAAGAAAATCATGAGCAAACTATTCTTTGTTTCGACAACCAAACATAGTCGGCCTTCATTTTGGCGTGGAATAGTGTAGTCGGTTGTGGTAATATGGCCTTAACTCCAAATGGGAAAGCCTGGCTGCACAGATCACCTTGAAGGATTTGACGCCTAACCATTAATGGTTCAGATGTCTCTTTTCTTTATAGGCATAATGAGAATGGATTTGGAAATTTCAAGTTTCTTCATCACTCGGGCAAGTGAATTTTTGGGCAAAGGTAACTTTTTCTATGTTTAATTTTTTTGGGTTTATCTTATACACATATATAGAGATGCAGGTATCTGTACATGTGTAGTTTAAACTAGCCGGAGCTTGCTTAATTCATCTTTCTTGAGGTTTCCCATTTCCAAGAATTCTTTGAAATGCAATCTTATCAATGATAATACATTCTTGTTCTCAACGTTTTTGTATGTTTTTTCTTCTTAATCATAATAAACAACAATGTTGAGATTTTTTTTCTTTTCTGAGTATATGTGTGTGTTGTCTTTATTTGCACGGCGCACCAATTTAAACTGAGATTCCCTCCATGTTTAATAGATGTTCCAAAAGTAAAGAGGGTATGTTCAGGTCAATGTTTTTCGGCACCTGAAGTTCGTTTATGCCCGACACTAGGGTGGGTTGGACGGTTAATGGGGCGGAACCATTAGAGCCCGAATATCAAACGGGTCGAAATGGGTATGATATAACGGGTGCCACCCGCGGTAACCTGACCCGGTCAGTTAATATTTTTGGGTTATCCGTTTTGAACAAAAAATGTTAACATGTTAGGTTGGGTCGGATAATTTTCAGGTCGTGTTGGGTGGGTTAACAGGTACCGAGTTATAATTGTCACACCGCCTCTACATGTCCATTTTCGTTATAATTGTATGCTCATAAAATCATGCTTGTACGTCCATCTGCTAGTTAATTGACCAGGTTTTCGATGTTGCGTAAGTTATGGAATCTGTTTTTTTGTACATTCCGCT
The DNA here is from genome assembly GCA_013146195.2 of Codonopsis lanceolata. Lineage (NCBI taxonomy): Eukaryota > Viridiplantae > Streptophyta > Magnoliopsida > Asterales > Campanulaceae > Codonopsis > Codonopsis lanceolata. The sequence goes on along the minus strand of CM028380.1, from coordinate 100,353,018 downwards.
AGATGGTTTGACAATCTGCTACATTTTCATTTTTATTACAGACCAAAATCCATACACAAACACTCAAATAGACCAAAAACCATGCAGACCAAAACCAATACACAAACACACAAATAGAATCTGCCTATGTATTAACTACTTTCTGCAGGTATTTTGAGTTTCTTACAGACCAAAACCCTTGCACAAATACACACACTCACCATTTGTACGATTGTTTGCTTGCAACTATGCCTGCTTAAATTATTTACTATACCTACATTCTGCTAGTCATTTATTTAATTGTGAATTAACATATACTCCCTCCGTCCCTAAATAATCGTCTGGGTTGACCCGACGCACAGTTTAAGAAAAAGTAATTGACTTGATTATTTATATTGGTTTAATGTGTAGTTTCCTTTAATGTCCATGTATATGTAGCCCATAATTAAAGTAGAGTGAAAAAGTAAGGGTAAAGTGGTAAAAGTGATGTTCTAAAAAGGTAAGTTTCAAAGTGGACAATTATTTTGGGACGGACGAAAAAGGAAATGAGGACGATAATTTAGGGACGGAGGGAGTATAAAAAAAAAATTGTCCGCTCTATAGAGCACGTAATCACAGACCAGATTCTATCTTCATATTCTGTAATTGTGAATGAACCATAAATTTTTGCTACGCAAGTTGCAATGAACCTCTTGTTCCTGCCCCTCTGTCTTCCTGTATGTTGGTTTATATCCCAAATTTTCAATCACAACTAGTAAGCTACTACCGGATGACATAATTATTTAAAGGTGGGGTGAGTGTGTGAAATTCTGTTTTTGACATCTTCGTGAGCAGTTCAAATTTTCCATTCACAGCAAGCATTTAGAAATTAATTTTGAAGTGATAAATTTCCTTGTATAAGATATCCACACCTGGGTATAAGAAGCTTTGATTTTGATTAACATAGCATAGTTTCTCGATCTGTTCATCGCTGCCGTTTTTAGTTGTTATAGTATAGAACTATAGTCTATAAAGCCTACGTGTGACGACTGTGATAGCAGCCACTATGGGTATGTTTGAAGTGTATATGCAAAATTGTCTAGTTATTTGTTGTTCATAGTTTGGTGTTCAATGATCTCACTTTTGACGATATTCTGTAATTTTAGCGTTGATGTTCATTGGGTTTTGGGAACTTATAGTGCCTTAGTGGTTCTTTAACACTTGTGGTGGAAGCATTTGCATTAAGTGCTCAAGCCATGGTACCTCCACACCTTATCTGTAACGACCCGAGCCCGAAAGCCCGGCCCGTTACGTGTAGCCCACACACTGGCCCAATGAGCACGCAGCACTTAACGTCATTAGGCGTACCACAAGCCAACTCAAAAGTTTATGGACGATGTTGGTGCTTAGTAGTAGTGTATAGCCAACTTATAAATCATATTCAAGTCCTACATCTACCCGATGTGGGATTGGGGGTATTACAATCTCCCCCATTTAAATCCTTGTCGTCCTCATCAAGGTTGAACCGTACCCCGGGCGATGCAGGATTCAAGAGGTGGCTCCCACCTCCCGTGGTGTAGCACTTTGGCCCGCTCAGCACTTTGGTCCCACATTTCCGGCCGGAACCTTCTCTTGATACCATTTGTAACGCCCCGAGCTTGAAAGCCCGATCCGCTACGCATAGCCCACACTCTGCCACACTGAGCATGAACACACAACACCTTAGGTTATTGGCCCCACCACAAGCTGACCCAAAAGTCTATCGATGATGTTGGTGCTTAGTAGTAGTGTATAGCCAACTTATAAAGCACATTCAAGTCCTACATCTATCCGATGTGCGATTGGGGGTATTACAATTTCATAACCAGAGCCCGAAAGCCCGGTTCGCTATAGCCAACTTATAAAGCACATTCTAGTCATATATCTACCCGTTGTGGGATTGGGGGTATTACGTTATCGCTCCCCCCCCCCCAACCCCGATCGCTTGTGGCTGCTGGAACTTATAGTGTCAAATAATATGCATATTTGCATTTTCCATATCTTGTTAGTTTTCCTTGATTAGCTGCAAAGATCTACCCTGTATGCACTTCAAGAGTTATCCCTATCCTTTGATCTACTTCTCTAATTTAATAAAATCTTACCACTTTACCACTTTATTCAGGCCAGGAGAGACTAAAAAATGGATCACTTAATGCAATTATAAATACATACATTATTGGATTTTATCTTCTGTTACATCTTTGCTTAATTCCTTTTATCTATTGTGAATGTTTGCATGTATGTTGGTAATTAAGGTCAAACAAAATAATCTGGTTTTGCATGCATGTATGTTAGATGGATAGAACTTTTTCTATGCGGGTAGGAAACCGCTTTGAAATTCACAGATGTAAGGAGAAGAGTGGAGATTGGTATCGATTTCGGGAGAGATCCGAGGTAGACTCCATGAGATAGTGATTTTCACCATGAGCTGATCTGGGTTTGCGAGTATCCGGAGAAGGCGTCTCGCTTAATGGTGCTTTTGGAGACAAAGGCAAGGGAAGTCGAGGATTATTATGTTGGCAAGTGAGCTTAATAGATCGGGAAATTTTTCAGAATCGCAGTTAAGGTCCGGAGACGAAGTCGATTTGTATCCCCTGAAGGAGCGGCGTGTTCGGGTGGAGCTGGGTGGTGGGTAAGATTCGGAGGTTTGCGGTATCGTTTACGCCGTGGCCCAAGCAATCAACTAAGTCTTACAAGGAAGCGGCGGAGATTCAAATTTTGGCCGGACTTGGTCTCTTGTGTTAGGAACCCGATTTCGAGAGATGGAGGAGTTATTAAGGTGGAACCCACCTCGTAAAGGGGCCTATTCGTTCTTGGAGAGATGTTTGGTGGGGAGGGTGGGGGATCGGTGGTTCTTCTCCGAATAAAGACGAGTTGCGAGAGGTGGGTAAATCATAGGTGGAAGAGGCAGTGGCGTTGAAGTTAAAGTCATGGCGAAGCTCTTCTTCTTTATTTTCCCATCTAAGGAAGAAGCGGGAAGGATTCTTTCAATCTCCTTGGTTTTTGATTCGCATTACCTCTATCCGAAAGATGGAGTCCGTTTTCCTGCAGCTTATAGAGCAGAATCAAGACCCACTTCGGTGTGGATTCGAGTGGTGGGTTTACCTATTCACCTTTGGGCGGCAAGGTCTTTCGAGCAATTGGTGATCGTGTGGAGGATTCATTGATGTTGATTCCGAGACGAAGAAGAAGGGGGAGCCGAGGTGGGCCGAATCTTAGTTCATGCTAGTTCAAAGATCCCGCCGATCCTTGTTGAAGAAGAGGAGTGAACTCTTTTGAGGTCCCTGTTTGGGCGGAGAAGCTAGTGGACCGGAGTCGGTGGGGGAGGGGAGTCGTGGCGGAGGAGAGCCGAGAAAACCAAGGCGGGGAGGAGGAGCGTTTGTTCGAAAAGGCCGGTGTGGCGTCGTAAAAAGGACGAGGCGTAAGGGGCGAGACACTCGCTTAAGGGCACGTGGGAAGCCAAGACATCAAATTCAAAATTTAAATCGGTAGTGGATGATGAGATCGTTAATGGAGAGATTGGATTTCAAGCCAAGATGGGCCTCGGCGTGTTGGACCTTTCAAGACCTTGGAAAAAGGGTTTAGTGGGCCGACTTATGCCCAAAGCCCACTTGAATTTATTTTACACCCCGAGTTACCGCAGCCAAAGATGGAGGTTCGAAAGAGATTTCTAAGGGTGGGCCGAAGGATTTGAGGGTCAACTTGAATTCTTTGGGGGTTTGGTTCGCCTTTACCTATAGATGGCCATGTTGGGGCGAAGCCCAAACTAGCCAAGGCCGTTTTCAGCATCGGGGTATATAGGCGAGGCCGGCCGGTAGGGAGGACAGAGAGAGCGACTAAGGCGAAGTTTCGCGACGATGGGTTTGGTGACTGCGTTGACAACACGAGCTTTGGGTCGACGTCATGGAGGCGAAGTGTCTCATCTCCAAGGAGAGCGGGCGGGTCGGCCGAAGAGGGTCTCCATGTAAATATCGTGGATCGAGTCGCAATGATCGTTATTAACGGAGTTGTTTCTTCGGACCTTCGAGGATGGCGGATGATGAGGAATTTCTCGAGGTGGATTTTTGGCCGAGAGGCTCGACACAGCGGCGGGGGTAAGTTCGAGGATCACTTTCTTTCTCGAGGATTGGGCGGATGCTAAAGGTTGTATGGCGGGAGAGAAAGCTTCGTACTCTATCGAGGCAGTAGGGGTCTCGGTGCGAAGTCTCGAATGTTTGGAATTCGAGAATCCGAGCAGGTTCCTTCCTTAGAAAGGTTGGAGGAGGGACAAACAGTGGAGGAAGAAGAACCTATCTCTGTACTCAGATAAACATTTTTCGACTGAAGATAATTGTGAAGTGGAGTACCTCACAGATATAAGAAATGGAGGAGGATATCTCGCTTTGGGTTAAAAAGAAGGCTTTAGGTGTCGGAAAGGCATTGGGGGTGGCGTGTTCTGGTATGAAGATCGGATTCGGCACTTCTTCTAGACATTGAAAAAAGTGGAGAACTTCGAGGGGTGGTAGCGTAAAGAGGCTGAACAAAACTAGGGAGAAAGGAAAAAGGAACTCAAACAATTATGCAGAATCTTAATGCCAATTTGTTTGCTTGCCGAGGAGGGAGATAGAAGGAGGAAAAAATAGTTTAATATGCATATTAAAATTGTGTCTTGGGCGTGTGGGGTCTTAATGATGTCAATAAAAGAATGCTTATAAAAGGTTTAATAAGGAGATGGACTCAGACCATTGTTTGTTTGCAAGAAAGCGAAATTGGAGAAGGTTGATGTGAGGATTATTGACAGTATTTGGTGTGCTAGAGATGTGGATTGGGTGCATTTAGACTCTGTTGGAGCATGGGGGTTCTAGTTATGTGGGACGAAGAGTTACGTCGAAAGCGATTCGGTGTTGGGAGAATTCTCGGTCTCTTGTCTTGAAAAATGGAGGATAATAAAGAGTGGCTTTTTCGACAGGGGGGTTTATGGGCCTTGTAATAATGCTATTAGGGAGAGACTTTGGGCTGAACTTCGGGAATTCTAAAGCTAGATGGAATGTGCCTTGGTGTGTGGGGGTGATTTTAATGTGGTTAGATTTCCTCATGAGCGTTCTAGTGCTCGCATCTATTCTAGTGAAATGATGAAGTTCAATGATTTTGTCAATGAGATGGAGTTAGTGGATCTTGCTTTGGTAGGGGGGATTTTACGTGGTTTAGAAATGGGGGCGTCATCAATTTTCGAGGATTGATAGATTCTTAATTTACGGAGATTGGGAGTGTTGCTTTGGTAATTACAGTGCGGTCCTGCCTTAGAGATTATCTTCGATCATGTGCCGTTGCTTCTTGAGTGTGAAGGTGGATCTAAAGGGAGAACTCCTTTTCGATTTGAGAATATGTGGTTAAAGGAGCCCTGGGTTTTTAGACTGGGTTAAGGATAGATGGGATTCTTATTCGGTGACAGGCGATCCAAGTTTCAGATTAGCTAGAAAACTAAAGTTGCTCAAGGAGGATTTAAAAGTTTGGAATAGAGATCTTTGGTAAGGTGGAGACCAAAATCAAATCAATTTCAGATGAGATTTGCAGATGGATGAGAAAGCGGGGGTTGGTACTCGAGCGAGGAAGAAGAGTCCCTTAGGTGCGATTAATTCGAGGAATTGAAGAGTCTTCTCGATTCGTGAAGAGATTTGTTGGCGCCAAAAGTCGCGAGTTCGGTGGTTAAAGGAAGGAGATAATAATACCAAATTCTTTCACAGATGGCAAACATACGTGGGCGCGAAAAAAATCAGATCTGTCCAGATTGAAGGTGTGCGGATTAGAGGAGGAGGCCGATATCGGGGTGGGCATCACAAATTTTTTCGAGTCGGTTTGAAGAAAGTGGGGTTGGAGACCAAATTTGGATGGTGTGGGTTTTGACAAGATATCGTTGTGTTGAGGATTCGGCACCTTGGAGGCGTCCCTTTTCGATCGAGGAAGTGGCGGGAGAGTGCTTCGTAAGATGGAGGAGATAAAGCCCCGGCCCCGATGGGTTTTCTATGGCTTTTTTCAGCATTGTTGGGAGGTGATTAAAGGGGACATCATGGAGGTGTTTCGGTTCTTTCACTCGAGTTTGAGATTTGAGAAAAGTCTTAATCTGCGTTTATAGCCTTGATTCGAAAAAGAGTGGAGCTACCTTGATCTGAAAGACTTTCGGCCGATAAGTTTGGTTGGTAGCATTTACAAGTTGTTATCCAAAGTGCTAGCCCAAAGAATGAAGAGGGTTATGGGGAGTATCATTTCGGTGTCGCAACACGCCTTTGTGAAGGATAGACAGATTTTGGATGCGGCCTTCATTGCTAATGAAGCCGTGGATGATAGGTTGAAAAGCGGGGTCCCAGGGGTTGTTGTGTAAGTTGGATATGAGAAAGCTTATGATAATGTGTCTGGGATTTTTGTTATATATGTTGGAAAGAATGGGTTTTGGTGTCAAGTGGATTCAATGGATTCGTTTACGTATTTCTACGGTTCGCTTCTCTGTCTTGGTGAATGGAGAACCATCGGGATTTTCTCTAGCTCGAGAGGCTTGCGCCAAGGAGATCCTTTATCCCCATTTTTGTTCATCGTGGTAATGGAGGCACTTAGTAGGATGTTAGAGAGGCGTCTGAGGCGAGATCTTATCGGTGGCTTTAAGGTGGGAAGGAGAGGGGAGGGAGATGTCGATTTCCCATCTTCTCTTTGCAGATGATACCTTAGTTTTTGTAGGTGCGATAAGGCTCGGTTGGGGAATCTTCGATTGGTTCTATTATTTTTTCAAGCGATCTCAGGCCTTCATCAACATTTCGAAGAGTGAAATTATTCTGTAGGGGGTGGAGAATGTTGGGGATCTAGCGGCTTTCTTTGGGTGTAAGTATGCAGCACTTCCTCCTCCTATCTTGGGCTTCCCATAGGTGCACGCCTAAGAGCGAGGGAGTTATGGAATCCAGATGGTCGTGCGGTTCGAGAAGAGATTGGCGGGGTGGAAGCGTCAACTTCTTTCCAAGGGGGAGATTAGTTCTAATCAAGAACACTCTTGCTAACTTACCAACCTATTTCTTATCTCTTTATGTGATTCTGCCACGATTAGGCAAAGATTAGAAAAGTTGGAAAGGGACTTTTTGTGGGAAGGGCAATCGGATGAGCATAAGTTTCATTTAGTGAATTGGGAAAAGGTGTGTTCGAGGGTTCGGGAGGGGGTGCGAACATTAGAAAATTGAAATTATTTAACGAGGCTTTGTTGGGAAAATGGGCGTGTGGCGATATCTCACGAGATAAGGAGGCTTTGTGGAGGCAAGTGGTGGTTTGCAAGTATGGGGAAGGGGGTCATTGTTGGTTTCGAGCGAGGTCAATTCGTCTTATGGGGTGGGAGTGCGGCGTGGTATAAGGAAAGGGTGGAATTCTTTTGAAAGATTCATTGCTTTTGAGATTGGTAATGGGGCCTCGGTGAGGTTTTGGAAAGACAGATGGTGTGGGGACATTCGCTTGAGGGAAGTGTTTGAGAACTTATTTGAGCTTTCCACGGATAAGGATTGTAGAGTTAGCTCTATTCTATACGTGGTGGAGGGCAAGCCCATTTGGAATCCCACGTTCGAAGGAATTTTCATGATTGGGAGTTAGATTCAGGTTGTGCAATTTTAAGGATGCTTGAGGAGCAGAAGGCAGGCAGTCGACGGACAAGGTGGTTTGGAAAGGCTCGGGGGCTCTCTCTTTTCGATTAGCTCGTATTATTCCAAGCTTCTCAAGCGTGGTAGAGCTTCTTTTCGTGGAGAAGCGGTTTGGAGATCCAACGCCCCTAAGAGAGTGGCTTTTTTATGTGGGAAGCGACTCATGAAGCTATCCTAACTGGGGATAATTTGCGGAAACGTAACATGGTTTTTGTTAATAGATGTTATATGTGCAAGGTGGATGTGGAAAGTGTAAATCATTTGCTTCTTCACGCCAAGTGGCATCGAGATTTGGAACTTCGTCTTTGGGTATGTTCAACATGTCTTGGGTCATGCCAAGTTCGATCATTGACCATGTCGAGAGCTGGAATAGGGGTCATTCGAAGAGGAGTAGTAGTATATGGAGGACAGCTCTTTTGGGTGTGTGTTGGATTCTATGGAAGGAAAGAAATCACAGGGCATTCGACAACGTGGAAATGTCAGTCCCGGAGTTGAAGAATTTGTTGATTCGTACTCTTCATTTTTGGTGCTTCGAGGCTGATCACTCTTTTCCTAGATCCAACATATCTTTTGTAGATCATGTAAATAGCATAGATATTGGTTAATCTTTGGGTTGGTATACTTCTAGTGTACAAAGGACGCATCACCTCTTTTGATGCTTGATATATGTTACTTATTACTTATCAAAAAAAATTATAGTGACTGCTTTTTGTTGTTACTGAAACTTAATATGTACTACTATATTTGTTTTGCAAAGAGATGAGTTGATGTTTTTTTACCTTAATCTTGTTGAAAATGGGATTAATTTCAGTGTAGCCTTGGATGTTTTGTGTTATATATTACACCTTGTTTTCAGTTTGCATCCAAACATGATCATTCAGGTTTTTTTGTTAAGGCTCGTAAGGACGATGAACTCAAATTTTCTGCACTTCTGCCATTTTTCTCTTCATTGTGCTGGCCTTTCTTCCTTTTCTCTCCCTTCCTCTTCCCTATCGTCATCACAACTTTCATGGCAGCAGCTAGCGTTGGCCCTCACTTGACCCAGGTTTGCATATATTTGATTTTGATTTTGGGCATGTCATTTGTATTCTTCATTGCAGAAGTGTTGGTCTTCACAAATTGCCAAACTGTATTGAATTACTATTCCTAGCCAAATAACAGCATGAACTTGAATAAATTCATTTGATTTTTCAGAATGCTTCTCCAAAAAATGCATTGTCAATTTGTCATGATCGGATAGGTGTGAGTATGTATCTTGTATATATATATGATAAATTGTGTTACTTTGTATATAGATTTCAATTTCTCATCCACTAAACAGTAAGCACTGCAACTTCTATCATTTGCCCTCAAGATTGCAGTTTTCCATGACAATTCTCACATGAGAGCAAAATAGAGAGACTAATGTATTAATATGTAAAACTATATTATTTGTTAGTCTCTATTTTGAGCCCATATATGCTTACCCACAACCTTTTGAATCTCTATAACATTGTCCGGACAAAAAATGCCTCTTATTATTAAAAGGATTCTCCATATACAATATTAATCCCAAACCATATGTCAAATCAAGCAAAAATGTTCATTGATACTACTCCCTCCGTCCCAAAATGAATGTCTATTTTTACTCATAATTATGAGAAAAAAATGAACATTCACTTTGGGACAGATGAAAAATTATTATAACTATTTACACTCACACCTTCATGTAATGGTTTATTACCATTTGTATCCTACAATTAAAAATAAGAAAAAGAAAGAGAAGAAGCTCATTGCATTCAAACCACTGACTTTATGGTGGCTCCGCTAGTAGTTGAGTGAGAGTGATGACAGTATTGATCCGTTATGGTTATTTAGCGATCAAGACGATTGTGGTAGTGGTTCTAGAGAGGTGGTGAAAGTATAGTGCAGCATTAGTAGCATTGATGTAGGACTAGTTGTGGCAATATATAATTAGATATGGTTGTGGGAGGTGATAAATTGATGGTGGAGAGGACGAGCCTTCTCTTAGCAACAACCATGGACCTTGAAGTGCATGCTAAGGTCTGGCTATAATAAGTTGGATTATGATAGATACCCCCATGTTAGATCATTTGACAAAAACAATTGGATGTTTACGAGTTCTTGAATAATGTAATTAATTAATCTAGTTTTATCACATGTTTTGCACGTGCATACCATCGAATATATTTACGAGTTCTCGAATAATGTAATTAATTAATCTAGTTTTATCACATGTTTTGCACGTGCAGACCATCGGATACATTTATGAGTTCTTCAGGGTTTTCTCTTATGTCACCTACCCTTTGTGTGTATATAAAGACTTGAGGGATATCACTTGTAATCGTCGTTTTTATGTGTTGAAGCCCATTTAGGGTTATAGCTACTTTCTAGCGCCGCACCTTCGAAATACCATATTCAAAAGTTCTCCATCACCAACATCTCAATGGTCAGCTCTTTCTCAATCCCTCCCTCACCCTCACGCTTATTTCAGTTTCCATTATTTTTTGTTTTCCTATTAAGAATTCATAAGTTAGATGGCTCTTAAGGATTGATCTTGAAATCTGTTATCTAGAAATTATCGATTTACTTTTTGCATCATTTATAAACATAATTTAATTAATTTGTTGTCTTCATCATAATCTCTATTTATTCTATAATAGGCCATATGTATCAAGCATTAGATTTTGAATCAAGTTCATAATATTTTGTGATCTCGTGTGATTGTGAGTCACCCTATACCAGATCAACGCTAGATCTGATGTAGATATGGCTACATTGGTTCTAGATATAGTTTGTTTGTCTTGCTTTTCTCTCTGTTTGTTGATGAACATAATTGAAGTTGATGGTATTTGTGATTGTGACTCACCCTACTAGATCAACGCTAGATCTGATGTAGATATGGCTAAATTGGTTCTATATATGGTTTATTGGTCTTGCTTCTCTCTCTGTTTGTTGATGAACTATACTTGAAGTTGTTATTTCGACTAGGGTTTTGAATTATTCATTTGTTGTTTATCTTGATATGGTCAGTGAGATCTTACTGCAACAAATGGTTATAGTTGTCCCGTGCAAACACTATAGTTTCTTCTCGAGTTTTTAGAAAAAATAAAATAAAATCAACTTTATGCATCGAAAGAGAAACTATCATTCAATGAAGATTAAAAGTTTGACCATCCCTTGTTGGCAGATTTGAAGGCTGGAACCATTTTGGGGGTAACTGGGAAGGAAATGTAGTATTAAGTTATCTTTTACAAATTTTTATTCATATTTTTAATTGGTATCATTTGTTTCCTGTTTAAATTATAAACGCCTATAAAATTTCTAAACAACTACGTAAAATTTGTATTAATTATCAGTAAAGTATGACAACCCCCTCTAGAAACACTAGAAATCCACTGAACCCTTACAAGCTCCATTAAACCCCAATACATAGAAACTTTCCAACTCCGAATGTCAAGAGGCCCCAATTCAAGTAAAAAATTAATGCACCTAAAAGTCACCTAATAAGTATAATGCTCATAATGCCTACAAAATTTCTCATAATACATGCATACTAATTTATCTATACACAATTATTCGCAAATAATAGCATGTTTGATTGGTGTATTTGTGTACTCGATAGAAAAATTATTTCCCTAATTCTTTCTCATATTGATTACTATTATAATTTTTATCCTTGTATTTTTAGGTACAATATGATGTATATTGGTAACCACCATGATGGATATGCAAGCTACTTTCACATGGAGAAGATTTGTACAAGTGACTGGATTGTTACTTTTGAGAGGTATATCATAGACAAACTAAAGTCCAACAAATTTGTGATTTCTCACTCTGAATAATTTATTTTTCATGTGTGTTAGGTTATTGTATCTACAAAAACAAAGAGAATCTTTTGAAGAAGAGCTGATGATCGTTGTTCATGTCATTTCAATCGAGGTATGTTTATAAAAACCTTGGTAAAGTAAATGAGAAGAACATATTTTCTCAAAGACTCATTGCATTATAGTCTATAATTTATTCCTGTTTGGATGTGAAACAACCAAAAAGAACAACAAAGAAAATCACATTTGACCTACATATGATGATTTTACTCCAAAATAACAGTAGAAGTTATGATGAACCCTAGTTTGATAAGTAATGGGACCATGGACCCTCTTTCACTAATTTTAGAACGTAGGAGGCTTGAGGGAAAAAAGGAGGTAACCTGTGGATCCTGAATGTGATTAACCCTGTTGTATATTAAGGTAGAGTATAAGATAATCACGTTGCTTGGCTGACATTTGTTTTAAGTATGATTCTTTTTTCTAAGATATCAAGTGACTGCAGTTATGTATGCTGTACGTCTTACTTAATTAGATGATGCTTTATGTATATGGTATAAATTTAGGAAAAACCGTCTTACGAGTATATTTTGTAAGACAGATCTCCCTGACCCGACCCATCGTGTATTGCTAGGTTGAGCCGTCATTATACGAATCGGGATCCAACACGGTACTGTTACGGAGACCTACTCATGTTATATTATAGAGTGTGTAGTCAACTCATATCATAGTTAAAAAAGTAGGTGTTAAGAATCTTTTGATGCTTAGTTGTTAAAAAAAAAAGTAGGTGTTAAGAATCTAGCATTCTTTGAGCTCATTCTAGTCTTTGTCAAACTCAGCTAAAAGAAATTACAGGCCAATTTGCTTAGCTTCCAAGTTTAGATTTTATATGATGGTTTATTTTATAGGGATAATCTATTCCCACGACATTAATTGGTTATCCACTATATTTATATAGACTATGCTTGGTGCAGAGAAAACCCATACCGTTCATTTCCTACCATGAATTATGTTAATTAAAACTAAGTTTTTGCTTCATTTGTGAAAATACCAAAGAGAGATTGATGTGGGCTTGGTTAAGGGGTTACCGAATGCGGTTAAGGTCGAGCCGCAGGATCATTCGGCCGTGAAGGATTGATTGTTGTCTTGATATGATGGCAAAAGATCGACTTTGTTTTGGAAAATTTGGGTTTTCTTCGAACCTTAAAACGCCTCTGGTTTGTGATGCTACTAGCTTTGTGATGGGCGACCAAGTAGGCAACTCGCCCGAAGTCGAGAGCCAATGGTTTGTCTGCAGTTTGTGGTGAAATGTATTGTACCATTCAAGCAAAAAGAAAAATAGAAAGCCACAACTCAAGCTATAAGCATAAATGATTAATTTAAGAGTAAGTCTCCTATTTAACCATTGTACGGATCTTAATTCGTAAGACGTAACCGTACTCCCTCACGACTTAACCTACTAACACACGGTGGATCGGGTTAAAGGGATCCGTCTTACATAAAATATACGTAAGACCGTATTTCTTAAGTTTTTGCCTTCATTTAATTTTTTGAAGAAACATCGGAAAAAGAGACCCTTCTTGTAATGTTCTCAAAACCAAAAACCCCAACCTAATTACAAAAAGGCCCTAAAGTTGGGTCTATTCCTCTCTTTCGGATGGTCCACCAAATAGGCGAGGGGCAAACTTCCAAAAATTACTCCTTCTATTAGGGTAAATGAAGGCCATCCCGTATCAGCGTATCAATGGGCATAACCCACGGGACATCGGCGAGAGAGAAAAAGGAATTCCAAAGTTCCCTAGCCATAGAGCAATGGAGCAGCAAGTGATTTACATCTTCCTCTTCACTTTTGCACAAGAAGCACCGATTAACATAAGTCAAACCCCGAGATCTCAAATTTTCCCCCGTCAATATGACTCCCCTGGCTGCTTCCCAAACAAAAAGATACCCTATCGGGATTTTATGTTTCCATATTACCTTCCAAGGGAAAGAACTTTTTCCTTCTCAATCAACTTCGAGTAGAAAGATCTAACAGAAAACATTCATTACTAGAAGCCTCCCAGATAATTTTATCTTCACTCAAAGCTTGTCTTTTGTAACCACAGGTAAATCCATAAAGCGAACTACCTCGTCAATCTCCCAATCATGCGAGATTCTGCGAAAAACAGGGCTCCATAAATCTGAACCCCCTTGATTAACCACCAAAGAACTCACCATTTCCTCCTTGTTAACTGCCATGTTATAAAGATTAGGAAACATCAGCTGCAAGGTATTTGTTCCACACCAAAAATCCTTCCAGAACCTGATTTGATTCCCTTGCCCTACCTCGAATTTGATGAACCTATTGACATCATTCCATACTCCCGTAATTCCTTTCCACGCTAGTGCTGTGAGAGATCAGAACTTTATTTGGGAACCAAAGATGATCACCCGCTCCAAATTTGCTTACCACTAACCTCCTCCATAACGCCTCTTTATCCACTAGGAACTTCCAAAGCCACTTGCCCAACAGAGCCTTGTTGAACAATCTAAGATTTTTAACTCCAAGACCCCCATTCTCCTTGTTAGAGCACACAGATTCCCACTCAACTAGATGATAATTCCCCTTCTCTTTGTCTCCTTCCCATAAGAAATCTCTTTCTAACTTCTCAAGCCTTTTTAAAAGCAGAGACAAAAAAACACCGATAGGAAGTAAGTGGGAAGATTAGAAAGAGTACTCTTAATGAGAGTAAGTCTTCCTACCTTGGATAAGAACCGTCTTTTCCACCCTGCCAACCGCCTTTCAAATCTGACCAAGACTGAATTCCACACGTTTCTGTTCTTAAAAGACGAACCAAGAGGTAATCCAAGGTATGAAGTAGGAAGATTAGAGACTTTGCAGCCAAAGAACGAGGCTAAAACCTCCATGTTCTCCACTCCACCTATGGGGATTAACTCGCATTTCGACACATTGGTCTTCAAACCCGATAGATCTTGGAAAATCAGCAAAATAAGACGAAGGCAACCCAACTGATCACTATCTGCGTCGCAGCAAACTAGTGTGTCATCAGCAAAAAGGAGATGAGAAATAGAGACACCCCGACCATGATTATTCCCCACCTCGAAGCCCTTAATAAATCCTCCTTCAACTGCCTTATCGATGAGGCGACTGAGGGCCTCCATTACCACAATGAAAAGGAATGGAGAAAGAGGATCCCCTTGACGCAAACCTCTCGAGCTCGAGAAAAAACCTTCAGGCTGACCGTTGATAAGAACCGAAAACCTGACTGTAGAAATGCAGAATAAAATCCACTTCTTCCACTTTTCTTCGAATCCCATTTTATCCAGTATATGAATCAAAAATTCCCATCTAACATGATCGTATGCCTTTTCCACATCCAACTTGCACAGAATCCCTGGCATTCCGCTCCGCACCCTCGAATCAACCACTTCATTTGCTATCAAAGCTGCTTCCAGAATCTGACGATCTCCCACAAAAGCATGCTGCGTATCTGAAATTACTTTGCCTATCACTTTCCTCATTCTGTTGGACAGTACCTTGGAGATCAGCTTATATACACTACCAATGAGACTTATAGGCCTGAAGTCTTTAAACTCCTCTGCCCCTTTCTTTTTAGGAATAAGAGCAATGAACGATGTGTTAAGACTTTTCTCAAATCCTTCCTCCTCAAAGAAAGAGCGAAAGACCTCCATAACATCAATTCTCACCACATCCCAGCAATGTTTAAAAAACTCGAGGGTATAACCATCAGGTCCTGGGGACTTGTCACCTTTCAAACTACCCAAAGCCTCCACCACTTCTTCTTCATTGAAACTTTGCTCTAAGAAACTCCTGTCCTCCTCAATCAGGCTATTAAACGTGATCCCTCCTATATCCAGCACTCTCCCACCATCTTTCGAGAACAAATTTTGGTAGAACTCTACAAAGCCTCTACTGATTTGATTCTCATCTTTCGTCACAAAACCATCAATTTTCAGCCTACTAATCTGATTGAAATTCTTGTGCGCATTAGCCATCTTATGGAAAAATTTGGAATTTTTATCTCCCTCTTTTAGCCACAAGACCCTGGATTTTTGCCTCCAGCTTATCTCTTCACTGATGAGCAATCTTTTGATTTCCAGCTTAAGCTCTTCACGACGTGCGGCTTCAGATTCCTCTAATGATCCTTCCCCTTCCTTTGCATCCAGGCACTTGACTTCCTCCATAACTTCCTTAATTCTGATTTCTATCCTCCCGAACACCTCCTTATTCCAAATTTTGAGATCGTCCTTTAGAAGTTTCAATTTTTTTGCAATTCGAAAACACGGTTTACCGACTGCCTCATAAGAATCCCATTTTGACCTCACCCATTCCTTAAAACCAGGAGCTTTCAGCCACATGTTCTCAAATCTGAATGGAGTTTTCCTTCTACCATTATCACCCCCAAACTGAAGAATTATAGGAGAGTGATCGGACACAACCCTGGGAAGAGTTCTTTGGACGAAGGCCCCTATACTTTCCTCCCAATCAGCACTAATTAGGAACCTGTCAAGCCTTGAACATTGACGCTCCGACCCTCCTCGGAACCAGGTGAAAGTGTTCCCCTCCAGGGGCAAGTCCAACAGTTCCCTGTTATTAATGAAATCGTTAAATTCCTCCATAGCATGGGTGTACGACTGACCCCTACTTCTCTCACAGGGAAAACGAACCACATTAAAATCACCTCCCACACACCACGGATGATTCCATTTAAGTCTAACAGAATTCAATTCAGCCCACATATTTGACCGAATGTTGTCAGAGCAAGGACCATAAACTCCAGAGAAAACCCAACGAGAGTCATTGATTACCCGCTTAAATAGACACGAGACTGAAAAATCCCCTAACACATGATCTTCCATAGATATACTTCTGCTGTCCCACATAATCAGAATACCCCCTGCAGCTCCAACTGCGTCTAAATGAACCCAGTCCAACCAACGACATCCACCTATGCTATTCACTAAGTTCCTGTCCATGTAGTCCATTTTGGTCTCTTGAAGACAAACTACAGAAGGCTTCCATCTTCGAAGAGCTTCCTTGACTACCTGCCTTTTCCTGAAGTCATTCAAACCCCAAACATTCCAACTGATTAATTTTAAATCCATTAACACCAACTAATTAACTTTTTCTTTCCCGGACCTCTTACCAATCCTCCCCGCAGCCCCATCAAAATTGATGTCACAGAATAAATTTTTTACCTCCCTACTCTCAGCCCCCCGAGCCTTGATTCGACTGGCTCCCACCTTCTTACTAACTGACGGCTTACCTTTTTCCATTTCCAGAAGTATATCCACGATTTTATCCTCATGGCCTTTACAGTAGACCCCCAGGTAATTCACAACTCCTTTAGCCTTCTTACTCACCCATACAGACATCTTTTTGTTGGGATCCCCATCAGTCAGCAGCTTCTGTTCCATTACCTCCTCAGGTCTGATCATCGAAATTGGGCTACAAATCACTACCTCCTCAAATCTGACCTTCGGACTTGGGCTACTGAGCGACACCTTATCCTTATCCGTTCCACCATCACTACTATTCCTTGTACAGTCCTCGTTTGGGAGAGACGGCGAGCCTTGCGAGTTCGACGAACAGTCCCTTACCTTTGAAGTATCCACCGAGACTTTGCTAGAGAGGAAATCATCGTCCTTCGGTTCTCCACTTACCTCGACCTCATCATCTGCAGTTGCACTGTCCGTCTTGCTCGAATCTTGAGGATGAACTTCCTTCGCTAAACATATATTGTCCCCAATCTTACCGCCTTGTGTTTCATCCTCTCCTATCGGCATCGCCAAGTTCCTTCCTTGTATCCCGTTGACTTTAACGGACGGATTCTGGACATCGGGACCTGGCTGGGCGTAATACTGCTTACCATCGACTTTCTTTAAAATAGTAAGTGGACCTTTCTTTAAACCAGAAGACGAACCCACATGGGTTGATTTGCTCTGGTCTCTAAATCCTTCTCCATCATTTGGCCTAGGCCCAGAGTTTACCCCTTTTGATCCTGATAGCTCCCCCTAGAAGCCCAATTAGAAGGCCCAGCCTTATCACCCAAGGTCTCACCAGAATGCTCCTTAACAGACTCCTTCTTATTATTACGGGCTACCCATATACTTTTCATGGGCTTTGCACTGAAACTTGGGCCTCTAACTGTTTGTTGCCCTCCTTTAACTTTTCCAGCCCGAAAGTAATTACCACTAATGAACTTCGATTGGAAACCCCGACTTCCCCTTACGACGTTGTTGGCCATGGAAGGTTTAAAATTCAAAAACTCTGTAGCCCACGTGTTCCCCCAGCTTTTTCTGTGGGTGTCCGTCTGAAACTTTGCAGAAGGCGACCGTTGACCTGGATTTTTGCAATCCCGACTGCTCGCTCTAACTCCGAAGTTCGCCCCACCTATCGCCGCCGTCGGAAAGCTACCGCCGCTAATGTCAACACCTTGCTGCTGGAAAGGTTTGAAGAAAACGCCAGTTTCAGCCCAAATCGGGACTGAAAATACACTATCCCCCAATTTAATACGAACACTTGCCGGCATAGACTCGCAGTACCGCACCAAGATTCGAGCCCATCTCAAGTCTCGTCTCTTCTGAGTTGAATCGTCTACAGTCACGAAGCCCCCACAAACAAATCCGATCTTTTTGAAAACTTCCATGCCCCACAAATGAAGCGGGAGACCCATAGCCCTGATCCATATCTCCTTCGGTTTACGCTCCTTCCTAATACAGCACCCCGACGGCCTCCAATGATCGAGAATTAACGAAGCTTGGTTAATCATCCATTCTCTCTCATTAAGGATTCTTGAGGCTTCTACCTTGGAAGGGAATTCGAAGAGGAAATAAGGCTTATTCATCTCCTTAACTCGTATTCCGCCTGGAGACTTCCATTTAGCATCGACCCAACGTTGGACATCATCACGATTCAGATCGTACCCTTGATGACCATCCACCCATCCTACAAGGCACCTATCCAGGAAGTCCATGTTACCTCTACAAGAGTCCTCTTCTATCTCGAAATCAATGTCTACATCCACTGCTCTGTTGGAAACAACCAAATCTAAATCAGGCCAAGGGGGTATTTCCGCCGCTTCTTTGTACGACCTCTGCTGCTTCACAGGTATTTGCTTAGAAAGAGCGAACCTACTAATTTTTCCGGCTACCATGTCCCAACCTCCATCCTTGGTCACTGCAGGAATGAAGATCTTAGTGGGACTACCAACCCCTTTGGCAGAAATAGACAGGAAAAAACCATGGATATTCCATTCCTTTGCCACCATCACCTCACGCTGTTTCCCTGTTCTTTTCTTCCAAAAAACCTCTCTGATGGATGATGCCTTGGCCATCCAATCACACACCCAAAGCACTTCATCTAAGGATAAAACAATCTTATGAACTCTACCTCGACTACGCTCCAGCCATTGGAAACACGAACCATCCCTACCTTCGAAATAGATCACATCGAAAGATTTTCTACCAGCATGAAAGAAAGAGACATCCATACCGGAAGATTACTATATTTCATAAAAGTTAAGCTAAAAGTCTTAATCGCCTGATTTAATTGATATAAAGGAAATAAAATTAAACAAAAGTTAAGCTAAAAGATACCTTGGGAAATGAATTATGTCATTCAAGGGGTGAATAAATAGGTAAAGGGTAGTTTAGGCCTAATGTACATTAATTTAAAATAACTTTCAAAGAAAATATTGGATATAGCCTCTCCCATTTTATACTCCATCTATCCCTAAATTATTGTCATGTTTGACTTTTGTGGTCAAACTTAATATTTTTAAATGCAATTTGAACGTATATATAGATATTATATTTTTAATAATCATAAAACACGTAATTCGAGTAATTTTAAAGTACGAATTACACGTAATTCACATGTCTACCATTTCACCACCCAGACATCTTGAAAATGAATTGTCTTCCATTGAATATGATATCTATCGAGTAATTTTAAAATAATACAAACTAAAATGGTAACCGTTTTCTTGGATTGTAGAAATATCTTAGGTAGTATATTTAGAACTAACTTTATGTGTGCTAAATATCCTTGATTTATATCCCTAAATTTCCCTCCCTATTCTAAGGGCATTTCCAATGGTAAGGTTTATAGGGGTATGATCCAGATCATCCAAGAACCTTACCATTGTGGAAAGTTCATCGGGAAGGAGTTGTTCATAGCAGAAGAAAAAAGGGGAAATAAATTATTGAATATTTGGAAGTCATAGTAATGTAGCGGAATGAACTGAAAGTAACCGATAATATCAAAGCTGTTAAGATCGCGCACGACTACCAGTAAGGTTCGCAAACCTACCGCGATTTAGACATCAATTTCGTTGATTCACAAAGAATACTGAAAACTAGAAGAAAACAAATCAATTCTTATTAAAATTCAAGCTGAATTCGGAATTACATCGAGTCCTATATTTATAGGACTCATAAAGCTTGGGAAACAAGCTAAAACTTCCTAAAAACTAGCCTAACATCTATAGTAACCTAATAGGACTTAGATACATCAATTGAATGCTTAAATATACTTCTAAATATAAAAAATACTACCCTAACAAATATAAGGGCTCGTTTGGCCGAGCGTTTTGGGAAAAATGCACGAATAAAACGGAGCGAATTTTCAGAAATTGTGTTTCAGTGTCGTGGTAAAAAACGCCCCGAATTCTAAACGTTGATGCGTTTCAAAACGCAGAAATTTTCAGCTTTTTCATAAACTTTACAAGAAAACGCACAAGATTTACTGCTTAGCCAAGAATGCCCCTGTTTTTGCATAACTCTCTTTACTTTTTTGATTAGCTTCTTTTCCAGCTTTCTTTCTTTGGATCAAGAACCCCCCCTCCTAAATTTGCTACCAGACCGAACGAAGGCTTTGATTTGCAAATCTAAATGGATAGGTAGATGTTTGCAGTGTCCGACGATGAGTGATTTGATAAGAACTTCCGGAAATTCTTCAAAAATAGAAATGAGGTGCAACATTAAAACATCTTTATTGTAAAAGGAGTTTACCATTGTGGAGAAAAGTCCATGAAGAGATGTGTGTTTTGCTTTTGATTTGGTGGATGATGTGACACAAAAAACTATGAAAAAACTTTTTGAAAGATTCACCATTAGAGATGCCCTAATAAAGCAAACCAGCCTTGGAGACAAGCCAGGGGAAGCAAGTCAAATTTATGCATTTTTGCCCTATGCAGATTAGAAAGTTGTAATCTGTCAATGATCATTATTATTGTCTTCCAAAATGGAAATAATAAGAATGGAAAGGTCTTGCTAACTTTTCCAAAAGTTCACATGGGAAAGCCAAATCTATATACAAAGGGAAGGTCGAACACTCGAGCTCAAGCGCGCACTCAAACGTGCATGTCGCATTGGGCGCTTTAGAGGTGCACGTATCATCATCGCTAGGAGCTTAGGAGCCTTTCATTTTTTCAAGCTCTCGAAGCTTGGTGCGTTTAGCTAGCTCGGTGGCAATCCAACTAGGGCAGTTAAGGCGGCTCGTGTCTACTCGGGTAGGTGCAATGTAGTCTTGGCTGGTACACACCTGAAAGGGTTTTGGCGGGCTGACCAAATGGGCACGTCTAGGTGCAATGAACCTGGTCTCAGCTGAATGGGTTCTGGCGGATGCGGAAAATGGACACGTCCAGGTACGATGAACCTGGTCCGTCTGAATGGGTGACCGAATGGGCATTCGACTGGTTGAGCGAACCAGTTCGCAAACCCACCAGATACAACCGTTGAACAAAAACCTACAACTCTTCAGTTTGTATATATAGACCCCCCTGGTTTGACAATGAGTTACACCGAAAATACTTGCATCCATAATCCGTTCGAGTCTTGGAAGTTCTAAACACCGATCCAGTTTACCGAGAATCCGAGAATCAAAGTGCTGCCTACTCTGATTGAAAAGTCGTTGCATCGTAGAGACGATTGCCGAAGAATCGTGAGCACAGTATAGGGCAATTTCATCTTGCGGAGATCTTGTCCAACCAAGCCTCGACTTCAAGTTGCTGTTTTAATTAATTATTATTATTATAATTAAATTTATCTTCATCTCCTTCTATTTAAAATACTGTCCTTTGCTATTTCGGGAAAACCTACAATAAATACACAACAATCACAAGACGAAATTCAGTTTTCTTGGAAGAAAAAATGGCAAAAGATACTACTACTCCCTCTGCTCCTGCTACCGTTGCTCCTCGTGCACCTGTTCTCCCTCATCCTTCTCATGGCGAAGAGATAACAGCAGAAGCTACTATTCTATTTGACGACTCTTGGTCCGTCAAGGTTCTTGAAAGAGGATCCCCCAACTATGGATGGTGAAGTCAATGCCCCAAGGCTTAATGCCTTGGAAACATGAAACCACAACGATTTCTTGTGTAGAAATTACGTGCTTAATGGCTTGGAGGATTCACTTTACAGTGTGTATAGTAAAGTGAAGACTGCGAAGGAACTGTGGAACTCCTTGGAGAAGAAATACAAGATTGAAGATGTCGGATCGAAGAAATTCGTCGTCGGCAAGTTTTTTGATTTCAAGATGATTGACTCCAAGACAGTGGCCAGCCAATTGTCCGAGATTCAGTTAATCTTGCATGACTTGAAAGCTGAAGGGATGGTGCTTAGTAAATCATTCCGAGTGGCTGCCGTGATTGAGAAGCTACCACCTTGTTGAAAGACTTCAAGAACTACCTCAAGCATAAGGGAGAGGAGATGAAACAAGAAGACTTGATCATACGGCTTGAAATTGAAGAAGGCAATCGGAAAGAAGAAGCAAAATCTCACAAAGCCAGGATGGAGGCTAAAGTCCATCTTGTCGAATCAAATACCGACAACAAAAGGAAGCGCCCTGAAAGTGCCAAACCGGGAACTGCTAAGAAGTTCAAGGGGAGCTGCTACAACTACGGCAAGACAAACCACATGGCCAAAGATTGTCGTCTTCCAAAGAAAAACAATCAAATGGGCAATTGGCACCAAGCTAATGTGATAGAGGACGTTGACATGCTCGATCTCTCTGCCGTCGTGTTTGAAGCCAACATAGCAAGGTTGGAAGATAACCTGAGAGAATGGTGGGTAGACACCGGAGCTACTCGTCACGTTTGGGCCGAGAAGGAGGCCTTCTCATCCTACACTCCCATTACTGGAAGGAAGTTGTATATGGGAAACTCTTCGACTTCCAACATCGTAGGACTTGGAAAGGTTGTGCTGAAGATGACTTCAGGAAAAGATGTAGCACTAGTGGACGTGCTGCATGTCCCGAACTTCCGTACGAATTTGGTTTCCGGCCCACTGCTTAGCAAGGCTGGATTTAGACTAGTGTTTGAATCTGATAAGTTTGTATTGACCAAGAATGATCTTTTTATTGGGAAAGGGTACCTTGATAAAGGACTCTTCAAAATGAATGTTTACTGCCCAGGGCGAAGAATAAATATGTTTCTTATGTCTACTTGTTGGATAGGTCTAATTTATGGCATGATAGATTAGGACACGTAAATTTCAACTCGATTAAAAGGTTAGTGAATCAAAAATTAATATCTATATCAAAAATTGATTCACTTGACAAATGGGAAATTTGTCTTTAAGCAAAAATACTAAGTTGTCGTTTCCTTTAGTAATAAGAAACTCGAAACTTCTCGAGTTAATTCACACCGATATATGTGACTTAAAATTTGTGCAAACTCAAGGTGGGAAAAAGTATTTCATTCCTTTTATTGATGATTGCACTAGGTATTGTTATGTATACCTTTTGAGAAGTAAAGACGATGCTTTAGAAGCTTTTAAAACTTATAAGAAAGAAGTTGACAATCAACTTAATTTAATAATTAAGAAAATTTGAAGTGATAGAGGTGGAGAATTTGTTGCTCCGTTTGAAGACTTATGTTGGGATTCTGACATAATTTATCAAACGACAGCTCCATACTCAACTCAATCAAATGGAGTTTCTGAACGTAAGAATCGTACTCTTAAGGAGATGATGAGTGCGATGTTGATAAGTTCGAGTTCATCCCAAAACTTGTTGGGGAAGCCATTCTTTCAGCAACTTATATTCTTAATAAGTTACCACATAAAGGTAAAGATAAAGACTCCATATGAGTTATGGAATGGTCGACAGCCATCTTATAGATACCTTAGAGTGTGGAGGTGTTTGACTAAGGTTGAAGTACCTAAACCTAAACAAGGTAAAATTGGTCCTAAAACGATTGATTGCATTTTCATAGGATATGCTAGCAATAGTAGTGCTTATCGATTTATATTGCACAAATCAAAAATTCCTGACATAAGTGAAGGAATGACCATAGAATTAAGGAATGTTGTGTTCTTTGAAAATATCTTTTCATACAGTGAAAGGAAAGAAGCATGTTCTAATAAAAGAACTTATGAAACTGCAAATGGTACATCTCAAGAAGATGAAGAACCAAAGCACAGTAAAAGAACAAAGGTGCCTACATCTTTTGGTCCTGATTTTCTAATTAATTTCATGTTAGAAGACGAACTTAGAACTATTAAAGAAGCTTTATCTGGTCCAGATGCTCCATTCTGGAAAGAAGCTATTAACAGTGAAATAGAGTCCATCATGCACAATAATACTTGGGAGTTGGTTGATCTCCCTCCAGGATGCAAACCGTTGGGTTGCAAATGGATCCTTAAAAGGAAGTATAAGGCAGATGGATCTATTGAAAAGTACAAAGCCCGTTTGGTAGCAAAGGGTTTTAAACAGAAAGAAGGTTATGACTTCTTCGACACATATTCTCCTGTCACGAGAATTATGTCCATTCGTGTTCTCATTGCTATTACAGCATTGCATAACCTTGAGATAATCAAATGGACGTAAAAATAGCCTTCTTAAATGGAGAGCTAGACAAGGAGATTTACATGGAACAACCCAAGGGGTTTGTTGCTCTAGGAAGAGAGAAAAAAATGTGTAAACTTGTAAAGTCATTGTATGGACTAAAACAAGCACTAAGCAATGGCATGAAAAGTTTGACCAAACAATGTTGTCAAATGGTTTCAAGATCAATGAATGTGACAAGTGTGTCTACATTAAAAATACAAATAATGCTTACATCATTGTTTGTCTTTATGTAGATGACATGTTAATTATGGGAAGTACTCATGATATAATCATGAATACTAAAAAACATGTTAAAGAAACACTTTGACATGAAAGATATGGGACTACCTGATGTTATATTATGGATGAAGATCTCTAAAACATCGGATGGAATAGTCTTGTCATAGTCCCATTACGTTGAGAATGTTCTTCGGGAATTCAATGTGTTTGATAGCCCCCGGCTAAGACACCAGTAGACTTGAGTCTACACTTCGCCAAAAATAGGGGAGAACCAGTTTCCCAACAAGAATATGCTAGGTTAATTAGAAGTTTGATGTACTTAACCAATTGTACATGTCTATACATAGCATATTCATTGAGTAAACTAAGTAGGTTCACAAGTAATCTTAGCCAGGATCATTGTAAAGCCCTAACTAGGGTTCTTAGATAAAGTATACATTAAATTATGGGATACTTTATAATAAATATCTAGCAGTGTTAGAAGGATACTACGATGCAAATTGGATATCTGGCACACAAGAATCCAAGTCCACAAATGGTTACATGTTCACTATAGGTGGAGGAGCGGTGTCATGGAAATCCTCTAAGAAAATGTGTATAGCACGATCCACCATGGAATCCGAATTCATTGCTTTAGACAAAGTTGGTGAAGAAGCCGAGTGACTTAGAAATTTCTTGAAAGATATTCCTTGTTGGAATAAACATGTGTCTGCCGTACTGATTCACTATGATAGTCAATCAGCAATAGGCAAGGCACATAGTAGCATGTATAATGGTAAGTCTAGACATATTCGTCTTAGACACAATACCATTAGGCAATTGATATCAAATGTGGTTATTTCAATTCAATATATAAAGTCAAAAGAAAACCTAGTTGATTCTTTCACAAAAGGAATCAATCGAGATCAAATGTACACACTGTTAAGGGGATTGGGTTTTAAATCCACAACAAAAGAATAATCATAGCGGACACTCAACCTTGAGAATTGGAGATCCCAAAACCTTGGTTCAATGAAACAACTAAGTTATGAAAGTTAAGTTGAAACACTTGGAAACCTATTTCAACTCATTCCTAGAATATCCAAGTGAAGAAACCTGCAACAGTGGCGAGGTTAGGTCGAACCTTTAATGATTCCTATACCTAAAAGGTGGAGTATGGCAGGTTACTCTGTATAGGAGATCACCTATATAAGTGAGAAGTAAATGGTTGCTTCTAATATAACACTTATGAAACTAAGATATGGTCTAGGACCGAAATGGACACAACGTGAGAACGAAAAATGTTAAGAGTCGTTATTGTATAATTACTATTGTGTCGGTTTACACTAGATAGTCGATTAGCGCAAAACGTCAAGTTACTAAGGGACTAGTAAATCCGATAGTATTTTGCTTAGGAAGGTTCAAAGCCAAAAACTTCCTATCCCAATGCAATAACGATTTGCCAGAACTTCCAATTGAGTCTGCATACATGCACGCATTAATTGTCATTCATGTGGGAGATTGTTGGAAATTGTTTTATTAAATTGGTGTTGACCAATGTTGAACCAAATTTCTAATTGAGTTTAATTTATTAAAAATGGAAATAAGTTGCAAATATGAAATCTAGGTTTCGAATAGATTAATTAGATATATTTATTATCTCAAAACCCATAACGTGTGAATGGGATATTAATGCTCAAAGTAGGTAACTTAACTTTGTTAATTAAAGAGTTAAAAGGGTATGGAAAGTCATATCCCACACTGGCAAAATAAAGAGTTTTAAGACACTTTATTAATAGGCTCACCTAAGGAAGGAGCATCAAGTGTTCCCCAGAGTGCAACCAAGTGGTGTCACACGCATGGGGTAGCTTCGGCTAATCTAAGCTGCAACTCGAGGATAATGCCCGACGCGCACGCACATGCGCAGGTCGCATTGGGCGCTTTAGAGGCGCACGCCGCATCGTCGCTAAGAGCTGAGGAGCATTTCATTTTTTCAAGCTCACGTAGCTTGGTAGGTTCAGCTAGCTGGTGGCAATCCATCTGAGGCAATTAAGGTGGCTCGTGTCTACTCGGGTAGGTGCAACACAGTCTTGGCGGTTACACTCGAAAGGGTTCTAGCAGGCTGACCGAATGGGCACGTCTAGGTGCAATGAACCCGGTCTTAGCCGAAGGGTGTTGGACACGTCCAGGTACGATGAAGCTGGTCCATCCGAATTGGTGACCGAATGGGCATTCGGTTGGTTCAACGAACCAGTTTGTAAACTCATCGGATACAACCATTGAACAAAGATCCACCACAACTCTTCAGTTTGTATATATAGACCCCCCTGGTTTGACAATGAGTTACATCAAAAATACTTGCATCCATAATCGTTAGACTGATAGGAAACAATATCATATTATTGCATAAATCCGTTCGAGTCTTGGAATTTCTAATCACCGATCCAGTTCGCCGAGAATCCAAGTATCGAAGTGTTGCCTACTCCGATTGAAAAGTCGTTGCATCTTAGAGGAGAGAGGAGAGAGGAGAGGCGCCCTAATTAAAGAGGTTGGGTGTTTAAAAGTCTCACCAGAGATGCCATTTGTTCTAGTTTTGCCGAGGTATCATATTACTCCCTCCGTTCCTAAATTATTGTCCTGGTTGACCTGGCGCACAGCTTAAGAAAAAACAATTGACTTGATTATTTATATTGGTTTAATGTGTAGTTTCCTTTAAAGCCCATGTGTATGTGGCCCATAATTAAAGTAAGGTGAAAAAGTAAGGGTAAAGTGCTAAAAGTGATATTCTAAAAAGGTAAGTTTCAAAGTGGACAATTATTTTGGGACGGACGAAAAAGGAAAGGATGACGATAATTTAAGGACGGAGGGAGTATAATTTATCGTAGCCTTTCAAGAAATTAAATAATAATAATAAAGGTTGAGGTAAGATCTATCTCCTTCCAAGCTTTAAAAAAATTGATGGAAAGGAAAAGAAACCAATATCTTCTAGGACAACTGCCATCCTTTCCTTTGAGGCATGTTATTGACATCTATGGGAGAAGAATAATAGAAACTAGGAGTGATTTGGATGAGGAGAGAGCACAAATGGGTAGGGGAATGAGTAGAAGCATGTCTCCCCCTCGGGATCACATATCGGAGAAGATTAGAGATGAAGAAGGGAAGGGAAGGTGAGAAAGGAGAGAAATGGTGTAATTGCTTATGCAAAACTCATTGAAGACTATGACCGGATGGTATGCTACTCAATTCATTTTCCTTTGGTTGTTATTTAGCAGAGCATACATTTGGGTTGTTAACATTATTCCTACTCCTACATTTTTGGTATGGTTGAAACTGCTTGATTTTGTGGATTTTGTAGTGATAAATTACCTCACTATAACTAAGTTGAAACGACCAAACATGTAAATCAGCTTCTCAGGGTTGTTGTAGCTCAACCATAGGTCTCGAGTTAGAGCTATGCGAATGCACCCTTGTTGTCTTGCTTGGCTCGAGAGATTAGGCTTCTCCGCCTAACTTTCTTTACCATATATATATATATATATATATATATAACGTAGTTGAATATATGTGCACTGAGCTAATTTATGAAATATCAGTGGAACAAAGGATTTTTATGTGTAAATAAAGAGAGGCTTCTAAAACATAAAGAAAAACTCAAGCTTTGTGCATTATTCAAAAAACCTTGATCGTTACGGTTATTATTCTCGTGAAATTTGGGGCGCAAGGTGGTTATGTCAAACGGGCGCCCCCCCCCCCTTTCTTTGTAGCATTATAAAAAATTATTTTGGTCCCTAGGCATTTGCAAATAAATTAGTTTGGTCTTCGGATTTTAAAACATATTCATGTGGTCCCTTAACTCATTTTTTTGGATCAATTTCCCCCTCCCACCGTTACCATTATATTTTCCGTCCAGTTTTTACAATATGACTAAATTATCTTTACTAACAAGTTTCTTATGACAGACTTTTTAAGAAATGCAAAATAGAAGGGGTTAGTTTTCAAATCAATAATTTAATCATCTTCATATGCAACCTTTTAAAAATCTAAAACCCAAGATGAACTCACCAATTTTCTCAAATTACCCAATTTCTCATCAATTTCTCAAATTCAGACTGCTCCATCTATTCCATCATCAATTACACCAACAACAAAAGTTACTGATTCCACCTACAGTAAACTAACAAGATGAACTAACCTAGCCCAGTCTCGAATTTGTTGAGGCAGCATGAGAGATGGTTGACCTGGCGCACAGCTTAAGAAAAAACAATTGACTTGATTATTTATATTGGTTTAATGTGTAGTTTCCTTTAAAGCCCATGTGTATGTGGCCCATAATTAAAGTAAGGTGAAAAAGTAAGGGTAAAGTGCTAAAAGTGATATTCTAAAAAGGTAAGTTTCAAAGTGGACAATTATTTTGGGACGGACGAAAAAGGAAAGGATGACGATAATTTAAGGACGGAGGGAGTATAATTTATCGTAGCCTTTCAAGAAATTAAATAATAATAATAAAGGTTGAGGTAAGATCTATCTCCTTCCAAGCTTTAAAAAAAATTGATGGAAAGGAAAAGAAACCAATATCTTCTAGGACAACTGCCATCCTTTCCTTTGAGGCATGTTATTGACATCTATGGGAGAAGAATAATAGAAACTAGGAGTGATTTGGATGAGGAGAGAGCACAAATGGGTAGGGGAATGAGTAGAAGCATGTCTCCCCCTCGGGATCACATATCGGAGAAGATTAGAGATGAAGAAGGGAAGGGAAGGTGAGAAAGGAGAGAAATGGTGTAATTGCTTATGCAAAACTCATTGAAGACTATGACCGGATGGTATGCTACTCAATTCATTTTCCTTTGGTTGTTATTTAGCAGAGCATACATTTGGGTTGTTAACATTATTCCTACTCCTACATTTTTGGTATGGTTGAAACTGCTTGATTTTGTGGATTTTGTAGTGATAAATTACCTCACTATAACTAAGTTGAAACGACCAAACATGTAAATCAGCTTCTCAGGGTTGTTGTAGCTCAACCATAGGTCTCGAGTTAGAGCTATGCGAATGCACCCTTGTTGTCTTGCTTGGCTCGAGAGATTAGGCTTCTCCGCCTAACTTTCTTTACCATATATATATATATATATATATATATATATAACGTAGTTGAATATATGTGCACTGAGCTAATTTATGAAATATCAGTGGAACAAAGGATTTTTATGTGTAAATAAAGAGAGGGCTTCTAAAACATAAAGAAAAACTCAAGCTTTGTCTGTTATTCAAAAAACCTTGATCGTTACGGTTATTCTGTGAAATTTGGGGCGCAAGGTGGTTATGTCAAACGGGCGCCCCTTTCTTTGTAGCATTATAAAAAATTATTTTGGTCCCTAGGCATTTGCAAATAAATTAGTTTGGTCTTCGGATTTTAAAACATATTCATGTGGTCCCTTAACTCATTTTTTTGGATCAATTTCCCCCTCCCACCGTTACCATTATATTTTCCGTCCAGTTTTTACAATATGACTAAATTATCTTTACTAACAAGTTTCTTATGACAGACTTTTTAAGAAATGCAAAATAGAAGGGGTTAGTTTTCAAATCAATAATTTAATCATCTTCATATGCAACCTTTTAAAAATCTAAAACCCAAGATGAACTCACCAATTTTCTCAAATTACCCAATTTCTCATCAATTTCTCAAATTCAGACTGCTCCATCTATTCCATCATCAATTACACCAACAACAAAAGTTACTGATTCCACCTACAGTAAACTAACAAGATGAACTAACCTAGCCCAGTCTCGAATTTGTTGAGGCAGCATGAGAGATGGAGACTGGAGATGGAGCAGGAGGTAGGGAAGAAGCTGGAGCCGGCTGTGGAGTTGGTGACGCCCGGAGATGATGAATGAGGTCGACGATTGGAGGAAGATGGTAGCCGGATCTATTTGAACGAAGATGGAATTGCAAACGTGGGGATTACTTTACCAGGATGGCGGTGGAGAAGGGAGAGGGGGAACATGACGGAGCTGCTTCCGTCCGGTGAGAGAGATTTGGGCGGCGATATGAGGAGTGAGATGAGAAGACGTCTTTTCTTGGTGGTGCAACGGACTCATAATTTGCTATTTCAACTGACTTAAATTTTGAGCTTAAATCCTGATTATTCTGTGTGTGTGTGTGTGTGTGTGTGTGTGTGTTCGCAAGTGAGTGAGTGAGCTTAGGATACTTTGATTGAAAAATGGAGCTCTAGCAAGTGGTTCAAACTTTATACAGAGCCTTCACATGGTAATAATTGAGAATAGCTACGCTTTCTCTAACTATCATTGTTTTTAGTTAAATCAGAAAACTGATAATAAGAAAGGAACATGAATTAGTTAAATGTATTTTGAAATCAAAGTTTTTGTTGACACTGTTTTCAGATTTACTTTTAAAAAGGAAAATAAAAAGATGCCCAGATGTGTTACTAGCTTACTGCCTCCATTAAACTTATAATTTGTGTTGTTTGTGAACAATGATGGTGGCAGGTGGA